>OY982927.1:15097131-15432131 GCA_963891755.1 Pyrrhia umbra
CCGTTCCGATGCAGTTAATAAATGTATGCCACAGAATGCATATCCACGCTACACCGGAGTCTTCTCTAGATCGACACTCAAGCTTGGAGTTCAACCTCGATTTAAACAATCTAATAGCTTAAAATCTATGTTGTACAAGATCTTGAATATTCGTGAAACCATTGCATACCTACAGCATTTTACCAATTAACATGTATTAAACTTTAGTGAAGTAAGTCTTACTTAATTTGTAGCACAGATTATACCGACAATGAAACATCACATGGGACATGACCACAAGGAAATCCGCAAAACTAACAAATGAAGAAGAAACCCATTTCCTCGGCTCACCCAAGCGGAACAAGGCTACCGCTGAACATTAGGATGCAACTCTTTTAATACCAGAAGTACTAAATGCTGAACTGGCATAAGAAGTCCGTTAACAGATTTTATATCAAGGTGTTTAGTTTGTAACCTTTTTTGGGTGAGAATGATACACAATTAGTATGCAAACACTTGGACTGATAGATCCTTGTCCTAGAATTAAAATCCACGCAGACCACAGACTCTATCGACCGATAGTTTGGTCGGTTTCTTAATAAGTATGAAGATATGAATTGTTACAATTTGTGCACTTGCACACATCTTCATACTGATTAAGAAATTGATCAAACTATCGGCCGGTAGAAAGTCTGTGGTCTGCGGAGACTCTTAATCATATCGTAATCATGTGATGGTACATACATGAATCCACTAGGGATGCCAACCAAACAGACAGATTATCAGAAGTAAAAAGTAACGACATTGGAAAGATGAACTCTTTTATTGCCACGTAATTTATCGGTAATGGCCTGTGACTTTTTTTTAATAACTATATTATGTTAAATTCTTACGCTGCTTTTAAGTACAATTTAAAATATTGTTCGCATATCTCGGCATGGTGACAACAAAACAGCGGCAGTGGATGCGCGCGCGCCAGTCGCTGCAGCTCGAGCGCGCCGCCTGCATGCTCGCGCTTGCAACCAGTCGCGGTCGCTCGCTGCCAGGAAGTATCGGAACTGTGATCGACTTACCGTTGTGGTTCATAGTGTATTGTTTTTATCTGCTTTTGCTGGTGAGTAGACAATATTTTGTTTTTCTTTTATGAAGCATTTTTTGTAATGAATAGAATGAGGGTACTTTAGCAGTTAGCGTCTTGTCTAATTAGTGACAATATCCTTTAGTAAACCTTGATCCGTATTAACACATTCAAATGCTAACGATTTTACAGTATAACACTGTCGAGTAGACACAGCGAAGTTCAAATAACAATATATATATGAATATCAATTTCAAAGACTTTAAAGAAATTGCTATTGTTTCATCAACCGATCCTATATATATCGAATATAAACTTTCACTAAGTTAATTTAATCTTCGAATATTATAAGATCAACGTAACGTTTGCTTTTTGCATCAAGTTTAAATTTGGATAATCTGATAAACTTATTGGTAAAATACCCTCTAAACAAATTAGCTATTTCAAATATCGATATCGCCCTACATTACGTTTTTGGACCTTAATAACCAAACCTCCTTTCTCATGTCCTGTATCATCATTAACAAATAGCGTTTATTAATTAAAGGAAAGTATAATGAAATATGGCGAAAGTGCACTGTACTATCACTACAGTAGTGAGGACACGTATGTCGGTGGATAGCAAGTGTCAACAACACCGGGCGCTGGACAGTGGAGCACGTAGCACGCTCTGAGATAACGCGCGAGTTAGTGCAACATGAAGCATGAGCTACGAAGTTGTTGGTTTAGGAGGCAGACGGAAACTAGTGCTAGGATTAGAAACCCAATCTAGATTCGATGCAGATCCCAAGGCAGAAGCGATGTTGATTCGCCAACAGAAAGAAATAATTTTTAACGTCACCAAATATTACTAACGTGATGAGGAGGCCTCTACGAATCAGTTTATAGACACGGTTTAGGAAGGATAGGTATGTAAATGCTGCCAAATCGTTCGAAAAACTTATTCAGGAACACATAGGGTGAAGACATATCCACGTTTCCTGGGTTTTAAAGAGAACCACCGATTTTTACTTCTTGGGGGGTAGAACCTTGGCTTATTAATAGGTTTTGAGAGTTCTTTCACAGTGTGTAAGAAGTGTCCTGTCTTCTGACGTTCAATAGGTAAGGGCTTCATCTCGAGCCGAAGACAAAACCTTAACTTTGATATAAAACGTTCAGATATTGTTCAGATTTCAAACTTCATCTACGTATTACATCTCTGCAATAAAGTTCAAACTTATCCATTTAAAAAGTAAACAGTGTTCCATAAAAGAATGTCGAAAAAATGCCAAGTACATTGAGTGCTTGACCCGCGCCGTATCGTGGCCAAGTTGAACCAGACGCACTTCGGAATAATATAAATTGCCGTGCACTTGTATTTCTAGGTTTTACAATTCTACCGCACTCTGTATGGCAAGTCATGGCCCTTCCGTCACACCGTCACACGCGATCCCGACTTGCAGATATCACTGATAATCCGATGCTAGAAAGTAATTTAATTTATTTATTTTCATGATTATTTTTTACCGGTCTGGCGAATGAGGATGTGCTAAGGTGGTAAGCCAGTCTGACAGCCAGTCTTATCAAGGGGTATCGTGATATCCGTTAACTGGGTTGTGGAGATCAGACGGGTTGCTACTTTTATATGCATTAGTATTGGTAGCTGCATCAGGCTAGATTAGAAGCCGGCCTCTGGCTAACTCTTGGTAGAAAGCAGGTCTGATTTTACAATGACGACTGATGAATGATAACGTTGATTGAAAAATAAATACAAGGTATTATACGGTACGTTATTTAGATTCATTATTTTGAAGCGTCAATCATCATGAAGAGGCCGATATCTGGCCAGGAAAGGGCCTACATAATAACTACAATACTGTAATTTGAGCAGCTTATTTAGATTTTTTTCTACTGTATTTTCTGGAACGTCGGTGTAAAGTTTTAAGTCTAATTAGAATGGTTATATACCCTTACACTTAAAGATGCAATGGTGGACAAAATATAATAAAATATTCTCTCATGTCTTAATACATGAGAGGTACGGCAGGCAGATGATGATGTTGATGAAGCACGATCGAGGAACTGGCAGGACTGGCGAAGCAAGCATTTTGTTAGGTCATATACAAGTATTGGTTCTCTGAATCTAGTTTTCACCGTAGCCTGACTAGTTTGGTAAGGTCTAGTGAATGTTGACCTCTCCGTAGTCTAGGTCTGCCACCACCTAGAGGACGTATAACAGTTTAAGGTTCTAGCTCGTAATTAGCGCCACTGTTTCGTAACCGATGCTAATTAATTATGTTAACTAATTAATGGCGTGGACCACTTTTTGTGGCGCCAACTGCTGGCGTGCAAGCAAGGTCGAGGGGCAGGCTTGTTAGTTTTAGGTAATACTAGCTTTTCCCGCGACGTCGCTCGTGTCTACACATAAAACATAGCACTCAGAGATTGTAAATTTAACTTCAATTTTAGAATTCCGGAGACACCCCACAATTATTATTTTTTTTTAATTTTCCTTTTTTCGCCGTCTGTTCTACTTGGGGCTCTTTTATTAGTGGTCAATTTTAACCACATTTAAAAGTAAAATGAACCTCTTATCTATGCTATGGATTTTACTTATATCCATTGATTCTGTAAAAAGTCACACGATTACAACTATGAAAAAAATCAAACAATTATTTATATTAAATTTTCAGTCAAATTGCGAGATACAATTATAGCACAATTAAACATAATTAGATACGTAATTTGGGAGGTAATTTTTCAAAGCAATTTACGCTACCCATCGCATTCGTCGCGCAGAACTCGACTAGGTATAATTACGTCAAAATTGGCCTATTTCTGTGACAGTGATTTCCGTGCAATTTGTGTATTTGCGAACCAATTAAAGATGTTTACCATGTTGAAAAACCTATAAACATTAGCTGATAATAAAAGTCGGTGGCAAAATGATAAAAAAATACCTAAGTCAACGTCTTCTAGAACGATGAATCAGTCAACAAGTATTAAAAGTTATTTTTCAATAATGTATGATTTTTATGCCTTAGTTATTATAAAACACAGTTAAACATTTCCAATAATTGGTAACACTCATCAATCATCGAAGGGCTCGTAGCCAAGTAACAACCATGCGGGTCGATAGACTAACTGCGGTCAGTCCATGGATGGGTGACCGTTTTCTGAACATAGCGAGACACCTCCGTGCCTCGGAGAGCACCTTAGCTGTCACTCCTCTCCTCGGTCGTGTCGGATTACCGACCCATCGGACCGTAAGCTGTGTCTGCGCAAACACTTGTGCACTATAATATCTCCTGCATACTTGGCTAGTCTATCTAGTCATTGAGATTGACCGCCGTCACGTAAATGGGTGTGGAGATTATATTATTATAATTGGGAATAAACATAACTTTTTATAATCTTTTTTCCACTAATAAACGCTAGATTATGCCGAGTAAAATCGTTTGCAGAAACTATAGTGTCCAGATAAAAGGCGACTCGAAAAAATGCCATCAAAAGGCCATAATTTAGGCTGAACTTGAAAGAGTTATTTTCGTAGTACCACGAAGAAACAGGATCGTGGTCGTTACTGTTGGTGTTTACAAACTTCACGCGCGTGTTCTGTTGCGACATGAGCAGAACTAGAGGGTAAACGTCAGCCGAGACACGTGCCTTCGACGTGACGTTCTTATGACCTATTGTTGAAACATGATAATATTATGACAAAAAATAATGTTTTTACCCATTTACTTAGTTGCGATATTTTTAAATCAGGCTTTGTTTTAAACTTATAAATCATCGTTAATCACTTCAAGTTGTTTATAATTTAATTATTCAGTCTCTAACAGACACGTTTAGTTACACTGTCCCTAGCTGAGAAAGTCTAGAAATAATTTAATGATTTATCGACCATACTTTTCTATCGATCATAAATTCGTACCTAACCTACTCGTACATTTGGTATATTTTTAATTGATTAGCAGCGCCCAAAATACACATCAAGTATTTATTCCTAACTAACATTGCAAAACCTGAAAGTACCTCTGTCTACTCGTCTTTTACACTTTCACGATAAAATAGCTAAACTGATTTGGATGAAATTTAGCGTGTAGATAGATAGAAACCTAGGAAAGGACATAGGACAGTTTTTATTCGGGTACGCGAAGATTTTTTCTCAGAACGCAGGCGAAACCGAGGGAAATATAGTTAGTAAGTTTAAATTAATTTTCCAATGTGAAAGATATCAATACCTTAGGCTAGCAATCAGAGTATCCCTACAACCTACATTAAATATTATGGCTATGAAGTCATCTAACAATATTTAATGTAATGCAAGTTCTAAAACTCATGTTCTAGAACTTTCTTGCATAATTATGTAACGAGAGCCTGTGTCCGAGCAGTCGGTCATAGGAAGCGAACAATTACCCGTCCCACATTATTACCGTATTCGCCGAACACGAAGCACCCAGAAGTTAATCACTCTAGTCAAGCTGTATGATTGATCTATAAAAATCTGGAAACATCTAGAAATTTCCTTTCCGAATAAGAACATCGAGGGAGCTACATAAATGCTAACTTGTATTAAATGCGAAAGTGAGTTTGTTTGTTACGGTTTTACAGTTAAATGGCCCAACCAAATTGTATGAAATTTGGTACGGGGATAGATGAGACCTCGGAGACGGTTACAAGCTTTTTACACGTTTATATGTAGTATCATTGCTTGCTCATAATTAGTAAGATTGATAAATTGTTTTGACATTTCTGTTTTAATTATTCCTCGTTGTAGCCATTTTGAGAAATAACACCCTGTCTGAAAATGGTCAATGGTGTCACACCGCGCTAGCATAGTCTGTTGGTTATGGTTCAGGGTTGCACGCAACAACATCTTATACAATAATTACAACAGATTTGTTGAAATAACTGCGATTATAAATTAATATGCCTGAGACACAGGTTTACCTACCTAGTTCAGGCACATAACATTTTTGATAAACGTGTATAAGCTAAGCAACTTTGTAAATTATTTGATACACGTGTTTTTAATAAATGATTTGATTTGATTTGATTTGATTTGAATATCTGCTATTATTTTTCCGCAAAAACTATTAGTTTTTCTTCAATTTATATATTCAGTTTCCATTCTAAGGTAGCCACTTCATGCAACCGGATAAAAAGATAAACTATGTGGGCTGCGGGACGTTCGAAAGAGATACCGCGCCCCCGGAATATAAAGGGCTGAGGTAGGAACATGGATGGGTTTTAGTCAGTAAGAGTCTGACACTAACGGCGGGAGGGATCATTCGTCATCATCCGAAAAAAAGATTATACCTAAACTGTGTACCAAATTTCATTAAAATCTATTCCATAGTTTTTGCGTGAACGACTAACGAACACACATACACATCCTCACAATCCTTTGCATTTATAATATTAGAAAGATATATTTCTATTTTCATATTTTCCAATCAGCACAATGAAATAACAAAAAAAACAACAATTAGTAATTTCTATTTGTAATTCTTTCATGTTCATGTCACTCATCTCCCTTGATTAGTGTAAATGATACGACTGCGTGTTCTATGATACTCGTTGGTACTCTTTGATTTAATATTATATCATGATTTATATAGGCCGAAAATATAGTGTCAGCAGACACACACAAACAAATAATATATAATAAATTGAGATTTTACAATATTTATCTGGGGCGGCACTGTGTCAATGCATGTAAAAGTGCTAACAGTACTCCCCCCTTTGATATAAGATTTTTCGGTAAACATTAAACAAAACAATAAAACAATAAAAATGTATAAAGTAAAAGAACAATTAATTAAGTACTTATGCCTAACTATCTAGTTGGCAAATCGCACGACGGGTCAAATTACACGACCGGCTCGGGTGACATGTCGCGCGCCTGTTTCTGCAGGTGCTGGTAAATTCTCGCGTGTCACAGCTAAAATGTAGCCGGTGATGTTACTGTTCTCGTGTGCACGTTGTCCATGTCCTTCTCATCTCCTCCTCCAAGACTGGTGATTATCAGTCGGTCAGTTTCTTGTCTCGTAGTCAGCTGTTTGCCTCGTGGAGCGTACCAGAACCAATGAGGAGTACCTCTGAGCCGAACCTCTTATTTTCTGCGCGTAGTTCGCAGCTGCGATGCTCACGGTGCCCGGCGCTGTGAATGCTACGGGGCGTCGATGTGGCTAGGCTAGCGCCTGTCATGACCAGGAGAGTAAGCTCTTCTTGTTACCGGTCGACAGAATGCTGTTGTGCCGAAATCGCTGAGGCTTAGGGCTATGACCAGGATTGAACGCTATCTAGGTACTGGCTACCCGTCTAGGCTAAGGGTTGGCAGATAACTCTTGGCATGCTGCTTATCTGACTGAAATGAGGAGGGATGTTGATATTGAATCAACAAAGTTAATAAAAATGATTGGTCTACTTCCTAATTATAGACAAACTTGTTGTATTATGCATCGGAATTCGCTGACGTCTGAAAATTACGCGGTTTTGAACACTCGTCGTATTTTACAAAATTGCATAGCAGCGTATTACGGATCATGCGACCTACAATCTGCATATCATGTCACTTTGCAATACATATTCCTTCCCGTGACTCTGTCCGTAAATTTCCGAGCTCTATAGTGTCTAGACCATCTTAACTAAGTGTGGCTCATTGCCTTGGACCTTTTGTGCATAATAGGTACGCCATGTGCGATCAGGTTGATGTGCGATGTTTTGCTTGCGTGTCGCGGTGTCGTCAATGTCGTATCGATGTAGGTGGAGTACTGCGCGATGTTAGATTGCTTGAACAATATCCGTGTATGTTTGCCTCTTGAAATTCCAGTTAGTGAGACCCGCTTGTGGGAGGCCAACTGGAATGTGCAATCACGGTATACTGTCGAATGACGACAGCAGGCAGGTAGTAGCTGGGCAGCGATCACGCGGAGAGTACTAGGTTTGTGCCATCACACCAGCCGGCAGGCCTAGGGCCGGGTCCGTAGCTGGGTGAGGATCACGTCGGAGAGTACTATGTTGGTGCCATCACACCAGCCGGCAGGCCTAGGGCCGGGTCCGTAGCTGGGTGAGGATCACGTCGGGGTCACCAGTGTAAATGATACGACTGCGTGTTCTATGATACTCGTTGGTACTCTTTGATTTAATATTATATCATGATTTATATAGGCCGAAAATATAGTGTCAGCAGACACACACAAACAAATAATATATAATAAATTGAGATTTTACAATATTTATCTGGGGCGGCACTGTGTCAATGCATGTAAAAGTGCTAACAATTAGTAATTAATTGATCCAATTAATAGTGATTATTGTCCTTCCGATAAGACAAACGGTAATATTGTTAACACAATAATAACTATGAGATTCTGTGCGTTCTAGGAAAGTTGAAATGTCTATAGAGCCACAGTAGAGGCTAGTTGAAGTAGGCCCACTTATAATGAGACTTAAAATGTGATGTCTTCAAAATACCTCGTCGGCTTAGTGACCGCCAACGTTGCTGCTGAGCACTTGGTCATGCATTCGATGTTCGAGGTTAAGCAAAGTGTAATCAAATTTTTCCGGGAATTTCTCAGCTGTAGCTCGGAGTTTCCCCAGCTTATGGCAATGGCCTCGCTATACCTACAACCTACATCATCATCTGCCTAGCCTTTTCTTCATATAGATACTCACATCTGCTCTGCTAATTATCACAATACGTGTGGGTCTATTGCGATGCCAGTCTATTGTTTCAAAAGTATAGTGGGTCTTCTGTGCAGCCCTACACTGTGTCGTGACGTCACCGTGCAGCACGAGGCGCACGCGCACCGCGGCGCGCGCACGTGACTCGCGCGATCAATTTGACATGCTGTGATATAGGTAAGCCTGCGTTTACGAACTGTTCTACCGTTAAACGTAATCACCGCTGTGATTTATAAGTAACTATTTGCTTCCCGCGGTTTTACTCGTATTCTGAGGGAAGTACTTGACGCACCCGGATAAAAATCCTATATTTTTCCCCAGGGTTCAAGCTATTTCCATACCAAAATTTCGTCCAAATCGGTGCAGCCGTTTTCCCGTGAAAACATATCAGGCAGACTGTCTGACAGGAGTTAGTTTCGGAATTATAGGATGGATCAATAACCAATTAACTACTAAAGAATTTATTTAGTAGGCCTAGGCTTCAAATGTTGAATTCAATTATGATTGATCTAAATAATTATGATATGGTAGGTACATAAGGTTCATAGAAGTAATGTCAATAACCAGTCAATAATTGTTAGTAACCAATTCTTATTAATAATGGGCGTCAGAGTGGCATCTAAGCAAATTTCATACAAACGAAATAACAACAAAATTAATACAAAAATATCACGTGTTAATACTTAATTGGCTATAATATTATAATAAAATATATTAGATTTAAATGAAACAATGCAATTGCTATAACACTTGCGTGGGATGTCAATCAGTAATAATAACAATCATCATTATATAAACAAATACGTAATTGGTCACACCGCACTTATATCAAATTTAGATGGAATTACTATATAAGTAGGGCTGTAAGACTTTACAAAGTTTTCGAAAATCAAAGTGAGTTTTTTTGTAAAATGGCTGAACCGATTTGGATAAAATTTGATACGGAGATAGATGGGGGATCCTTAAGACGGCTATAGCTGTCTACTTACCATCCCATCTACTTACCATCCATCCACTTACCGCTCAAGTATTTTTCCTTACTTACACTTACTCTAAGTATTTTTCCTTTGGGACGCGGGGAAATAGCTAAAATATAATTCTGGCTAATAAATAATTCTGGCTCTTAACAAATTATACAACAAGAAATTATGAAAAGATCGTCTTTTGTTTTCATGTTACGTGTAACATGAACATTTTTTTGTTTTGCCAATAAACAGTTCTTTACTTTCTTTTTTTTTCTTTATTGTTAACTACCGTTCTCTACTATTCAGTAGGTAGTAAGAAATAGTGTTCTGTAGCAGATGTGCAGTCTTCGGTCACACTCATCGGGTCGCCTTTATTTCAGTAGCGCTCATAAACTTTTAAACTGACAATTAGGAGGCACTTGTGAGATACCTATGTAACAGTAGGCCTCTAAAACAGGCGTAATACTATGTTACTTAGTTCATACTTTTATATAAATACGTAATTAAATACTTAAATACGGGAGAGGTTAACAAACGTGTTTCCTCAACAATATTCCAAAAATAAGGGGTGGGTAAAATGCTGTGTCCACCTCCGAGCTAGAGAGCCTGCAGATATGATACAAGTAGCGTTGCCACGCGTCCGGATAAAGCCGGACAGTCGGGAGAGAGAGAGGCGGAGAGTCAGGCTTTTTGGTTGAGTCGGGCCCAATTAGACGGTGTCCGGCCTGTCCGGCTTTTTCAGGATTTTTTAGTTTGACAATTTAAGAGTGATCCTTAAACTTCATTATTGCTTCAAAATTTTAAAATATTTTTCAAGCAAATATTTTTTATATGTCTGGCTAAACTACCTGGTGTGTCCGGCTTTTCGGTTTGAAAACCTGGCGACCCTAGATACAAGTAAGCAGGCTACAAATAAATGCCAGATTCCTATGAGTTTATACCACGATGGACTGGTGTGGGTGACCGTGTTCAAGAGATAACTGACATCACATAGAGCTTACCAGATTCTTGTAATATGTTAAAATACTACGCAATATTACACACCATCTCATTATTCCGCATTGTGAGGCAACCACGAGATTGTCATGTAATCCCCGTACAAATTATTGTAAATTTATCATATTACTGTATGTAATTGTACATACATAGCATTATGTATATACATAAACTGTGTAATAAAGACATTATGTCAATTTACTCGAACATTACCAAGAATACTATGGACACGCCAACTGTGTAATCAACAAATATATTTTTATATAAAACTACGTGCTTTAAACGGTTTTACCCGCATCCAGGGTGAACTACTTCAGGTACCCAGATAATGGGCATGAACCTATCTCTCCTCAGAATTTAAGTTATCTCCGTACCAAATTTCATCAAAATCGGTGCCGTCGTTTAACCGAGAAAGCGTAAAGCTGAGCTTACGCCAGCCACTGCGACACAAGTTTCAGTAATATTAGTTAGGAATAAGTTGCACCAAGATATTGTGATGGGTTCCTAGTATTACCTATTTATCATACCATCATTCCAGGCTGCTACTTTGCCCGACCTGGGATACGAACTTAGGACTTCATATAACAGTCGCTCTAGCAACTACTAATGGAACTAATTTTTATATAAAAAGTAGACTGATGATACCTATTGCAAGTTAATAATATCTAACTTTATTTATTTATTTATACCTGATGTAATAATGCCAATTTATTACATAGCCGTTGCTATCCTAACTAATATTATTAAAGCAATAGTGAGTTTGTTTGTTACGCTGTCATGTTAAAACGGCTTAACCGACTGAGATAAATCCCTGGAAAGGGTTATTTAGGTTCTAATCCTAATAATAATATAAACGCGAAAGTTTGTAAGAATGTGTGTATGTATGTATGTTACTCTTTCACGCAAATACTACTGAATGGATTTAGATGAAATTTGGTACACGCATAGTTTATAACCTGGATTAACACATAGGATACTTTTTATCCGGGGGTACGAAGTAGTTCTCTAAGGATGCGGGTGCAACCGCGGGCAACAGCCAGGCTTCACGTAGTACGTAAGTGTTGACTCAGACGCGACTTGTTGTAAGTGTCGCGACTTTTCTTATTATCTCGAAAAAGTATCGATAGTCTGCATCGATTATTTTGAGCTTGGCAACCGAAGTAAAAATATTCAAGATTAATAATATTAGTAGGATTAATTTTTCATTCCATTCAAGTTGCTATGATTTATGTAAATATGGATATTACAATAATTTATCATTAAAAATATACTATAATTATGTATTAAGTTGCTATTGTTATTAAAATATATATTTACATATGTACACCGGAAATGGTAAAATATCATGGAGTCTGAAAATTTCAACTGTATTATTTAAGATATTTCTGACAAATAAGCGTATGTCCATCTATCAATCTTGATATAGGTAGGTAATATAAATACTTACTATTAATATAGGTAGTTACTGTAGATAGCTATAGTTAACGGAAGACTATTTCAACTGTTATCTATAACTTCTCTTGCCTCGTTTTATGATAAACTCGCCCGCGTTTACATCTTTTTTACTCCTTGGATTACATTATTCATTTTTTTAGTAGGAATCCCTAATTATTTCTGGCAATAAATATAGCCTATGACACTTCGTAAAGATGATTTTCTAACGGTGAAAGAATTTTTAAAATCGGTCCAGTAGTTTTTGAGTTAAAACCCTACAAACAAACAAACAAATCTTTCCTCTTTATAATATTAGTATAGATGAAAAGATTAGGCAGATGATGGTGGCGATTTAGGTAATGGCAGCCCTCGTTTATAAATACGTATATTCGTCATTTTATGTGACTTTGTTATCTTCTGCAATTTCACGAAATCCCATTCATTCTCAATTCCTTTTATCTATAAAATACCGTGCAACATTCGTCCGTCTAGATCAGACGCTAAGAATTAATAGTCACGACTAAGATCGTAATACCTAGGACTCCTGTGACCTTCAGTGTCTAGGAAATACCAAAACACTATACCCACGTAGAAGTTGAGCAAGTTATTGGATTTTTTTTTGGATTATATATATTAAATTAGTAATTTTGTGGTGTGGGTCGTGACTAGTTTTAATGTTGCTATGTTGCTGCTAACAATATAAATTCCATTATAGGTCTTATACCTACTAACTTAATCCTTATAGTATAGGTACTAAATTATATAAATGCGATAGTGTTGCTGTCTGTTACATCTTCACGCTTAAACTGATGAACCGATTTAGATGAAATTTAGTATGGGGATAGCTTGAGCCCTGGGTAAGGACATGGGGTAGTTTTAATACGGGTGGATTAAGTATATTCCTTAGGACGCGAGCGAAACCTCGGGAAACAGATATTTGGTATTATACATACATACAAAAGTGGATTTGTTTGTTTGTTACGCTTTTGCAGTAAATGGCTGAACCGATTTGCATGACATTTGGTAAGTAGATAGAGGGGACTCTGGAGACCGATATAGGCTACTTTTCATCCAGGTGTTTTAAGTAGTTCCATCGGGACGCGGGCGAAACCGCGGGAAACAGCTCACCTAGCTGTTTCCCGTTCTACATATTTATATTGCTACAACTAGTATGTACACAACGACATACTATTGTTTAGACCTAAGTTATTATTGGTAAAAACTCGTAGTTCACATTACTCGGCGCGAGCTTTTGACACAATATTATTCTATCTCTTATCACTATTTCTGTTAATAAGGGCTTAAATAAACAAACACTTTTAACGTGAAAAATAACAACTGCTATAACAATAACAGTATTTAACATAGGTACCGTATTTTTCCACTTAATAACTATTGCGAAATTCTTAAAAATACAATAGGTATATCTTCGAACTGCCCCAAGCTAATCCCACGTACCTGGAGTATCCCGACAAGCCACATTGTCACTAGCGCCCTGTAAGTGCAGCCCGGGCATGACTCGGAGTCTGTGGCCTCGGGTCACTGACCTCGCGTGACGTCACACTGTGCAAAACTACCAATGACTAGGTACCTACACTGTACGCTAGAAAACACTGTTATTTGATCAGGCTTCTCGTAAAGTGATAAATGTTTGAATAACACTTATCTTCTGAAAGTTGAAAAATACAAGGAACGGCTTACCTAGTAAAAGTTAGAATATATTCATATTGATTGATATGATTATTGCAAAGCGCGCGCGTCATCGTCTAGCGCGTAGATGTATCGTTGAAAATGAGACAAATGCAAAGATTTTGAGCTTTTTTATTACAATTTATCTCCACCATAGAAAATTCTATTCATAGTCACATTTGTAGAAAAAAGAAAAAAAAACTATCAGAAATAAAACATTATAGAACCGAGTCATTTCAGTGCTACATAATTATGTATGTCGTACTTATTATCAATGACGAAGGGCATCAAAAATAGAAATTAATTTATGACTGAAAAACAGCATCATTTTACACCTTACCGTGTTAAATATAAAGTCTATAATCGCTTGTTAAGTGCCCCAGTATATAGATTTTAAATTTCAAGGTAGGCCTTGTAATCAAATAAAAACAATATTTAATTACTTAATTCCCACATGTAAGTTAATTACTATTCATTACCACTTGTGTACACGTTCAAACATAAATTATTACGTCATTTGTTCAAATCTGACGTTTATGTAGATTACAATTTTATATTTCGACCACCCCAACAGAGCCCGGATAGCTCAGTCGGTAGAGCATTGGACTTTTAATCCAAGGGTCCAGGGTTCAAGTCCCTGTTCGGGCGGTTCTTTTTGCTCATGTTTGTACAGTTTTATCTATTTATTAGATAATTTTATTTACATAAAATATATTTATATACGTTTCTCACGCAGAATAGGCGGGATAATAGTTTTTTTTAATAAATTATTCCGGTATATTTTAAAAATATTTGTATAATTAAATTATCACTTATAATACCACAAGAGTTTCAAAATTATCGGGTATTTCCCGATAGGTTCGTTGCAAACAAATGAAGGAGTCAAGTTTTTCAGGTTAAAAAATCACGAGCGCGAAGCGCGAGTGATTTTTCTTGAAAAACTTGACGACTTTATTTGTTTGCAGGGAACCTTGAGGGAAATGCCAGATAATTTTGAAGCTCTTGTGGTATTCGGGGGATTATTTTTCCGACCCAAATATCGACCAATAGAATTGCACCATTCGACGTCACGTGGTACAACCATAAAAATATTCAAAAAATTATCAGTATAATACCATGTAGGTTGTACCACGTGACGTCGAATGGTGCAATTCTACGTCACGTGGTACAACCATAAAAATATTCAAAAAATTATCAGTATAATACCATGTAGGTTGTACCACGTGACGTCGAATGGTGCAATTCTACGTCACGTGGTACAACCATAAAAATATTCAAAAAATTATCAGTATAATACCATGTAGGTTGTACCACGTGACGTCGAATGGTGCAATTCTATTGGTCGATATTTGGGTCGGAAAAATAATCATTTAAATTCCTTACTATTGTTTTAGGTGGGAAAAAAATTAAACAATAATCTTATTAGCAAGCTAAAAAAACTGACCACCTGTCTATAACTGTAGATTAATTTAATTTATTACATCACTCATTAGTCTTTTTAGGGTTCCGTACCTCAAAAGGAAAAAACGGAACCCTTATAGGATCACTTTGTTGTCCGTCCGTCCGTCTGTCAAGACCCTTTTTCTCAGGAACGCGTGGAGGTATGAAGCTGAAATTTATATCAATTACTCAGGTCTACTGTCCCTTGAAGCTGTGAAAAAATCAAACTTCTAAGCCAACGCAATCAAAAGATACAGCCGTTTATGCCGCAAATTTTCGACACTTGCAAGGGAATCAAAACCTACAGGGTGCTTCCCGTGAACTCAGAATCTTGAAATTTGGTACGAAGCAACGTCTTATAGCATAGATAAAGGAAAAATTACGAAAACCATAAATTTTTAGTTACATCACATAATATATTTTTTTTTAATAATTTTAACCTTACTACCCATTTCCTCATAAACGCGTAGAGGTATTAAATTGAAATTTATACCAAATACTCAGGTCTATAATACCTTTAAGCTGTAACAAAATCAAACTTCTATATCAACGCAATCAAAAGAAACAGCAATTTAAGCTGCATATTTTGAAACTCGCAAGTACTCGCAAGGGAATCAAAACCTAAAGGGTACTTCCAGTCGACCTAGAATCTTGAAATTTGGCATGAAGCAACGTTTTATAGCACACATAAAGGAAAAATTCCGAAAACCTTAAATTTTTAGTTACATTACAAAATATATATTTTTTAATAAATATAAACTTATTACTTTTTTCCTCATGAACGCGTAGAGCTATCAAGTTGAAATTCATATCAAATACCATAGTTATGACTCGATTGTCGTAATGAACGAACTTTGTAAACCTTGCAGGTTTGTACGGAACCCTCGGTGCGCGAGTCCGACTCGCACTTGGCCGGTTTTTTATAGGTACTACCTACATTAAACATACTAGTTTTTTTACAGGTAGGTATGTGTCTCTTGAAGAATGTATGAAGTTGCTATGAAGTCGAGCAGAAATAATAGCGAAGATATTTATCTCGATCATAATGATTCTATTTTCACGTATTAATATAATAGCCCATGATAATAGTCCTCCTGTAATTTGTCACATCATGTCGAAGACAAAATTATATGTATGAGGCCACCAATTTAGTATATATTATAATAAACACATACATACAATACACCATTAAACGCCACATCACGTAAAGGAATTAGATACTATTATTTTTTATACGGCACAGGAAATTGTAGATTGTGACAAATGACAATACATTAAATAATAAAACGTTGCAAAAAATGGCGCGGAAAAAATGCTACGCTTCTGAACAACGGAAGTAATGTAGAAACGATATTTCAGGATTGAAAGAGTGACTATATGGGGGTTGGGATGCAGCCCAAGAATAGACCAAGGAGTATTTTATATGGCATATACAGTAGGTACCTACCTACATTATCTTCTTTATTTATTTTTTCCTGGCGGTCTCAGCAAGAGCTCAAGAGTAACCCTTGCTGAGACCGGCAAAATTATCGAGATCATACCTATATTTGAATGAAGTAATTTTTCTTCTTTTTTTACAATAAAAGTGAATTGTCTCGCTAAAACTTGAGAACGACTAGGCCGATTTAGCCGATTTTGGTTTTGAAATGTTTGTCATAGTTTTAAGGGAAGGTGAGAAAAAGTTAAGATAGGTATGTTAGTACAGATAGGTGATACGAACTTCACCGGGTCATCTAGTCAGTGATAGAAAGTGGCGGTGCGTTGAGCATCTAGTCAAATAGTTGCAGCAGAATTATGTGTCTCAATCTCTTGCATATTACATAATGCACTCTGTGCCAGCAATGTATTGCAATAATCTGAGATGATATATGTACAAAGTGAGCTTACACCCACTTACTTAACTTGTCTATTTGCATAACTACTTCCAACATAAAAAGCAAGTCGGTACAAAATAGGCTAAAAGCTCTAATATAAGCTCCAATCAACGAGTTTTTGAAGTCGGTGACCGATTAGTATTTATTTCCTATTACGAGTATTTGTTATTGTCAAAGGAAGTACAAAAAATTGCAAAGGTTTTTATTTTACTCTAAATGCCAAATAATTCACGAACAATTAGATAATAAATGAAAATCTTATGGGAAAAGAAAATGGAGACCTTGATGTATAAAACTACCCTCCGAACTTGAAACAAAACATTGGAAAAATGTGAAGTGACGTCAAGCGTCGACTCCCTGCGGTGCCCGTATGTTGCAGCGAACTGTGAACTTGCCGCGCAATGCAACTAGTAGTACATAAGTGGTAGGAAAGTAGCGCCACTCGCGAGCCCGCACCTGTCTACCCACAAGGTCCAGCTAAACGTGTTCAAGTTCGACGCTAACGACAACCCCTTTTTTCAGCCGTCGCCGGGCGCCGCTGGCGATTTCGCGCCATTTCGCCACAGCTCCAGTCATTCGCTCGCCACAGTCGGCAGAGCGCGGCGGCCGACCACACTCGCACAAACTTAAACAAATAAATACGAGTTCACCGCAACTTTACAAATATACAACAAAACAATAAGAAAAACAATCCGCGTCAGCAACAACGACATTGTGACAAACAAACATTCCTACGCCATCTGTGATAATAATGAACACATAATTAAATTAATTTACCAGTGTTGTGATTACTATAAGTAAATAAATTCAAATGCGACCGTCAAAATAAAATGTCTCGGGCCTCGGCATTCAAAACCGTATTTTAATTTCTTTTGACACAAGACTGAAAGATGACGAAGTATAAGTTGAACAATACAGTGCGCTCCGCGTCCGAAGTGACTCTGACGTCGTACATGACGGGCAGCACGGACAGCACCAACAAGAAGGACGACAGGTACCCGGGGCCTGAACTGGACACCAACCAGAATGACAATATGAATTCTGAGTCCAATAGGAATTTAGAAGCGAAGACGTGCCACGTTTGTCCGCACTCGTGCGAGTTTTTGAAGGAGTCGGACAAGCTGGCCGCTTCGCTGGTGAAGCAGGAGTGTGACAAGTTCGGACTCAACGAGCTGAAGGTGGACGGGCTGGACAAGAACGTGTGTCTGTGCGAGAAGTACAACGGCGGCTGCAAGCTGTGCCCGCGGCCCAGCCTGGCGCCCACGCTCACGCTCGGCCTGGACGGCAAGGAGGCCTGCCTCGCCTGCCACCGCTCCACCTGCGCCACCGTATATACCAGTAAGTACCCTCTTACCTATTCAAGAAGATACACTTTTTGTTAAATTTGCAAAAGCTCTGGATTCTGTTTCTAAAATTCCATATTTTTATTCCAAAAGACACCATAGTTAAATTTAGCGATAATATTTCAGAAATAATAATGAGATAATGAGAGTTGTAGTCGTACTGGTTGAGCAAAATCCATTGTATTCATCAACGCATTAAATTAAACTACTCGGTTAAGAAGAACCTCTTCATGAAACGATGGAAATTTAAATGCAAATAAATTTAAACCTGTGGATAAAATAATCATATCAATAACCAACATTTCTGCCAGTTGTAAAACGATGCGAAACCAACCAGTTTTATATATACCTACATTAAACTAAAATAAAATTACCGGTGACAAGATTATACATACATTAGGCTATTATCGAACAATCTTATATAAGTAAATAGATTTGTTAAGGAATCTATGGGTGGGAAGACTTCACCTTTACAACTTGCAACATCCAGTCGTCCACATACAACGACATAATGCTTCGATCCTCTATCAAATTAATTATGCTATTAACATGTCTATCGGTAACCTGACTTTGACACAAATTTCTAACATTACATAGATCCGTTACTTTTACATAATATGATTTTGTTGTGAACTTGCGAAACTCGCTAACACATTTGCTATCGCAAATTTGCACCACACGCAATAAATTCCGAAAGAAATTTTTACTGTAAATCATCGATAACTTAAGTTTATTCAATATTCTTGAAACGACATTATTGACAGAATTGTTTAGCCAATCGAACTAGGATCCAAATTTTGTACACAATCGTTGATTCTAGGAAATATATATAATAGGATCGTCAATAAGTTTATAATTTACTTTGTTAACAATAACATGAGTAAATTCTTTATAACCTTGGATAATTATTTAAAAACCATGAAACCATATGAATTAAGATTAACATCTAGAAAATATTTGAAAGGTTCACACGGATAGCTTTAGAATTTTCCAAAGAAAAACTACAACCATTTGCTTGTCTACATTCATATGTTGACTGTCCTTTCCTCATGACTACGTAACTCTTCGGTTCTAAGCTTCCAATTATCCATAATTATCTCCTCTGTCGGAATCGTTGTAACTGAAACACTTCTTCTAAGAACTAGCATTTATTATACCTACCCATTTCCTGTACCTCTGAGTGTCCCTGTCTAAGATGCCTGACCTATTGTCTTTCAAATAATTGTTTGTCGATCTACAAAGACCTGGTCTTCGGCTCTTAACTGTTTGTTGAATTACAGTCTACGGGTTTTAAGCAAATATTATATCATTACTAATGGTCTTTGCGTGTACATTAAATAACGGTGCATAGTAATCGCGTAGATATTTACTTGTTAGTAAACCGATTGCATTTCAATAAACAAATGTTCCACACTCATAGTCCGGCCATCCCTGACTCATGTCGTCATTGTACAAGCGACCACTCGTGACAAATATTAGCCCAGATGTAGGCCTTGCATCTGCAAGCGGAAGGCGGAAGCTGTGCCGTTGCGCCATCTTGTCAATATTTGAGAGACAATAGTTCAAAACCACGAATAAAGAATTATGAATATGAGGGTATGAATTCCCACGATGCTCACAACTTTCATATCTCTTCAAAAATGCGTAACAAACTCAAAATAGCTGGATTTAAATAAACAAAGAACCGAAGCGACACTGATTTTCATAGAAATAAGAAGTTAGGAAACATGTTTTTAAATATGTCTAAAACAGCTGATTATGGCTATCGGCGTTACGAATACATAAAGAAAATAATCTAGCGATAAAATTATTCTAAATTTGTAATTAGCTTTAGTCGATGAACCAGAAAATCCATCATTTTCTTTGAATGTTTACGTAGCCTGACTGAGAGTAATAGATTAATACATATGTTTGCGTCGTGACTGTTAATCATATTCACTTTTTCATGAGGAAACACTATATTCAGGATTAGATTAATTAACCGCTTAAGTGGGTTATTATAGATTTACTTTATACGGAAATGTTTAATACAATATTTATAAGATGAATATTATGTTCATTGTAATAATATGATTTCTGCAAAAACAATTGCTAAGCCTCAGCTGTTACGAAGTACACAATAATGAATTGTTATTCAAATTAGCAACGTAGAAAACAAATGGAACAGGTAAGACATTATGTCCTAAAAACAATTTATAAAGGGTTAAGTTAAAGACTGCATAGTGCATGCAGCTAATACATTTAATGCCCGACAAAAAGATACAGATACTCAAATGTTTTAGAAACAAACTTTCGCTAATAGCGTTATCGAATTATAGGAAAGCTTAGATTAGAGTAGATTATTGTTTTGTAGACGTTAAAAAATGATTTTATTTCTGTCTGGCAGTTTTAAATCCCCCAAGTAAGCATCGGTTATTGAGTACAAGATTAGCGAAGTAACTGTATCGTGAAGGTTTAACGAGACCCCTCTGCTTACGACTCTTATTATTATCATTCCATTCTTTATCTTCCCCTATAACATTGTATTTTATTATTATTCCTTCATGTTTTATATAATCCTGGCCTTCTTTGTAACAACTAATTCTTTCTACAATATTTTTTGCCTGTGTCGGCCGTTTTTGGGTTCGTAACATCATAATTTGACCATTTTGCATTCATTGTGTAAGTAATATTCGACAAAGAAAACTATTCTTTTACGAACACAATCCCTTTTTCTGATGAAGGAAAAAATAACTTGTGCTTGAGAAAAAAAACATGTGCTTATATTTTCTGCACAGGACATGGAACGGTTCGGTCATTCCCAATAGCGAGCTTGCACGTGATAGGTCTCGTGCAGAACTCAATGCTGGAGTATGAATGAGATGACACATTGATAGCCAACGTGGAGCTAACAGTAGTCTTACTTTGAAAGAAAGCGTGGGTGGAATCTACCACTCTTTGAAAACCATCTAGATTAAAACGAAAATTAAATAGTTTGAGATAGGTCTTGTTGGTTAGCAATCCAAAATGTTTACTAGTACAACTGACAATGACTATACAAAAGGTATAAAACCATTTTATGGATAATCTTTAATGTAACAACGAAGATATGCCTTGATGATTTCAAAACAATTTAAATTACAAAATAAAATGCAGACGATAACGTAGACACTAATTGCAATGAAGGCATTCTCTCACGCCATGTCAAACACACAGAGCTATCAGTAGATCTAGAACCAGTGCATTTCCGCTGACTGCAGCACGCTGCAGGTTTCCTGCACAGATTTGCAACGCAATCATACCCTGATCATATAGGTAGAATTGTACAGTAACACTGCAGTCAGACGCATTGTTCATAAGAATTAAATACCTATCAGCTTCCGAATCACATTTGCATTCATGATAAGATCACAGAGTAACGTTTTATTGAAACTGAAACAATCTTAAGATTTTTCCAAGAAAAACAATATTAATTTTTTAGCTAGAAGCTAACGTGTGCATTGCAGTGGTTTGGATCTCGATATATAACGCCTTGCTTCGTGTATAGTATTGTGACATAGAAGAATGGAAGCGGCATTAAGATGGTCCAGTGGAACCATGACTATACTCTGGGTTATTCTTTTGTTTCATGCCTTAGCGATAGGAAATCGATAAGAGAAAGCGTCAGAGTTACTAACTAAAACTTATGCATATTCCTTACTTCGCCCTTTGTGTTCCGGGGCACGGTAACTCTTTCGAACCATCCGGCAGTCCTGGCAGGCACTGCCTCTAGGGAGCTTTGTTATATGCCTTTAACTTTTATTCTTGCGTGATCAGATTGAACTTTTAGAATTTTCGTTACCAATGAAATATATCGAACACTTTCAACAGTTGCTGTAACTGTGTCATCTCTTTCTTAATCCACATTTTCTTCTATCCTTCTTTCTCTTGTCACTCAATAAGTTTCATGCTCATGTTACTCATACGTGCAGGTACAGTTGCAGTATTCAGTTATCCTACTGCATTTGTTCTGCATTGTATTGGTGGTGAGCGCACCTTGTCAACAGCGCATTAAGCGCTTGCCCCGACCGATGTATGACTTCCCGGCACTGGCGTGACGTGGCAGTGTCTCTGTCGTATATTACATGATCAATGATGACCACGGTTACTCTTCATTCTCTTATCTCAAATGTGACATTGAGTGGGTGTTCCGCTTTCACAGCTCGCTTTAAGCCTTGGGGAATCATTTGACGATGTCGATTTGAATCCCTGTGGTTGCTCCTGCCTTGCCTGGAAAGTGCATGTCTAAGAGGTAAAAAATAAGTACTATGTGTTAATCTAGAACATGATCTATCTGTGTATCAAATTTTAACAATATCCCTTCAGCAGTTTTTTCTTGAAGAAGTAACAAACCGTCATCTACCTAACCATCGATCCTAACAAATTTTCTCGTTTATAATATGTATTAGTGAGATGTTCCAGTACCTGAAAAATCAAGCTATAGTAAAGTAGTGAGTTATTATTACTTTATAAACAGTACGGCACCTAGCATTGCTTGCTATATTAAACGTGTCCGGACATTCACGGCCCATCTTTGTATAGGTCTCGGCCACAGCTCGAGTCTAAGGAGGTTACGACTGATTACAATAATTAATACAAAAATAAACCCGAGAAATTAGTTTTTTTATAGGAAAGTATTTTAATATTCACCTTTAAACCAATAAAGTGTTTCATTATGGGCGATCTTAAAATAAATTTAAAACATTATTTCAACTGTAGCATTGTTAGATTATTTGAAGATAGTTTGCAACGTTTGTTTTATTTCAGTGTCGGTTTGAAAAACTTTTGAAATTTATTTATAGTGATTTTGTGGGAAACTTCGTTGTTGTTTATATTATTACTTCAAATAACACGGACACATGAAACTGTAGTGTGTTCTATTCACATATGATTGCTATTAGCTGTTTAATGTTATACAAACAATATACTATTATTTCTGTTTAAATCAAACCTTTGAAGAAAGTGACCCAGAGACACACGGAGCGAGAATAGACCCAACTACCCAAGTAAGATAGAAGGAACGGGTCCGTCATCATAACGATGTATTTAAAGACGTGGCAATATGATAGAACTTTCTCCGTTTTTCCTTTGTTTACTCGATTTAAATTCTACGCGTCTATCGTTCAGAAACAAGAAAATAAAACAGTGACTTGGGTTTATGGAACCTAAAATCCCATACAGCTATGATATTATAGATTCCGTAGTCCACTTCCTTTCCACTTAGCTGTTCCATGTCTTGGAACAAATGAATACTAGATTTTTGCACCGCATTTTCAAATGTAGGTTCTGCAACGCCTGACACTTACAGATATGTATCAGCATCTGATAGCTATCTTCCATTTGTTCTATTGTTACCGTGGCCTTCTGAAATGCTAGGCTGCACTTAGTGCTACATATTAGATATACCCTGCATTTATGCTACCTACGTTATGTCTTAGAATTTTGTTGTTGGACGTAACATGCGTCTCAACTTTCATAGTAAGGACAGGATGTAATCTTTTTCGACTCATGTGGGCTGCAGGTTTACTAAGCTAACAAGCCCTAGTGTCAGAGTTTTATCAAATCCGCCTGACGGCCTCTGACATGGAATTGCGACAATGACTGCTATCAAGGTAGCAGCCAGGAACGGCAGCGTAACGTATTAAGACGGGGGTGTAACACCGCCACTTCCTGACTCCGGGATGCCTTATGAAATTTTAAAAACCCACAAAGTGATGTAGGCCTGACTCGAGAATCAATTCGTGATACCAATGTCAGTGCAGCTCGTGTCGAAATGCAAGCAATGCAAGAGCAATGTAGTTTGTTTATAACACAACTAATGTTTTAACGACCAACATGGCGCGTGTGATGTTCACTACACTCGACATGGATGTGCGTATTTTTACAATGATTGCAATAAGTATTGGAATATTTGTCATAATGTATATGTATATTATATTGTAACTGTCAACGCAACATTCCATTGTTCGGTGAGAGCTACTAGGACGTTTTACTGCAGCATTCTATAAAACATACCTTAGTTGCTCGTAAGTACATAGCTTGTTAAATGCATGGTTCAGTCCTTGTTAGTTTTTAACCGACTTCAAAAAAGGAGGTTCTGTATTCGACGTTCTGTGTGTTTGTATGTTCGCGATTTTCTCAAAAGCTACTGATCCGATTTGAATGGGGTTTTCGTTATAAAATTTAAATGAATATTTAATTGCTACTCAGAAACGGTGTATCGATCTATTGAGGATATCTCTATATTTATCAACTGTCGTTTAAAAAGTGATGCTATTAATTTATTATGATAGCTATAGACAGTTTTTGGATGGAATCATCGCAACGCTAAGTAATAACTTCTTAAGCACTTAATTCAGAAACCGTCGGACAGGCTTGTAAATATGAATTCAATTATGTAACATTTTTTTATTGAGTAACTCAGTTAATTTTACCTACTTTAACCACAAAGATAACGTGTACTCCCATATTTACAAACAATGTCAAGTCATATCATCTTCCTATCGGACCCTACTTGATCACTTCCGAGAATAAATCCGTAAACAACAATGGGCACTACACGGTGGAGTTTACACGTGTCGGCCGCGCACCTGACCCGCCGACACCTACCATCAACTAATTAACAACTGATTAGCAGTTCAAGCCGTAGTACACCCTACTTAGCGAAACAGGGGTGTTGTGAACAATAGGTGATGTTTAGCGGTGATTAGACGAGCAACCGGTGATTAAAAACGATGTTTATGTCGTGGTGATAATTGATTAATTACAAGTTTCTTGGTAGATATAACTAGATGTAGTTCTAGGATCAAGTATTGCTAAACATGTACCTATGGTAGATTTTACGCACTTATGGTTATATCATCAAATTCAATACGAAACAAAATTGGGATAATAATAAAATATATATACGAATATGATTCAAACAAAACTGAACTTTCCAGAAAGTAAATGTAATCTCAAATTAAATACACACGAATCTGATAAAAAGGGCACAACAATATATTTTAATAAATCTAATTATTTTAAGAACCTTTACTGTAAGAATGGCGGAACCGAATCTCAGAGCACAGGGCATAAGGTCAGGGCTCATGCTTTACGTCAACAATGAAAGGTGTCAGCCCTGGGCGAGTCACCACGACCTCGACCGTGACTGCTGGAGTAACCCTAGCATGAGATGTTATTGAAATAGGGAAAATAGAAAAAGAAAACAAACTGTACTCTGAGAATATCACCATCCATAGCATCACCTGTTTTTGTTTACAATTCAAATGCTGTTAATGACCTTGATTAAATTAATGCTAGTATCGTAACTTTCACCAATAAACCGAATGTTTACCAACAAACCAATCTTCACACAACATATTTCAAATTCTGGTCAGTGACCTGAACGCAATCTCGAATCATGATGAGTTCAAATCAAAATATTTGTCGATCATTCGATAAGCAATAAGTTTTTCTATGTAAAGCAATTTCCTGTGATTGGAGAGTGTAATTAAGTTTTTCATCTAATTGGTGTGTCAAGGCAGGCAGCGGACTGCGGCTTCCTTTTACACGTTCGGAACGTTTTTGCGACAGTTTTTGTTAGGCAGACCGATAATAAAGTTGAAGTACTAAATCTAAGTCAATCTTCAAATATTAGAGCATTTTGTAGGAATTAAGCGTCTATTTCGCTTACTGAATGATCCACTCATGATAGATCAAACCTCATAATATACGCATGGAGTTGGTAGCTCTTATCATTCTGTTACAATTCTTAATAATTGTGCTGACTGTGTTTCCCACCAAGCTCATAGAATAATGAGAGAAATATTAGCTGCTTTCCCTCTTTTTCTTTGCCTATAAAACTTCTTTGGCGGTAAACTCGAAAAGTGGTAATGGTTTTAAGATCATAAGACGCCATTTACAAATTAGATACACTCCCCGATATTAATAAATTTAAACTCCTCACCAATAAGTCCAGGCCTATACTCAAAAATGTATGACTTGAGCTTATATGTATATTGAAGCCCTTTGCTTAAGAAATTTTCTTTAGCCATTAGATCAGGATCAATCAAATAATATGGAGCTATCACTCCATGAGGCAATGGGAAAACACGCTTTAGTACGGCAGTATGCGGTAGCAAGTGAGTGCCACACGTGGCGTGCGGTGCGCACCGGTAGCGGGCGACTCTTGCGCACGAACGGAACTGCCCCGCATCTCACGGCTGATAGATTAGTTCCTTAGGGTAAGGCGAGAAGTGACGTCATACCTTCCTAGTCTATGATAAACAATCTCAGGGATTCAGTACAGCTGCATCCGGTTAGACTGGAAGCTAATCCCAACATAGTTGGGAAAAGGCTGGGCAGAGAGAGAAAGTTCATCACTTTCAGAGCCAAATACATTGAATTCGTTAATTTAAAACTCTTTCAACGCCTCGAACTTTGCCTCTGACTATTAAGATCTTATGTCACGGGTCTTTAAGCGATGCTCTCGAATGTCACAATAGAACTCACGCGACCTCAATAAGTAACAGCGCGATCAGTAATCGAAGTCATTCTGTATCAATAAGTGTAAGTGATATCAGGTGACACGAGTGAGCTGTGGCACTCGATCGCGGAGGCTTTAGCGAAGTTTCTAGATTTTCTTTATCTTCTGTAATAAAGCGGTTCATATGAGCCGCGTGCATGGCTCTAATGGCATGTATAACTGAGAATTTGGTAGTCTACTCCAATAATTATTTACATAAATCAACAATACAATATTCCCGCTTCCCTTCCTCGATAAAGATGTGAACCCATTTTAGCGACCAACTTTTTCAATTTTGAAGTTTACAAAAACGTAAGTTTAAAAAAAACTATAACCTTATGCTTGAAAACTTCAGATTAAACCTCTTAATTTTAAGTCCGATCTCTCTTTTTTGTCACTGCAATACATGAAATGGCGGTCTGTTACGCTTATACGGGAAAACGGCTCAAGCGATTTAAATAAAATTCGGTATCGAGACAGATTGAAACCTGCGGAAGGACATAGGATATTTTTTATTTGGGTACATCAAGCAGTTCCCTCGGAATGCGAGTGATGTAAGATTTCAATGGCACTTAAGAATTTAAAGACATTTCAGTATTCGGGGAACCGGTACCAAAAACTAAAAACAGTTCCTTATTTCCGCTAACCGGTCCGACATCATTGGTCAATACCACAGGTCCGCGCCCGCGCTGGAATGTGTACCATTTTCACGAAAATCAATAGTGACAGCAGTAGTGGGCTCCGGTTTCTTAGCGCTGCATTGTACGGGTCAGCGTGTTATCGTAACCCGAGGCGGCTGTTTGTTGACACTGGCGTACACGGAACCACGTCCCGGTCGCACACTTGTAACAACCACTGCGTCTGTTAGGGCTGACTCTGACATCACGTCTGAAGCTACAAGGAAGGAGGAAATGTAGGCTGGTAGGCGATAGCATTCTGGGAGCGTAGTTAGGCTTTTAGACTATATAGAAAATATGTGATATGTACTCAAAAGCTTTAAGGCCTTTGTTTCATAGGGACGTAGGCACTTACATCACTAGGCCATCATTATTTCAAAAGTTTTTTATACTTTACACTAAACATTATATCAAGCCTACTTTCCCCGGAGGGTCAGGCTGGCATTTACACCTAGGTATAGATAAGTAATCCCACATTTCACTAGTTATGATCAAGCGATATGAGGAAAGGGGCGAGTCCATTGTCGGGTACGACTTGACTCCTGAGAAATCCCACTTGAAAATGCCCAGTAAAATGTTGCCCGAATCCAGGAATTCATACTCAATAGTTGCGTTTGGTCAAAAGAGTCAACAAGGCAGTCCTTTTAAATTAAAATAAAATACTAGTCTCTTGCTAAATTACGTATATTCAGTCGAAGACAGACAAGTGGTGTTTTCTTTGCGAAATGTGTTCAATGAATCGTTCATTGCACTAGTTCCCTGCGTGTAGTCTCATTAATCAGTATTGATCAGATACATCCCAGACGGATGTGGGTGGACCACGTCACAGTAGGTAACCTATCCATCTACAAATCTACATATAGTACGTGGCCTTCCAGAAACGATGTTAAATTCTGCGAGCTATTCTGTATGTGATGAGAATGAAACTAAAATTGCTGAAACTCATGTTGCATATTGTTTCTTTTTTTGAAACGTTGCCCTTTGTATTTTATGAGAAAAAGCAACGGAAACTATGTAGAGGAGAAATCTTTTTAATAGACTTCCAAAAAAGGAAGTTATATTTTGTCCATTGCATGTAAAAAATAGACAGGGGATAGTTATTGTCCCGAACAATCATTACGAACAAAATATATTCCTTCAGCTTTCCGATGAGCTAGAAAAGCTCAATTAGGATTTTTTATACAAAACGTCTGATGACAACATTTATACCCAAAAAAGGTCATTATTATAATTATGAAACATTATTAAGATAGCTCAAATTATATTTATGATCGAATAGTCAAATTATTTGACGCATCAACTTCGAATGTTTAAGAGTTTTTGCGTACTTAAATAGACCAATTTGTGGCATAGCTAATTATGTATCTATCTCATATTTGTATAATTATGTGTTTGCGTGTCCTCTCTCATCTCAGGCAGTTTATTGACAAAGTAAATAATGGAGCCCAGTACAATACGGCAGCTCTAACAGTTTAAGTTGGGTGTAGGTACATGAGATATTCGTATCTAATGTAAATTTTACCTCAATTGACAAATAAATATTTTATGTAAATTTCTATTTCGTCAGTGCCCTAAAATATGCATTATTTGGCTTTTTTTTAATGGCGAAAAAGTCGTCGTTGAAATATAGCCTGGTATAAGAGACATATTCCAGGTAGACTACATCTATGATTAGACCATAATGTATAATTTCTGACCATCCCTAATGACTGGGATCGTTCTCATAGTCTCGATATTTACCCATCAATAAATGGACCTCAGCTTAACCAGGCCATGTAAGGAAACCAAGCGTCTTGTAATCAAAGCTCTTATAACAGAAAATACCCAAGTAGAATTGAGCACAATGACATTCTATGGCATGCTATAGTAATGACAATTACATAGATACATATCTACGATCTCCACCAATATATGGAAAACTTACCAATAACACGCACACATGGTCACGTATCTAAGCGTGTGTGTATAATCGCGTGTTACAATTGATCCGTGAAAGATGGCGGTCACTATTGTGTGTCGTGTGGCGCGGCCGTGACATGGCCGGCGCGGATCCTGCTAGGGCGCTGGACCAACTAGCCTGAACTGGTAATCACGCTCTAAATTCAAAGATATATGAAATCGTGATTAAGCATTATGATAACAACATGTTCTAATAAAACAATATCAACAATAGATACTATACAAAAACCGGGCCAAGTGCGTGTCGGCCAACGTGCAGGAGGGTTCCGTAATTTAATACGTTTTAGTTGGCCGACTATAACTCTGTAACCGGTTAAGCCTACTTAGCCGTGATAGTTCATTACGTATGCTGTCTGTGAATTTTTTCACATTTTTAGGGACAGCCATTCAAAAGTTAGAGGGGGGGACGCTCGTATCGAACAAAAATTTGAACTTTAAATTCATTTCATTAATAATATTAGTGGAGTCAAAACGAATCCATTCCACATTTGATTGTTATTATAAAACTGTGAGCTACTCATTATAGCGAGTCTGCTAGTTTGACAACCTTAACTTAGAGTTCAAACACAAAACTGAAAAGGAGTTTAATTTCAGAAAAGGTTATTACTTACTAGCAGTTTCCCGCGCAGTCACCCGCATCCCGAGGGAACTACTTAGCGCACCCGGGTAAAAAGTAGCCTATGTTGCACCTCAGGGTCTATTCTATCTCTGTACCAAATTTCATTTATATCGATCCAGTAGTTTTGGCGTGAAAGCGTAACAGACAGACAGACAGACAGAGTTACTTTCGCATTTATAATATTAGTAAGGATTCTACAGAAATGTCAAAAGTAGCTAGCTATCCTGAAAGCCCACTGTATTCAGTAAATCTTTTAAGCATTTTTTTTTCAATTAATTCACCGCATAAACTCCAGCTTTATTGCCAAGTAAATAGTTTTCAGATCAGTCTTCTATAAGTAGATAATAGAATCTGGTATAAATATTTACACTAGCTTCCTCCAAAAAAAGAACAGATTAAACGGTATTCATCTCCTAAACACCGCATTTTTTTCTTAGTTCTTTGATTTTTGTAGCACATTAGAATAATGTGCGTCATTACTTCTTTATTACAGCACATTATGTGCAATTGTTTCATAACAGAGGCGTCAAAGCCAATATTATACAATACTTAAAACTCTTGTCTTTTAATATTTAAAACTTTTAAGATATTATGCTTTTTGTTATAATTATTCCGTCATAGATCGCACAACAAATTTTTAAAATGGATATCCTACTTACTGCCGTCTCTTCATTGTTACTTGTTAGAAAAATAGTCCAATCAAATACACACACTCAATTAGATTGATTAAATATAGAAAATAGCAATTACACAACCACCTACCATAACACTCAGCAACTCGTAAGTTAAGGCCATCTGAAACCAAAATTCAATAAGTGTGTGTACTAACATAATATAAACTTAAATAATGGGTATTAAGTAAAATTCTAACTAATATTGTAAATGAGGTATGTTTGTTTGTTACGCTTGCACAGTATAACGAATCTCGAGTCAAATTGTAGTATACCTAATTCACTTCTATCGTGAATTAGGTTATACTACAATCAATATCGTACAAAAATGTTTGGACCCTACTGATAAACTTTGGGCTATACTGATACTGATGTGATGAACAGACTATTCTCGTAAACCAAAGAAATTATTCCCTCATACCTAGGAGGATTGAGAGCTAGACACATCGCCTCAGCACAAATGTGCCGTCAAAACATAACGATAGTGAAGGCTTTACTTAGAGAATGTAGTTACCTACTGGTAGGTGACCTGCGCGCTGTGACGCATCTACTGTTTACTTACGCGACAGTTTGAGCTACAAAACAAGTCAATTAAAGTATTAGAAGTGCACACGTAACACAAGCTGATTCTGACATTCGTGGAACGATTAGAAATTCATAGAATAATCGAAGGGAATGAGAGTGATATGCGAAATAGGTCCAAATGTTGGTGCCGTAAATGGCCCAGCCATTCGCCTGTCTGGGTTTTTATACTTAGGTACTACTTCAAATACGTGTCTCTCGAGTTTAAAAGAGCCCACGATCTTTGCGTTCATATCGTCATTATTTTTATTCGGAGATAAACAATGAGGAAAGTCATCACTTACAAGCTTATAGAAACATAGATATACCAAACTGATTTTAAAGATCCGAAGAAAATATTTAGGTAATTTCATTTGCACATGTTACACAGATTTTTTTTATAATAGCGCTCATTAGCAATCATTTTTTTTTTTTTTTTTTTGTGTATGGCATCTCGCAGGTCAACCTAGAAGGTTGTCGACTGCTTAACCGGGCTTGCCTGTGAAGTGCCTTAAATAAATTTAGGGCCTCCAGCCAGGGCTTAACTTACAAAACTAAGCGACTACACGCTAAGGGCACCCCCTAGTGGGGTACGGGCCTCGGCTTAGGGCGTCGCTGGGGGAGGACAGCAAGGGACAGGCTGGATCAGAATATATTTTGATTATTATAATCGGGAATTTTAAAGCTATTAGCTCAGCTCGCGGACTGGCTCGTCGAGCTAGGGTCGGGAGGGCATGGACAAGGTCGTCGCGACGGACCTCGGCGGCGAGGTCGATACGAACGCGGTCTGTGTTTATGTAGAGTGCTAGTGGACCTACTGCTCTCTTGGAAGAGGGTTATAACGTCATCGGGTATGGAGCAATCATTTTATCAATAGGTATGTATAGGTAGTTAGGCTTTTTTCCTTTAATTTATTCCATAAGAACAATGCATTTTTTTATGACATTCTAAATTAGCCAGAACCTATTAGGTAGGTACTTACCTCATATTTGACCTGAAACATGGAAACGTAATTGTGTGAAATAAAGATAAACCAACATACAAACGTTTGGTTATTAATAAATTAATATTATATTATAATAGGTATATTATATTATTACCAAAAGTTTAAAACTATAATAGTTGTCGCCAGCACTTTGTAAAGAAAGTTGTTCAGTTGTTAGTTACTACGCTTAATTTGCGCGTGAACTATTGTTTATGTAGATTATATTGTGTTAAAGCAATTAAACGCACATCATGTGAAGGTTGAGCTCTTTGCAAATGTAATGCGTTCCCTTCGTTTAGCATAGAAAGCTGTCGGCGGAGCGAGTTGGCGCGAATTTCTCCGCGCATGCGTGCTAGCATCGCCTATGAGCCGGCGGGCAAGCTCCTCGTTGTGCGAGGGCGCAAAATATAAGCAGAGCGGTCTAATATTGATGTATTATTGATTCGATCAAATTGAATGAGACTATAATTTTGTGATTGGTATGTGTTTCTAATGGCTGAAGTTTGATAGATTTCTTTGAACTTGAATTTTAATAAAAAAAATCTAAGGCACCTTAGTTTATTAGGTACATCACCTACGATTACCTGCATAAGTAAATCCAGCTCTACAATGAATTATCTGCCATGCCATGTGTATATGACCTACACGTGTTAAAGTAAAGTAAAAAGTAAAGTAAAAGTAATCTTTATTGCCTTGATTGAGTAAATACAGGTGTTATAAAATATGTAGTACAGCACATCAATCAGCCCATTTGGGCATACAATAATTTAGGCCTATTCAGGCGTGGGTATTCATTAGGATTAATTAAGATTATTAGGATAAATTAAGTAGGTACTAAAAAAAAAATTATTAGGTATATAAAAGTAAATAGGTAATTATAAAATAGCTAGAGCATTATTCTTACTTATTTTCTAAAAAATCTTTAATTGAATAATAGCACTTTTGTGCTAACCATTGTTTTAATTTTAATTTGAACTGTCTAAGTGGAAGTTCCCTTATTATTTGGGGTATTTTATTATAAATTTTGACACACATAAACATACAATTCTTATGATACAAACTAGTTCTACATTTTGGAACAACAACCTTGGTGGGATCTCTTTTACTGAATAAACTTTTTTCAGAAACTTTTTCAAACAACTGTGGATGTTTTCTTACGAATATACCTATTTCGATTATATAAAGGGAAAAAATTGTGAGTATTTTTGTTTTCTTAAATAGGGGTTTGCAAGAATCGAGTGGATCGGCATCACATATTGCTCTTAAACAGCGTTTTTGTGCCAGAAAAATGTCGTTGATTAAAGTTGAGTTGCCCCACAATAATAAACCATATCGCAAGACTGATCCTATATAACCATGGTAAGCAGTAATTGCTGTGGATTCTGCAGCAGTTTTGTTGAGTTGTCTTAATGCGTAAACAAATTTATTAATTTTTGAACATATGTAATTAATATGTGATTTCCAATTACAAAAGTTGTCTACAGTTATACCTAAGAATTTAATGTCTGAAGTAGGATTAATTATTATGTTATTATATTGCAAAGTTATTTTTTTGGTTATGGTTTTATAGTTAGAGAATTGTATATATTTTGTTTTAGTTAAGTTAGCTTGTAAGTCATTGTATGTTAGCCATTGAATTATATGTCCTAAGGTTTTATTAATTTCTTCTTCATGGTTTATGTTTATTCGATCTGTATTAGGGATAATAGTACATATGTCATCTGCGAATAAAATACATTGGTGGTGTGTTATATTGGGGAGGTCATTAATATATAGTAAGAATAAAAGGGGTCCCATGACACTACCTTGTGGGACTCCTGATCTGTTATGTCGGTAGGTGGATTTGCAAGGTACGGATACTAGATTAGCGTCGAGGTGGTTAATTTCAACACATTGGGTTCTGTCTGAAAGATAACTTTGTATCCAATCTAGGGCAGGTCCCCTTAGACCATAACGTTGACATTTGTTTAGTAGTATAGAATGGTTAACATAATCAAATGCCTTCGACATGTCTAGAAATATTACTGTGACTGGAATTCTGTTATCAATGTTTTCTGTTATTGTCTTCATTAAACAAAATCCGGCAAGTGTAGTTGATTTATTTTTTTGGAAACCATTTTGTTCTTCCTTGATGACACTGAATTTATTTAAAAAATTGGTTATACGGGTATGCATAAGCTTTTCATAAGTCTTGGAGAAAATAGGTATTAGGGTTATTGGTCTATAATTAGTTAATTCAAGGATGTCATCTTTTTTGTAGAGAGGTTTAACAATTGACCTTTTTAATTTAGTCGGAAATGTTCCTTGTATAAAAGATAGATTTATGACATATGTAAGAGGAGGTGCAATGATATCTGCGCACATTTTCAGAATTTTTGTACAGATATGGTCATATCCAACTGATTTGGTATCATTAAGGTTTTTTATGACTTTAACTACTTCTGTTGGAGTACAGGGTTTTAAAAATATTGAAGAGTTAATGTTTTCCACACTGTTGTAATTGCATTGGTTACCACTTTCTGTGTTTTTAATTGTAGTATAGTACTCGTTAAATATGTCAGCTATATTATTTGGATCGCTAACGATCTTATTTTTATGTTTAATATTTTTAATACTCTGGAAGCATTTCATGTCATCATTTTTCTTCTTGATAACGTCCCAAGCAGCCTTACACTTATTTTTAGCTTTATTTACATATATATTATTTATTCGTTTTTTAGACATAGTTATACATTTTTTTAGAACCCTATCAAATTTTTTGTATTTTTTTATATTTACGTCTGATTTTGTTGTGTAACTTTCATACCTTAATTTTCGTTTTGTTACGCAGGACTTTCTGATGCCTTTTGTTATCCAATTTGGACCTATAGAGTTGGCATTTATTTTTGTTTTTACAATAGGGAAACAAAGATTATAGAACATACAGAAGGTATCATAAAAATTATTGAATGCCTTATTGCTATCGTTATCATTGTATACATCAAACCAACTGAGACTGGACAAACAGTCAATGAATTTGCGAACATTATCGTCGTCATAACATTTTTTTAGTATATACCAGTATTTAAGTCTATTTGTTTCTGTTGAAGTTGAGAATTTCAGTACTTGACACGTGTTGTGGTCTGATAATTGATGATTATGAATTTGACTTGAAGCGCCTTTAATATTGCTGTAAATGTGATCAATACATGAGTTTTGTCTAGTTGGGGAATTGATGTGAAATATAAAATTATAATTAGAGAGTATGTTTTTTAGTTCTATTGTATTTTTGGTAGGTTTTAGAATATCAATGTTTATGTCGCCTGTTATAATAATTCTTTTATTTTTATTTCGGTAGGTTAACTTGTATAAGAGTAGGTTTAAATTTTCAAAGAATATAGTTGCGTTTAAATTTGGGATTCTATAAAGACAGATTATTACACAATTTAGCGAGGGTATTTCAACCCCGCAGCATTCGAATGATTTTTCAATGGCCATATCTTTACAATTTTTTTCAGGTTTCATATCTAAAGTTCTATGAAGTAGTATACATACTCCCCCACGTTTTTTGTTTTCACGAGAAAAAATACTGGCTAGTTTGTAATTTTTTAGGTATAAGTTATTTTCATCTCCTCGTTTTATGAAGGTTTCAGAAAGACAAATAATATCTATGGGGTTATTTTTTGATAACTCATCTATACTTAATTCTAATAGGCTAAGTTTGTTTATTGCACCGGCGATATTCTGATGAAATACACTAATAACATTATGCTTCTTTTTTTTATTATTAACGAAAAAATGTCTCTGTTTTGTTTTTGTTGACAATATTATTTTCCGAAGAAGTATTTGTGGATATTTTTGAAAAGTAATACGGTATAGTTCCTTTCTTAAAGGATGTATAAGATAAAGGGGACTGTTTATGGGGGAATTTTATTACAGGGGAATTCATGGCACGCTTAAAGTAGTATGGAATAGTACCTTTTTTGGTTGTACATATTTCAATTTTGGATTCGAAAGTTTTAACAACATTAGTATTATTAGTGTTACATAGATATTTTATTTTATAATCATTGCAATCTATAAAGAAATTAATTTTATTACAAATCTGGTGCAAGTATGAGTCATTAGAAGGGTTTGCACTATAATATTGTAACTTTGTATTATCTAGATGAGTACAATTTGGTAAGTATTTACAGTTGTTTCTTATCATATTGTTAAGTTTGTTCTCATTGAGATATTTATTTTTTATTACACTTATCATAAGAATATTAATATTCTTAAATTGTTTCAAAACCGTCATTAGTTCAATAGACAAACTGGTGGGGTCGCTATCGTCCTCACCCACACAAACAATCATATAATCATTAAAAGAGTCTACTATGTTATTATTACAAGTCTTCAAAATTTCTTGAGCGGGCGCGTTAGGCTTTATTGTTGAGAATATCTCGTACTTATTATTATTACATACCGATGATTGCCTCGAGGATAGTAAGAACGAAGCAAGATTTCTGCATTGTGCTCCGCCGAAAATATGTATTTTACGTCTTCTTATATTATTATTATCCGGTTTTACTTTCAGTTCCTTGTTAATTTGTCGTTTAGCGCCATCTAGTGAGAAGTCTTGATATTCCATACTAGGATTTTTTCCTTCAGTCGATTGCTGTTGACTTGTAGTGGTAGAAGTTGGTTTGCTGGCGCCATCTATCAGGAAACTGGTTGTAGTTTCGGTAACTATTTATGTTAACTATTTATAGTTTAATGAAATATTACATCGTTAAAAAAACGTTCTTTTATTTTATTATCTATTTTTATTATACGCAATCAATTACTTTAATATTGTGTTTTCTACCTCCTACTAAAAAAACAAACAAATACCTATAGGTATTTGTTCGCTACCGCTCATACGTTCCACGGAGGCTCTCAAGGAGAAAAACTTTCGTTATGTTAATGTCGTGTAGGTCAGGTTTGTATTGCTGACTACTACGCATGCGCACAGCCGGTCTGTCACTCGACGTGCCACTCATTAGTGGAAAACTTTTAGAGACGCACCTCACGCATTGAATAGCGTTGTTTGTTTTTATTAAGCTTATTGGAATGTAGGGACGGGGAAAGGTGAGGTCGATTAAATGCAATGTATTGTTATTTACTTAACGGATTCCCTTATAATGTTCATATAGAGGTCAAATTAGCTTGTAAATTCGCATACAAAATATTTTTCTATGAAGAGAAGGCTACGTTTTTAATTACCAAGTTTTAAAGATTATGTCTTACAGAGCAGGTGATACCACAGGTAAAAGTTAACATCTATTATTAATAGAAACGTATAAAATAATATAAACAAATAAACATAAATTGTTCACAAGTAAAAAGTAAAATGACAGTACAAGCTGTTTTTCTGTTTTCCATTACTTTTATTACATTTAGGAATAACAAGCTTAAAATACATTGGTGATCATTCATCAGATAAAATGATTTTAGAAAAAAAACATACCCAGGTTAAATACCTCTAGTATAAGTATATGACTGACCACACACACAGTTTGGCTAAACACTACCTACATCAAACATTTTCTATTTAAACATAATAAATAGAGGTCAGACAAGACACGTGCTTTGAATCCTAATTGCAGCATTAAAGAATAACGCATCGATATAAATAAATATTTTTGTTAATTCTACGTGAGATAGGATGTGACCACAGGTATGACATTGAATTCAAATGATGCATTATAATAATTGCATTCTGTAGACAAAAAATATTAGGTTATACAGTGCCTACCAATATTCCGGACTTAAAAAAACAACATTAAAGTTCAATAGGTTTACAGGAAGTGTTAACTTAGATCATTCTGCAAATATAATGGCGGTGTTGCGTTACCTCTATAACAATCAGGTGTTAGCCGTATAAATATTGATAAAAACCCGACTTCCTTGTGTTGCGACCGCGGACACCCACGTTTACTGAATAACGTAATAATGTGGATTCCTTTAGCGCTGTAATTAGCAGGACAGATTATTAAATTTATGGCATAAATTATTGTGATTACAATCCCACGTACATTTTTATTATTTATTATATTTTATTTATATTTCCAGATATAATCCTGTTTTGTTTCATAACCATTTATATATACCTATCATCCTCAAATATATTTTAAACATGTTTATACAAACTCATCGGCTTTTGATATTTGAATCTAGCATCTAAAAAATAATTTTCTAATTGTGATAATGAAGAAATATAGGGCGTATCATTTGATATGTAATAATCATCCGTTAAGTGCACCAAGCGATCTTTAGGGACGAAAACATGCATGCAACTCAATTACTTAGGTTATTCCTAGCGACGGGCGAGATATACGGATATAAAGTAGGTTACTGGCTATATATTACTACGTATAAAGCGGTGATTGTAAATGATTGATGCCATTATATTTGGGTTACGAAGTCTTAAATAGTAATCATTTCATCTTTCTTAAGTCGAGAGTAAAGAATTTTTTTACACAACTAAATGTGTAGGTCTTGCCTTTTCTGCGTTTTATTTTTTATTATTATTAATTAAGGACAATTCCTGTGTCTGTGAGCAAATTTAATTGGCTTGTGAAGTCTATTCAGTGCAAAATCTCCGTGAATTTCAAACAATACACATCACGCATTTTGTACTGGAGCTCAAAGTAGACCACATGCAGTTTCAAAAGAGTCACCCTTTCGTTCCCTTACATTTGCGCAACCCAATTACTTCCAAGTGTATTGTATAGCTGAACAAAGCTGTGTTGACAATAGTATGAAACATCCGGCAGCGCGCGCGCCGTCGGCACCGATCGTGCGTGACACGACCTAAAATCCGTGAAAATACAGGGGTTTATTTGACAACAATTATGATAATAACCTTAGATGCTTCATAGATCACGGGTTTCTGGAGAAAATCACTATCCATCAAATGTGAACAATTCTTCGTCTAAAATGATAATATTTTCCTAAATAAAAACGTGATAATGTATTTTTGACCGGCTTCCAAAAAATGATGAGATTCTCGATCCTCCGGAAGTATATAATTTCTTCTAAGTTTTGCCAATACCTAAGGCAGTCAGGGAAATTAATGTTCTCCGCCAAACCCTAAATGCTTATGCTAATACGTTAATGGTACAAATAAAACCTAATTAGCTCACTCTACAAAGTAAAATAATATGATTGCAATGTCGTGCTGATGTTACGTAAGATCTAGCTCGTAGATTTATTTTTAACGATGTCTTCGTAGGAAATATAAAAACTAATTTATAGTTTATTGCATTAGGTATAAAAAAGGCTTTACATAATTGACAAATTATAAGCAGTGTAATCAAGCAATTCAGTATAAAGTGATGCAATATAGGTAATTTGTTTTTCGCCTTATTCATCTAATAAAAAATAATTTGACATCCATCTTGTAAAAAAAATCGTTGACCTGTTTTACCCCACAACCTTAAGATATTTCTTAAACAAAATTAAGTGTACATGACCATTTTAATTTTATTATCATAATATTATGGAAATGTACTAAGCTTATCAATCCTACTTCGCATTAATTGAAACACTTATCTAAAACGAAATAATGTAAAAACTTCATTCAAAACAAGGTCGCGATCTCCGCTCGCCAACGAATTCATTATGAATTTAATTGATAGGAGAATTTTGTTTTTTGCCTACCAGCAAACTAACCTATGTCAAGTAACAAGTTGTAAGTTACTAAGTACATTATTATTCCCATCCTCCTATGATGATTTTAATTTATTTATGGTAAGCACAATACGTTTTTCTTCCATACATCGCCATCCACCCCTTTCTAGCAAAATAATCTTCCTCTATTTTTATCTTTCTATAATTACTTCATCCACAGTCATACTCAGATTTTTTAAAACAGCTTCATTTACGACGGCTGTTACAATGAGGCCCTTTGTTATGGACAGTCCGATCATATAAGCTTTAGTTTAGAGCCACCTTTCGAATGAAATAACGATAAAACAGGATCAGAAAATCGCTCGCCGCTTATTCGCGTACCACGCACGCACCAATAGTCCCGCGCGCACTACGGCAGGCCGACAAACGCCTAAAACAAGATTGGCGACGCATAACACAACAATAAACACCTTAGTACCGGTAGCGCCATTGTTACTAACCTTTGTAATACCTATCAAACAATCGCCTCTCATAATAACAAAAGACACTTGTATCTAATTCAAAGTAACCTGCTTTGAATAAAATACGATCACGATTCAATGCAGTTCGTGATAGCCGCGATTAGCTGATTGCTATCAGATATTCATTATAAGAACATCTAGAATATTTGTATTCAAACGGTGCTAAACGGTCACTTAATTAGATTTTAAACAGTTAAAGAAGAATCGCTTACATCTCCACTAAAAACATTTGGGGTTAATTGTAAGCGAAATGAACGACACGATTCTTTTTGTGCGTTTTACGTAATACGTATTTACTTAGAACCGTTCCAACGCCAGTGGCGAAGGACATGAAAAACAAAACCTAGCAATTTATAGAAAGTGTGTCACTTTAAAAATTAAATAATATAAGTGTTTATTGATAAAGTTTAAACAAAGCTTACATTTGTCACATACCTACCTATTTTTTGCATGAGCCTAAGAATCACAAACCAGAAAAACAGTCTACTATTGATAGAATATTAATTAATTCTACAAAAACAATTTAATAATAATAATGTAAAGTTATTAAATAATTATAATATATGTAAAATTATCTATTAAAACGCTAGACAGTTGTTCGGAATTTCATTAATAAAAATATTATGCTACAAGATTATTTATAAGCATAATTTATTTGCACTTCAATTAGGCTTCTACGAACGCTGTAAGTTACATTTAAAACTATTAAAATATATATTATTTATAACATCACGCGTCCATTCTAGTAAATGAGTAGACAGTTGTAGGTGTATGAATTTACGTTCCACCACTTGTTTGATAAGTTTTATAATTATAAAAGGAGGACAAAGTCGGAATATGCCGACCATTGCCCAAGGGCCATAAATGCCCGGGCTGCGTGCTTTTTATGAGCCCTCAGACCGCGGGAAACAGTTAGTTTATATTTAATGGCGATCAGTCAGTTGACATTGATTTTATTTGAAACAATACACATTATTTGCACACTATAGCCAATTCCAAAGCAGGCCACCCACCGGCACCGCGGCGAATGCCACCACTGACTCAAACACATGTTCTTTTGTAATACTCCACAGTACACGGCACTGACGGGTGACGGAAACACCCACAGCGCACATCAGTCTGTGGCATTTGATGCAAACACTTGTCAATTTGATTAACGCAACACCTGCATAGCTGGTGGACGCATTGTCCTTACCAAGGTAGGGCTTAGGGCGGCCATCCGACCGGATTATGTTTTAGTTTGTTGGAAGTCCAGGCCACTGCACAGAAGTTTTATATTGTGTCAGAGCGTTGCACATAAATGAAATATTTACAACAAAAAAATAAATGGAAATGAAACGATGTTTTAATAGAAAAACAACTCAAATATCCACCAATGTCTGGAGTTTGTAAAGTTTTTGTCCGGCATCGGCAATTTAAGCTATGGCAACCCTAGTCACGGTTCAAATGTAATGCAATTATCACGCATGATCCGCGACAGGTTTCGTGGAAACACGCTAACTGACCCTAACACAAAGAAAATTATTAATGATTCGATAAATTACCTAATGATGGGGTTTTTGTCACATTATGCCATAAACCTTACTTAACAGAATTTCTGAGAAAACCCAATCAATTTGCCTAATAACTAACAAGCGTCTGCGGTTTATCTACGTAGTTTATAAAACATAGCTTATTATTTTCTGGTTCATATCACCCTACGCAATGTAACAATTTCTGGCGGAAAATTTCCGCACGAGTCGAACTCGTGCGGAAAAGTTTACAACCATTCTTAAGTATTGTTACAAGGCGTAGCACCTAGGAATATTGCGTAGCCCCTACGGAAAGTATAGAATTTCACATCATATAAAAGACTAGCTGTTTCCCGCGGTTTCACCCGCATCCCGAGGGACCTACTACGCGCACCCGGGTAAAAGTAGCCTATGTGCTTTCTCAGGCTCTAGACTATCTGTGTACCAAATTTCATTTAAATAGGTTTAGTACTTTTGGAGTGAAACATATTATTACAGACATATTAGTAAGGATTTGGTGCCGTTCTTAAGTTTTTGGCCTCGTCAAAATTTTCAGCCGAATCCCGAACTCCTTTGATATAACTAATGTGAGTCACAAATTAAGTAGATATCAGCCAGCCACCATAACGTGAATCTAGTTGCAACCCCTAGGATCCAATGACAATTCCCTGTGGGTTCACTTACCCACTTTAAGAAATGATGAAGATGCCAGCGAGAAAAGTTACGATGTTGTACGTCCTGTAGAGATGTAGGTATCTATCCCTCGTACTTTAATGTATCAAAAAATACCAATCGACATGAGAACCTCCTCCTTTTTGAAGTCTGTCAATAATTGGCTTCCAGGGAAATGGTCGCAAGGCGGAACGGTCACGGAAGTTACCTATTAAATGAATGCAGCTAAACAAATATTACGCTATTTTGAAAAGTATACTATTTAAAATGTGGCAATATTGACAAAGTACAAGTTTAGTTGTTTGCACAGCTGTTATGCCAGTTAGCAAGATCGAGTAGTTTAATTATGATTAACAATTAAGCATAAGGCACAGACTTATAATAAGTAATATTGTAATGGGGTCACGTGGTTAAGGCACCTGCATCTCGTGTACAAGTTCGAAACCCGGCAAGTACCGATGGGACTTTCCACCTTTTCCTAGTTTCTAGGTATCTCAGATCTAATTCAAATTCAGTTCACCTTCATTCAGATATATTTTACCCTGATTATAGAAAATGATCGATTGTAACCACCTATTACTTATCATGTATTGTGCTAATCCATTACCTTAAGTCACAGTGCCGCAGTGATCAGTAATCCAAGTTACAGTGCAGTTAGCTAACTGTAGAGGCACATAGTTACGACATCCGTTGTTTATCGGCGCGTCCGTGACCTTCGATACAGATAACTGTTACGTTGTACTTGTTGCTTATCTAATTATATTTCAGTTTTAAGGTTTGTGAGGTGACCACACTGTCAGTCAGTTATCTAAGGACTAGTATTTCATACCATTTCCTATTATTCCAAGAGCCCATGAACGCCAGACTTCCGTCATTTTATAAAACCTGAAAGTAAGAGTCACCCCTCCTCTAGTGACGAGTCATATATCATTTGAAAGGTCTTTTTAAGTGTAACATTTTATACTAACATACCTTATACCAATTGATAGTGTTTTAGGAGTTAGAGCACGTTTGGATGTTTGTGGTACAAGGGACTGGAACATAACTTGCAAAAAATGAATGTTTTAATTTTTTGCAAGATTTTTCAGATTTAAGTATAATAGATAGACAGATTTTAGTATATATTTGACGTTGTATTAAAAAAAACATCTGTTCAGTCTTTTTCAATCGCATCTAAATTAAACATAAATTCACTTACTGAACGATAGTGAACTGTATCATTTGATAAAACATTTTTTAATATTCCGTTGAGCAATTCCAACAAACAAAAAATAACCCTTCCACAATAAGTCAGTAGGTATCTACTATCTACTATGTTCATAACGAACGATCTATCGCGGGTATTTTACGTGATTCATGAATAATCGTCGATCATGAAACTGAACACCCGAGTGGGTACAATATGTCACTAGTCGCAGACTGCCCCGCGCCGACATGTGTCATCATTGTGACTGGTAGCCTCAGCTTATCACGCTGAAACTGATCTGCAGTGTGATGCAGCTGCGCACTATCTCAGAATGGGTGAATAATAAGTAATCATTCATCACTGGAAAGTATTGTTATCAATATGTGGTACTATATGTATCCCGCCTACCCTAGAAGAATAATGTTGATGGTATACGTAAGTGAAATGTATCAAGTGATGAGCGCCGCCTTCGGTAATCGGCAAGACACTTAAAAATCTATAGTTATACTATATGACCACATGCCACATTAATTCATCATTTCATACTACTCATAGTCAAGGAAAACATTTATTTGTAAAGTCACAACTACAAATTAAGAACAAACAAATCAATTCAATCAACATCCACAATCAATGGATAGTCTTGTATAAACGTAAGCATGGTCCACCACTGTGACCATGCTTGCGTTTATACAAGAGTACCTATATGGTACACTACGTTAATATAAAATTTAATTATAGTACAGTGTCTAAGTACTTATAGTTTAAAAAATATTGCCTATAAATTAGAAATACCAGAAAAGTAGAAGCCAGTATGTTTACCAAGTCTCTTGTTCCCCAGACACAAACGGCACGTACAATGGCTCGCTACCACACAAGGAGGGGGAGGAGCGGGGCGGCGGCGGGTGGCGGCGGGACGCGGCGCGGCGCGCGCGGGCCTGCTGCTCCACCAAGACGCTGGTGCGCCGCCTGCCCATCCTGCAGTGGCTGCCCAAGTACACGCCAAGGAACGGCCTAGCCGACATCATCGCGGGTGAGTACATCAGTCACATGCTAAGAGCGATCACAACCATATTTAGGTGTAGGTCAAAAACAATGAAGGGAGCCTAGGCAAATAGCAAACACGAACGTCTCATCAAGTTAGCAGTCTTGGGTAATAAATGTGTTCCTATTCCCCAAAATTTTGCCAGAAAGTTCATTAAAGATCTATCTAGGCTTTTCCCAACTTTAAGGTACGAGGTCTGCTTTCCACCGAGCGTCGCTGAATACGAGTATATCCACTATCCACACTTCACAACCCAGTTACTGGCTAAGATAGGTCCCCCCTTGATAAGACTTGGCACATTAATTTCACAAAACATAATAATCTTGAAAAGTGCTCAAAACTATGAAGTATGTGGCGATGCGCTTGAGTGGCGATTTAATTATGCGGTTTGTGTGGCCGTGTGAAATTGTGTTAACTCGGACACGGCGTGATTATCGACTGCTGCCATACAGTACACCAATATATATTGTAGCGCACGGGCTGATAAGCGCACCTGCGGAACTAGCAGATACTGTCGATGTTCTACTGTTAAAGGTCATCATCTTGCCTGATTTGTCCTTTACATTCATAGTTTACTGTTACTTACACAGAGAAAAAAGCTATTCCGTTAGCCATGACTTCGTACATACATACACGTCTATGACATTGCATTAGCACTTACCAAATAGACTTATCATACCGTTATGGCGTGTCTCAAATCCGCTATTTTACTATATCGGTCTTAATTTAAAAATATTTCACTACCAAAGTTCTCATGCTACAAGTCAACAAAACTACAAATTGGTTTAAACAGAACTAAACAATGTTCTAGCCGACCATTCAGACTGCAACACGTGCATTATAGAAGCAATGGAAGTTGAACCTCGGCACAATTAGAAGTGCCTTACCTATTAGTTAATAACTGTGCATTACATCTGTGTGTAGTGCATACTCTGTGCAGCGTGTACAGCGTGTACAGCGTGCACAGTGACGGTATGTAGTGTCTACGGCGTCACGTGGCGCCGGGCGGCATCCACGACCGATTGTTTTACATGTCGCACCACCATTGTCCAGCCTACCTATGTAATAATAAAGCCTCATACACATTGCGGTACTATATTCTTTATGTTGCACAAATTTTGCTAAGCAATAAGTATCTAAAACTGTTTCGCTCCTGTTGTTATTAACAGATGGCATTTTAAACGACTGGTGATCATTATGGTTACATTTTGACGTGATATTCATTGTTTTTTGCCCTCGTTCGTGCTATGAATCTTCTCCATTGCACTAAAATGTCGGTGAAAAGTGTGATAATAAACAAGATAAGTGCTGGATTCACAATAAATAATATTAGAGGATGGTAATGCAGACTTTTGTCCACGAACACTTGCACACTATCACTGTCGAACAAAGACGTTACGCATCAGTGGACAACACGCCTAAGATTCACGCAACATATTGCTAAGTGTCAGATATAAATATAGTTAATGTAGGGAAAATACCGTAACGAGGTATTGTACTGTAGTCAGTGAAGCAGAAAATATATTGTACTTCATTATTGAAGATATAGTTTAGTTTACAATGTGAATATAATACATAGTTCAGCTGCTCTTCTCGCAATAATAGTAAAGCTTAGATTTTTTAATGCAATGTAAAAGTTGACACGCATAAGAACTTGGCCCGGACTGCCCTTCTAGGTGCTGTTGTTAGCTGCAGAAATATTGAACACATAACAATCGATATACCAACATGTAGTCGAACCGAGTGCATTGACCCCAATTATATTATTTGAAAATTGCACTATTACCGCAGGAATGCGTTGCAATAACGTAACAAAAACAAGGGACTATGAACTCTACGTCCTTGTGATAAGATACAAAAAGTGTATTGAGAGCAGATGTATTGAAGCCCGGCGGAGCGTGCAGAGCGCGTGTCGTCACAGGCTTTGTGCAGCGGTCCAGTGTGTCGCAACCATTGCCACTACAATGGCCGATTTCTTTTAATTTTAAATCTAGACTAGTTTCGTAAATCGAGCACGATGCCGCACGTTGTAACAATGTTTTATAGGCACTTCAAAGTGTTCAGCACCTTATCTTGTAACATAACATAACACAACCCCCGGCCTGCCCCGAAGGGGGTTAGCCAGAGGACTTCAACGGATAGTACAGCCAAATTTCACGAGTTACGTTAGAGCTGCCCGAAGTGTTACCACCATTACAGACATAGTGTAGCACTCAAGGGTAATGTAGCTTTCTATTAGTGAAGCATTTTTTTGAATCGGCTTATTAGTTCCACGTACGGGGGTTAGCTTTTTATTTATTTATTAATTAATTACACTAACATGGTATTAATATTATAAATGTTAAAGTCTGTGAGGATGAATGTACGTAGATGTAGAGTATCTAATAAACATTTGCAAGATACTTTTTCACGCAATAACTTCTGAACGGATTTCGATGAAAATTGGTACTCACAAAGTTTGTAACGTACATAGAACACTTCATATCCAGCTCTCTGTATCCAATTTTAAAGAACGCAAACGAAGTCGCGGGCAGAAAATAGTGTAAGTTATAAAACGCTTCATTTATATTTGTGAAATAAATTATAGATACTGATTGAAAAAAAACAACATAAAAAACAATAAAGATCCGAAGTATAAATCACGATGATCTTAATTAAAACATCTGAAGGAACAAGTCGACACGCTGCGGTAACAAACAATAGTAATAAGTAACAACTCCCCACTAATGATTCTTACGCAATATGAATTATAGTTGCACAACAGCACAAATTAACAAGAAAATTTAAAGTTTTTCTTACTCCTTAATTATATTTATTAAAGGTTGTTAAAGACTGTGGAAAAATGATTGATCACCCTGTTTTGTAAGCGACACATCGAGTGCAATCAATTTGGTTAAGTTCCAAAAATCTTAATAACTTTGAAATGATAATTATGATAATGATATAACTAGCAGTTTCCCGCGAGTACTCCCTTGTACCGGGGAACTTCCTAGAGTGATACTGACGTCAACATTGATACCTACGCCTACACTGATACCGACGCCTATGCTAACGACGCCCAGACTTATACTGACGCCCAGACTGATACTGACACCTAGACTGATACTGACGTCAACATTTATACCGACGCCCAGTCTGATACCGACGCCAACACTGATACCGACGCCAACACTGATACCGACGCCCAGTCTGATACCGACGCCTACATTGATACCGACGCCTATGCTAACGACGCCCAGACTGATACCGACGCCTAGACTGATACTGACGTCAACATTGATACCGACGCCTAGACTGATACTGACGTCAACATTGATACCGACGCCTACACTGATACAGACGCCTACATTGATAACGACGCCTACACTGATAATGACGCCTTGACTGAAACCGACGCCTAGACTGATACCGACGCCCAGTCTGATACCGAGGCCTACACTTATACCGACGCCCAGTCTGATACCGACGTCTAGACTGATACCGCCGCCCAAAATGATACCGACGCCTATGCTAACGACGCCCAGACTGATACCGACGCCTAGACTGATACTGACGTCAACATTGATACCGACGCCTAGACTGATACTGACGTCAACATTGATACCGACGCCTACACTGATACAGACGCCTACATTGATAACGACGCCTACACTGATAATGACGCCTTGACTGAAACCGACGCCTAGACTGATACCGACGCCCAGTCTGATACCGAGGCCTACACTTATACCGACGCCCAGTCTGATACCGACGTCTAGACTGATACCGCCGCCCAAAATGATACCGACGCCTAGAATGATACTGACGCCCAGACTGATACCGACGCCTAGACTGATACTGACGTCAACATTGACACCGAGGCCCAGTCTGATACCGAGGCCTACACGTATACCGACGCCCAGTCTGATACCGACGCCTACACTTATACCGACGCTCAGTCTGATACCGACGTCTAGACTGATACCGCCGCCCAAAATGATACCGACGCCTAGAGTGATACTGACGTCAACTCTGATACCGACGCATACACTGATACAGACGCCAACATTGATAACGACGCCTACACTGATAACGACGCCTTAACTGAAACCGACGCCTAGACTGAAACCGACGCCTAGACTGATACCGACGCCCAGTCTGATACCGACGCCTACACTGATACAGACGCCAACATTGATAAAGACGCCTACACTGATAACGACGCCTACACTGATAACGACGCCTTGACTGAAACCGACGCCTAGACTGATACCGACGCCCAGTCTGATACCGAGGCCTACACTTATACCAACGCCCAGTCTGATACCGACGCCTACACTGATACTGATGTCAACATTGATACCGAGGCCCAGTCTGATACCGAACCCCTACACTGATACCGACGCCCAGTCTGATACCGACGCCTACACTGATACAGACGCCAACATTGATAACGACGCCTACACTGATAACGACGCCTACACTGATAACGACGCCAACATTGATAACGACGCCTACACTGATAACGACGCCTACACTGATAACGACGCCTTGACTGAAACCGACGCCTAGACTAATACCAACGCCTACACTGATACCGACACCTACATTGGCAACGACGCCTAGACTGATACAGACGCCCAGAATAACACCGACGCCTATATTGATACCGACGCCTAGACTGATACCGACGCCCAGACTGATAACGACGCCTAGAATGATACCGACGCCTATACTGATTTCGACGCCTAGACTGATACTGACGCCCAGACTGATACCGACGCCTATACTGATACTGACGCCCAGGCGGTTACCGACGCCTATACTTATACCGACGCCCAGACAGATACCGGCTCCTAGACTGATACCGACGCCTCAACTGATACTGACGTCAACATTGATACCGACGCCTCAACTGGTACTGACGTCAACATTGATACCGACATACGTTGGTAAGATCACAAAATTCAGAAACTGTCTTTTTAGCGTTCCGGTGTCAGTCTGCCGGGGCCGGGGGATGTTCGAAAGAGATACCGCGCTCCCGGAATACAAAGGGCTGAGGAAAGAACATTCCATTCGTCCAAGTCCGACTGTCTGTCTGTGGCATAGCTCATAGCTCAGAGATTCTTAGTATCCCTTCACCGATGAACCTTGGTTTATAATTGATGTATTTGATCACTTGTCGACAGGTCAAAGTTTTTGCGTCGCGACAATTACCCACTTTCATCGACATTGGGATTGTTTGTCGATCGACGTAAAAACTGTATCGATCTAATGGATCAGTGACAACGCCCAACATCAGAAAAACCTGAGTAAATTAAATGTCACGCGCCAAGCAATCACATTTTGTTCACACATACACATAGAATGAAGGAAAACGGAAATAACATACTAACAGCTGAATATATGTATATATGTAAAATATAATATAAGATTGTCATCAAAACAATTATTTACAAACGTTTCACTGAATATTGCAAATAATCTTTATGTAAAAGAAATATTCCTTCCCAAAAACTAACAGTCGTCCTAGCAAGTATGTTTCGTAGTCTCGTAGCCGTAGCAGCGGCGTAGCAGACTACGACGAGGTTTATGTTCACAGGGAACACTTTGAACAGTGACCAGTGTTCTGTACTGAGTACAAACTCGTAATGTCCAGTGAACAGTCTAGTCACTAGCTAGTGAACACTAGCTAGTGACTAGCTAGTGAATCAAACGTCAAGCGGACATAGAACCATTGTGTAACAGCCGCTACACTCTGCGCGCATATTTCCTAATAACATGCATATTTATTATGTAGGTTTCTGATCGGTTTATGATGAAAGTACATATGTATTTCTAAAAGGGTCAAGTTACATTAAAAACATTAGACTTCCATCTCCCAGAACATTGTTATTTACAATTAATTATCAATGCATTTTTTTATTAATTTAGACGAAAAATTTCGATTGAACGATTATCTTCACTTACCTATGGAGTGTTTAATAAAGCATTAATATTTTTATTATTTTTTTAATTGCCACAGTTCTGCTCAATTCTCACGTGTCTGTATGATGTTGCACAGGTATAACGGTGGGCCTCACGGTGATCCCGCAGGCGATAGCGTACGCGGGCGTGGCGGGGCTGCCGCCGCAGTACGGGCTGTACTCCTCCTTCATGGCGTGCTTCGTGTACACCGTGTTCGGCTCCGTGAAGGACTCCGCCATCGGGCCCACCGCCATCGCCGCCATCTTAACCAGGGAGAACCTGCACGGCCTGGGCCCCGAGTTCGCCGTGCTGCTCGCCTTCCTGTCGGGCTGCGTCGAGCTGCTCATGGGGATACTGCAGCTAGGCGAGTACACCTTCTGTACTACACTATACTTACATGGACAACACCAATAAGATTGTACTCGCGATGAGGAGCGGCACGTGACACTTGTGCCAAGTGCTTTTAGTGTCAGTAATCTGTTGTTAGTGTAAGACAACTTTCATTTAAATAGATAATTTTACTTGCTATTGTATTAATTAATTTTACAAAATGTACATAATGCAAATATGCTATAAAAGTAGGTACCCAAATCATCATATACGAGTCTATACAACATTTTGTCGTCACTATCAGCCGTGACATGTGACAGCTGTCAGCGTGACGTAACGTGCGCGAGCGCCGGCCGAGCCAACTGTGAAATGAGATGCATTTTTTCAAAGCTGTTTGTGGTAGCAACAATTGAGCACAATTCAACAATACGCTCTGTCCGCGGCTTCGCTCTATTGTCATTATTTTGTTGTTAATTTACTAAATAGTAAACAGATCGTTTGTATTCATAGCTCGTCGGAGACAGGCCGGTACACTTATTTAGAGTTATTTTTATAATATAACGTAGAAAGATAGGCTAGACACGGACGACACCCCTTGTCGTCATCACAATATGATGGAAATCCTAAGAATCTATTACATCACAAATATTTGTGCTTAAAAGCGTAGCAATTTATTTCGTAGTCTACTTAGCTTGAGGAGCCTTTACAGATTATTGTGTAAGAGCTATCGCTCCTCTCACTAGAGCGCACTCAGCCGTCACTTCATTGCGAATCAAATGCACTGCGACGCATATGTACCTACGTCGCCAACGTCAAGCCTTCAGGAATGTCATTGTGTGACAACACCAGTGATTCAGTGTTATCTCAACAAAGAAATGGCGCGGTTATCTTAATGATATGCGGAACAACCATTTCTATAACACATTACTCTGAAATGTTTATTCTAAAGCTCGCTCACTGTGTTTATTTTGTTATGTTTCTCTCTCGTAATAATGTTTACAAACAGTGGCACTTACTTTGTTATTTTAATAAACAGACATAGTCTCAGTGATAATGTTATTATTGTCGCAATGACCACAATGTTTTCCGCAGCCTCGGTTCATTGACATGTCACATAGAAACGATCTAAAATGAAATCTATATAGAATAACTACAATGTTAGAACTTTTTGTTTAAGAGTTAAATATTCAACAGGTTCTTGAAGAGTATTCTATAAATGTCTTGCGCTGGAGTCAATCAAAGTCCATTTAAAAAGTTACAAGAACATCGTTCTAAAGTAGTACAAACTGACTGAAAGACAAACTCCTGAATGTATGATATCATTGTTAAGGATAAAAAAAATGGATTCCAAAAATATAATCGTGCATGCCAAGCCAAGCCATTTAACAATATAAATATCACTTGTTCTATCAGTAAGTGACTAGTTCCGATCTTGCAAGTTTTCCACTGCGCACGACGGGCCGCTGCACCGGTATTACAAATTAATTGGTCGCGGCAGGAAGTGTGAGAACACGCCTCCCTCGTGCGCAAGTGTTGCAACGGCTCATCAAACTGTCCACTGTAATGATACATGTTCGTGTCACGTGCAGAGCTCTCTAGTAACATATTAAGGCCTTGTTATTCTAGTGGTCAAAAAAACGATTGCTAATGAGTATTTTGATTTGGCTCGGAGTGCTTTTGTGCTACTGTGCCTTTTATACGAGTAGTATCCATTAATTATTATCACAATAATCTTAATAGATGTTATGTTGTTTTTTTGCGTGCGAGCTCATAGCTGCTAACAATGTAATAAATGTAATTAACGTGAAACGTGTCAATTCCACAGCGGCTGCATGTTTCATGCGGCGACAGGCAAGGAATGACAACAACCGCATACATTTGTGGTTATGTCCACTGCAAATTGTGCACAAATATTTAACTAAATGCCGGCTGTCAGAGTCATTGCGCTTATGCTATGTGCAATTATTTATGCGGTTCTTATCTATTTTTAATAATTAAGTACTAAATGAAAATAATGTTCATGTCTGGTTACTTAGAACTGACTGAATGTTATGTCTAATTACCTAAAATGTAACTATTGAGAAGTTGCTTGGGAGTTTGTTGCGCCACTTCGTTTTCCCACTAAAAATATGCCTACTTAAAATACTACCTAAATACTAACCCTTGTAGAAGTCTTTTAGAATTATAAAAGCTAGTATTTAATGTTCTTTTACTTTCTTTGACTTCTCATCTCACAACGTGCATGGCCGCAGGTTTCCTGATCGACTTCATCAGCGGGCCGGTGTCGGTGGGCTTCACGTCGGCCGCCGCCATCATCATCGCCACCACGCAGGTCAAGGACATACTGGGCCTCAGCTTCCCGGGAGGGAAGTTCTTGCAGGTGAGCCATACTTGTTATTACTGCGGCGCATTCGCGATACGATGTATTGGTTTCTAATACTAGGTATTCTGCAGTAAATCATTACGGAGAACACACGTCAGGTAGGCACCTACCTACCTCAGCATGAAATTTTTCGCAATTAGTAACATTAACGATATCCTTTTAAGCGACCATTTTGTTTGGAAATATTTAGATTCTTCTAAGGTGGCTACTTACCATCGCAAACTCATAAACTATTAGATTTTGCGAAAAGCTTCTGTCTGTAAGCAGAGCACTAAATAACATAGTCGTAAATCACACCTAGAGCTGGCTGTAGGTAAGCTTTGTAGGACTTGTTGTTTTCATACATATTTTTTATATTTTTTACAATCCAACTAAAACTAATAAGAATATAATCTGTTTAATAATTTATTTCTGACCTACCTAGAGACACATTTAAAAAACTTACAAAAAAATGTTCAATCAACATTTTAATGAATTTTCATTTACGCTATTGATTAGCGTTATATCCTGTAGTTTTGTGTAAAAAGTGCCGCGTAATGTAACGACAATAATATCGCAGAGCTGTCGGTAGGCAGTTGTCAAACGTGCGTAGGTACCTGCAGTGATTATTTACAGTAGTAACGTGGCAAGTTTTTGTGTTCGTAGTAAATAATTAGGAGCACTTTTTGTTCATATAATTTGAAACTTTTTGTTAGTGTCGTGCTGACGGCACTTTCTAACGACCTTCATTGATAGATACGTAATCATGTTTTGTCGGATCTGTGTCATTTTAGGTTCGTACTACACACATACTCGCCTACTCGGTACATATACAGGGTATTTTTATAGGAATTATTCTTTTTTTATTGGCGCTTATCTTCTCCCAAATTCACAAGTTTTAGATGAACGGGTTTCAGAAAAAAAAATACCAAGCAACAATCTTTCACTATCTTTGTGAAAAACCTGCGTGATCTGTGCATCACTGTTGTCTTAACAATATCATGGCACGTGTTCCAGGTGTGGACGGGCCTGTACGAGCACATCGGCGAGACGCGCCTGTGGGACACCGTGCTCGGCATCTCCTGCATCGTCGTGCTGCTGCTGCTCAGGGTATGTACCCACTGCACTCAAGTATGTGAGACCAGTTACAAGGCATGTCATCACAGTCGTAGCCAGACACTACACATAGCTATCGTTGGGGAGCCTAATTGAAATAAATGATTTGAATTGAGTTTGCAAATCGAAATAACCAAACTTGTTACATTTTCTTGTATGTGCGTGTAATCTGCTAGAAATCGTATTGTGTCAATGACTGTCAACATCGTTTCCAGAAAGTGAAAGACATAAAGGTGAACCCGAAGCCGGACCCCGAGTCGGGCGGGTCGCAGGCGGGCGCGGGCTCCCGCGTGCGGCGCGCGACTGCGCACGCGCTGTGGTTCCTGTCCACCACGCGCAACATCCTCGTCGTGCTGCTGTGCGCCGCGCTCGCCTACTACTTCGACACGCAGCGGCAGGCGCCCTTCGTGCTCACAGGTCAGCCGACACTCGGGACCGTTCTCGTGCTTCCACTACCGCGAGCTTCATACTAACGCAGCGTTCAGAGATCTTTGCATGTTACTCTTTTGTGAACCGTCATTGGGTTTAGTAGGTCTAACTATAGACGGTCTTCAGATAACATCTTGTTGCGCTACCGTACACATCTCAAAAGCAAGTCTTTATGAAGCCCATGATAACAATGACTGTTTGTGTTGCAGGTGAGGTGAAGCCTGGCCTCCCAGAGTTCTCCGCGCCGCCGTTCTCAGCGACGGTGGGCAACCACACGTACACGTTCTCGGAGATGGCGTCCACGCTCGGCTCCGCCATATTCGTAGTGCCGCTGCTCTCCATCCTCGAGAATATCGCGCTCGCTAAAGTGTTTTGTGAGTACTCCTATTATGTCCATATGCTTCTGAGATGTAACTGCCTGTAGGCTAATGGATTATAAAAGAAATCCATACCTCCATATCACAGAGCGACCTCTCATCGAATGTAGGAAACCGTATTGAGTGTGTTCTTTTGTCCCTTGTGCGTGTAGCGGAAGGCAAGTACGTGGACGCGACGCAGGAGATGGTGGCGCTGGGCGTGTGCAACATGGCGTCGGCGCTGGTGCACTCCATGCCGGTGTCGGGCGCGCTGTCCCGCGGCGCCGTCAACCACGCCAGCGGCGTCGCCACCACCGCCGGCGGCCTCTACACCGGCGCGCTCGTGCTGCTGTCGCTGCAGGTGCGTGAAGCTCCGCTTTGACCGCTTGACCCGCCCTGACCGCCCGACCTGACCTGACCTGTTCTTGTTCCAGTACTTCACGCCGTACTTCTACTACATCCCGAAGGCGTCGCTGGCGGCCGTCATCATCGCCGCCGTCGTCTTCATGATGGAGCTGCACGTCTTCAAGCCCATTTGGAGGACTAAAAGTTAGTCATTTATATGTTGTTTCATTCACTTCAAGTTACCCAATCGTTATAAATATCGAAAGGTATAGCCATATTTACAATAATGAAAATCTAAATTAATTGAATGGTCTTTATTTTTATGTAGAACATCAAAATCTTTTAACTTGGGCCACCGCCTTAACTAAAGAATATAGTGAACTCGCTTCCAGCTTTGAGACATATATTTATTCTTCTACCCGCACAATAAAAATGTATTAGATTTACTGTTCACATGTAAGTGACATTTGTCTTAATGAGAAATAAAGTTCTTTAAACCGATATTACTCATACCGGGAAGCTTAATATCACTTATGCGAAAACATTGTACCTTTGCGATTGCAGAGTTGGACCTGATCCCGGCAGTGGTGACGTTCGTGACGTGTCTGATGCTGCGGCTCGAGCTGGGCATCGTCATCGGCATCGCCGTCAACCTCGTGTTCCTGCTGTACGCGTCCGCGCGACCCTCCGTGAAGGTCACCACCGCGGTGGTGAGTTACAACACGTCCAGGCTAAGTATGAGCTGAAGCACGGCACGGTGGCTCACCTACTGCTCCCTTGCGCTTGCAGTCGAGCGACGGCGTCTCGCACCTGGTGGCGGTGGTGGACCGCTCGCTGTCGTTCCCGTCGGCGGAGTTCGTGCGGCGCGCGCTGCGCAAGGCGGCGGAGCGGCACGCGCACCGCACGCCGCTCGTGCTGGACGCCACGCACGTGCAGGCCGCCGACTTCACCGCCGCCAAGGTACGCGCTGCCACCACTCAGCGAGAGCTCCTGTCATTTACTGTACATATATTTACTGTACCTACAGTATATATATTTATATAGTACTAGCTTTCCGCCCGCGGCTTCGCCCGCGTGGGCATTTTTTTTTAAACCTTGGGTTACATTATTGAAGTTTTAGTAAGAATACCTAATTATTTCTGGAAATAAATATAGCCTATGACACTTCGTAAAGATGTAGCTTTCTAACGGTGAAAGAATTTTTAAAATCGGTCCAGTAGTTTTTGAGCCTATTCATTACAAACAAACAAAGTTTTCCTCTTTATAATATTAGTATAGATATGTAGTTTACTGTATAGTATATATATGTATAGTATATGTAGTATACATACATACTAGCCTACCCAAAATAAAATTGGGTAGGCGATGCCAACCGTAGTTTTAGTCACATAAGACAGAACCGAGCACGGTCAGTCACTTCAGATCAAGAGATATTATAGGTATGTATAATATAATATGTTAGTATATAATCTGTACCATGAAGACGAAGATGATTAATGCCTGGCAGATATAAGAAAACTCTGACACTTAGGCTTGAGGTAATAAACCTAGTCCTCTCCACATGAAAGCGGCTCATGTAAGAACCGAGTAAGAGTGAGACGTGTGTGCAGGGCATCAAGGCGCTGATAGACGACTTCCACGCGCGCGGGCAGACCATCATCTTCTACAACGTGAAGCCGTCGATCGCGGAGGTGTTCCGCGGCGTGCGGCCGCGCGAGTTCCTGCACTGCTCGTGCCGCGCCGAGCTCGACCGGCTGCTGCGCGCCGCCGCGCGGGAGCCCGGCCCGCGCAACTGTTAGTACACCAACTATGCACCAACACTTTATACAATATGTACCGCAACAATTATGATTTCACTAGCTGTTCACCCGCATCCCGAGGGAACTACTTCGCGCACCCGAGTAGAAGTATTCTATTATGTCAATCCAGGTTATAAACTATGTGTGTACCAAATTTCATCCAAATCCATTCAGTAGTTTTTACATGTGTGTAGTTGAAACATACATCCATACATTCTTACAAACTTTCGCGTTTAATATTAGATAGTAGGAAGTAGAATATTTTTAATTCGCATGCTTATGACGTTTTGCTTGTTTGTTCTTAAGAATGTTTTTCGCTTAGAATCCATAGTCATTTGATTTAACGAAAAATGTAAACAAAGTCGTAACCGATTTTGTTCCTATTCTGCCACAGAAATTAACAAAATGGCGTAAGGATGGCGCATTTATGTCAATTTCATGCTCTAAACATCATTCATTATTTAATGTCATTTTATTTATCTATATGTGGGAACTTTATTTTAACTTTTCGTAAAATCAATTGGTACCTACAGACTACAGATCATACCCGCCTCCCTGTGCGTAGTTTCTTAATTGGTCGACTCACTCCGCGCATCTACTCCTATGCAACTTGTAAGTCTTGTAATGTCTGGAGCAACCGAATCCAGATAGTGTTACTTTTTTGGTAAGACTGGTTGTCAGACTTTCTGGCTTCTGACTACCCGTAACGATTGTCAAAGAACTGCAAATGACAACCGGGACCAACAGCTTAACGTGCTTTCCGAGGCACGGAGAAGTCTCGTTATGACATAGATGGTCACCCATCCACGGACCGACCGCGCTAAGCGCAGCTTAACCTTTGATCGGTTGATCCGTGCGGCTGTTACTTAGCCATGAGCTCCTCTATAGTTCTATTACCTTATTGGCTTCATGCGAGTCCTAGTAAGTCTAAGAGTTGTTGTGTATCACCACCATCGTTTTAATGTTAATGTCAGTATTACTTCCATTTTATGATGAAATAATCATAATTGTTATTGTGTCCGCAGAGCGGCGGGCGAGCCCGCACTCCAGATCTCCAGTACCTCGACACACACGAGACAGTATTGTTAGCGATACCTATGTATTTATACTAGCCTAGTTACTGTTAGGTAGCCTAAGTGTTGACAGTCCCAGTGGACGCAGTCAAATAAACGTGTTGGTTATTTTAACAGGTTGTTTTCTTACATACGTATGTACCTCATCATACGGCCGTGATCATGCTACATTCAGGTGACCAGGTGGCAGGCGTAGGCTCAATAAAAAGCAGCACTCAGAGATAATTAAATGTTATTTATTTTCCATTCGTCGTTACACTCCGTGATGATCGCACAGCCATCGCGTACTGCGGCTCGTTCTTACAAAAACTTACTTTTTGGTTACACTACTATTTGTTTAAAGATTACATTGGAATTACGTTAACTCTAGCTTATCTTAACATTTACTAACACTATCCAGTACGTCGCTAATCTCTTTCAGTAAAACAATATAAAATGGCTAAATAATGTAATCCTAAGTCGTGCTAACATCGGACCGGTGACGCGAGCTAGCACCATCCACGCTCGACGTGAGTTTGAGCAGCGGCACAACGTAAACACTAGTCAATATTCTCACAAATACTTTCCAAAAGGAAGTTCTCTACGGTAAAGTGAGCAGGAAATGTGAACGTATCGATAATGTTCCCATTTGACTCGTCGGACAAGACTGCGACACGACAGCGACACGACAGGCGGCCGGTCGGCGCGACACTGTCGCCCTCGAGCCTTCGCTCAATCACATACCACATACATAATATCCTAAACTCCAGTCCGCCCGGCTCAGTGCCGCGGCCCGGCGCCTGCTGGCGGCTCCCGCGCTCCTGCCGCGGCCGGGATACTGGATAGTATTGTACACTAACATTACGCTTGTGACCTCTACTTATTTATATTTAAATCGTAAGATAGTTAATAATTGAAATATTAGAATATCTATAGCTAATTGACTACACGCATACGTTCTACTGAGCACGGAGTACAGGAGCAGTCAGTAGGCCCGCCGCCACCGCCGGCGCGCTCCCGGGCCGCAGGCACGCGGCGCCGCCTGCCCGGCCTGGCGCCGGCCCCGGGCGCCGGGCCCCGGGCCCCGGGCTGCAGGGACTACTGTCCCGTGCAACAGGCGGCGCCCGCGTGCCTCAGTACACCCTTGGACAACACATATTTGGTATCACATATACACACACACACACACGTACTCTCGCACAGACACATAATAAACGGCACTTACGAACGATATGACACAATAGGTTTAAACAAATCAACTATTTGAACATTTCGTACTCCGAGTGAGTCTACAAATAAAATATAAATGTCCAATAATCACAAATTAAACTAAATAGGATAATAAGCACACGTTACGAACAATTAGTAATGCCGGGCAATCCTGACATCGCCCGAGCTTAGGAAGAAACGTGGATAGAGAACTACCTACTTGTTCGTACATATAAACTAGCACAAGTTTGTAAATGAACTAATAAGTTGACAGGAGTGCAGTCAGCCCGCAGCGAGCAGTCGGTCGCTGGGAGCAGTTTGGCACGGCGAGGACGCGGCGCTCGGTAACGCTTACCGACACAAGTGTACAATTCATTACTTAACTTATAAATTTAAATATAAATGCATTACAATCTCGTGGCCGTGTGGGCCGCACACGAACATTTGTTGCTCACGTACAGTCACTTGTAGACGCCTACAGTGAGAGAATGAGAAACGAGAGAACCAAACTTACTTACCTACACAATATTACGTAAATCTTAACTTAAAACTGAATCTCTTAGATTTCATTTTCAAACTCAAATACATTTTGTGCGGTCATCGTGATCCGCGTTCAACAACACATATAAAGTATTCTGTAAATCATTAAAGCCAACACGACTCTGAGATCGCTACTAACGTATTCTACGAATAATTTTGAGCCGACGATATGGTGCGCCGGCGAGCACTGCGTGCATACGCGCTGGCACTGCTCGCTCGTGTTCTACAACAATACTATGATAAGTAATGGATGTACCGAGTGCAGATCGTATTCGACGCTGTGCGTGCACAGGGCAACGGCCAGCTGAGTATTGTTTGTGAAATAAAAGGTTGACCACTAGAGAGTATGCAACTTTGCTTACCTAGCACAGTATTGTGATTGAATACGGAGCAGTGTCGCAGCCCCCGCGCGGCGCTGTGCCAGTAGCCGCGCGGCACTCGCACACCGTCACACTTATACTATTTACATTGCAGAATAACACTTTACAATAGTACTTTGATTACAACTAGGGCGTAACATAGAGTTGTTCATCACAAGTAGTTGGCAGGGCTGCCCGCAGGCGCCGACTGCGGCGAGACTGCGCTACACTCGCGTGTCTACGCGTCACACAACATGGCAACCCTAATGTTGGCAGACGTTATATGTTACATACGTCGTGAATCACAATTCATAACGCTATTGAGCGGCTGTATACAATATTTGTTCCAAATTGAGTTTGCGCTTAATTATACACTAATATATAAGGATAATCTGGTATTTAAAATATATTACTTAGCCCTCAACTGAGTGTCCGCAACATTAAACTCACACGTAATGTTGTAGGCATCACTTCATACAAACTAAAGATCTTAATAAACCGTCGCCTGGCCCAGCAGCAGTAGATCACCCCGCAGGCTGTCTGCCAGGCAGAGCACGTGATGACTACAACAACTAACGTACAAGTTCTCTGTTCCGTATGTATGGTCGGCGGAGGGGGGCTGGCAGTGGGAGGGGGGGTCGATACGCGGCGCCTCAGTACTTCAGCAGGTCTTCGTCGAGTTCCGTGAGCGCCAGTTTACTGTCTATCGCTGGAAGAACAAACAACTGTATTAGTACAACGCCTGGCATACCGCGACCTGCCACACACAGATGGAATGTCCCAGTGCACCACATGCAGTAGGTGCAGGCGAACTTGACGTTTAATATGCACGTCGTGAAATGTGTTCACCTTGGGTGCTAGTTTGCACTTTTATCGCATAATGAGATATTGTCACACAAAACATAACTCCGCCGACGTACCGTACAATAAAACAAAACAAAATGTTTATAACCCATATTCTTCGGTAAGCATTAACCACATACAGCGATCGACTATGCCAATAGGAGTCGACATGTAATCCATGATGTCGTATCACCCAGTCACCCAGCACTACCCCGCGCCAGACAGCACAACGCCACAATATACTACGACCACAAGTACCAGCCACACTATGTACCGATGAGTACTAACGCTACTGATGTTAAAAAACACGAGTACTGACAAACCCTGTGCTGTTATACTCCACTTCTAGATTATTATGAAGAATGAACAGCTTTTTATATCATCCCTATAATATTTGATCTGCACAAGAGGCAGCGTCACTGTAAACCCATGTCTATCTGACAAGAACACATCGGTCTGGGCCGGCAGTCGGTCCGACTCGCCTGCGTCGTGCGGCCACGGCGTGCTACTCGCCGCCTACGAACAACTGGCCACACTACAGCAGAGATGAAGACGTCGTTCTTACACTCACTCCCAGCAACAGCGACACACAAGAACACAAGCTACAAGTGACGAAGCTGACGACACAGTACCCGGCGGCCCGCTCGCCCGCAGCGCCCGCTATACACGGCGACGTGTTGATACACTTGGGGAGACTTAGGAAATAGGAACATGAATGTCAAATGAGTCGGTGGCAAGCAACACCGGGCTGAGTGTAGTGTAGTGCCGGCGACAGCGCGGTACCTGGCCGAGTGCAGGTAGTGCGTCCAGCAGCAGGCCGGGCCCGCAGCCTGCGCCGCCCCGCACGGTGCCAGCGGACTACACCGGGGCGCACTAGGACTACAAATTAAAACAAAACTGTCAACTTAATGTACCATCTGAAATGTATATTAAGCACGACAGGGATGCACATTCTGTGTAAAAATATGATGTTCCGAGTAACACAAATAAATGATTATTGGAATATAATCACACCCTAAGAAATGAGTTACAATGCAGATGGCCAAGTAATCCATTGGTTTGAGTCTCAGCACTGTGAGCGACACGTGAGCACAAGCGGGTGACAGCACCGGCACACGCCAGCAGGGCGCGGCCGGGCCGGGGGGCACTCAGTCCAACTTCACTATAGAAGAAAATATTTCAAATGTGTTAAAACAACCATGTGTATACCAACCATGTAGGATATATCAAATTTGTATAAACTCGACGCTGCTGATGACGCCCAAACATAGAAGTAACGCATAATGACCAAAATATAAAGCTCTTTGATATCTGTAGCTGAGAAAGCAACGGGTGATCGTGAATAAGGCGCCGACAACGATGTCTCCTTCCTTCCTTCGACTATGAACAAAGAGAAAACAACGCACCGTGTTTACAGTGCGCTATTTCTCTTTACATGGTTGAGTACGCGCTGGCTATGACCACTGTGCACCAGATTTCCATGGGACATCACTAATGAAATAATGAGGCAATAACGCAATAGATCAATGACAAGCAAGTCCTGTCAACAATTCAACATCACTATTACCTAGCCGCCAAGTACTCCGCCCAGCCGCTCGCGGGGGGCGGCTGTTCAGGGAGCGAGTCCTCCGCACTGATCGCTTTTAAACTAAGCCGAGCCGTGCTGGAGCTAAAATAAAATGTTTGTGACATTTATGGATTCAGAATAGCCAATATGGCGCGGTTGGCGTACCCAACCACCCATTTATCAAATTCGAATAAATAGAGCACAAGGACAACACTATGTACAATAATACCTAGCGCCCAAGTACTCCGCCCAGCTGACTCCGGCTGGTTTCGCTGTCGGCCGGTCAGGGGTTACATCTTTGGTGTGAACTCTCAAAGAACTACCTTGGGACCCACTCGAGCTAGAATTAGAAAACAAATTTTGTAGACCAAATAGAAAAAAAAACCGTTTTCCCCAAACTCGATAATAACAAGCAACATGAGGCAGTCATGATATTATTATGTAAATAAATGAAACAAACCTTGCACCTGACAAGAACTTCTACATCCAACACGTTTTGAGCCAAAATAACTATGATATGATGACCTGGATCAGACGGACACTTTGTAAATATGGCGCCCAGAGTGATTTTCTTTTTCGAATCGCGGAAAAAGTTACCAATTGACGATATCGATAAATCAGTGGCCGCTACACCCCTTGCTAGCTATCTGCCGAGTATAGCCGGCCGAGTGCCAGCCGGGGCCGCGCGGCACTCGAGCGACGCGTTCTGATAACGTGCCCTACGTCAGGCACACACACTTTTAAATATACATCTATTATGGGGCAACAAAATCAAACATCTATTATTAACTATTATGGGGCTTTTAAACTTGTTACATGTTAAAACAGTACTTTTGGTTATTTTGCAATATACTGTCTATTCATATTCTTAAAATAGGCAATCTATATGATGATGAATATATCTGATGTTGACAGTGTCTATCAAAGCAGGGGATAGAGGTATATTGAATATACCTTAGTGAAAAAAGAGAAAGAAGCCCCGTCGACTGAGGGCGCGTGGTCGATCGCCCTGCATCAGTGCGGCGCGGACTCAGCCCGATACTGCACAGTTCGGTGGTTCGGTGGAGTCGGACCCGAAGTGCTTTATGCGATGATATGCACCAGACGTGGCCGTGTAGCGTGTCCCGATGTAGGTGTACTCACTTTGGTCCGGGATAGTAGTATGGTGGGGGTCGCTCGTACTCAGTAGAGCCGAGGTAGCGGGGGGGTCCTTCTTCCCAGTGCCTGCAACACACCACGCCGTCACCACCACCGCACTAACTACACTCGTGCGCGCTCACCACACACCACACTCTACGGAGCTAATTATTGTAATTTCAGTCTCTTAGACGTCCAGACGTGAACTGTGGGTCTGGAACCATCTATTTATTAGTGGCAATTAATTGAAGTGTGAGTAACAGGTGCGTGCGCGGCGAGTGTCGCCCAAGCGTGGGGTACAGTACTACAGTACTCACAGGTACTGGCGGTCGTTCAGAAACAATAGCTTGATCACGTCATCAAACCTTAGACAATATATTGAACTAATCAAAACGTTGTTGTTGTATGAGGTGGGTACATAAGAAACTTATTTTGACTATTACTAATATCATAATCAAATCAAAATTTTGTAAGGATGTATGAATGTTTGTTTCTCTTTAACAAAAAAGTATTAAATACATTTAGATGAAATTTGAATACGACAAATACCAACTATAGTCATATTTTACGACATTTTCAGCATATGAGTGACTTGTAGCTGGACTGATCCTCCCTGGTACTAGCGAGCACTTACTTTGGCGCCATATCATTATATCTGCGCGCGTGGTATGCGTCGAGAGGCGGCGCCAGGGCGGCGTCAGCGCGGCCCGCGCCGGGCCCCGCGGCCCCGGCGGGCCCCGGCGCGGGCCCCGGCGCGGCGGCCCGCGCGGCCCGCCCGGCTCGGGCCTCTCGCTCGCGGGCCTCGCGCCCCGACCGCTTCTCCACCTTGTAGGCGCTGCGACACGACAGAACATCTCACTTCACCACTATACTATCTGCACCGCTCGAAAGAGGGCTACTGAATTTCAAATTCAAAAGGAATAAATTAATATCTTTAGATAATTATTTTTTAAATGCAAATATCAAAATCAAGTTACTGTATAAAATATGAACTTTTACAATGAATACAAAATTTACTTAAAAATTATTAAAAGAATTTGTCAATTAGGAATAATCAAAAGAAAGATTTAATAGATTATAGATTAATGTAAAAAATATAATCATGAATAATAGACAGACAAGCAAAGCACTACAATATCTACGACTGCCACTAGCCGGCACACTGCGGGAGCTGGAGTCATGCAACACCAACAGAACAACAGGAGAGGCTTACACGTCCACACGTCCCGTTAAAGTATCAAATATCCAGAAACAGCTGAATTAGAGCTCGTTGTAAAGATGCAAGTTATATTAGTATTCACATTAGTTATTGTTAATCCATAATAATATTAATTAAGCAACAAAAAGTACCAAAATTTCCCGAACCTAGTTAACCTACAGTACACCAAAAACAATAGAGTCTACGGCCCATTCGCAGCTGAGCTCTGGGTCGACCGAGCAGCCGCAATTAATAGATTCAGCGAGCCATTTAATTTGTACGCTGATTACATACAAACTAATTTATATTAGTATTCCAATCACTTTTTGGTGCACCGTAGTGTTCACAGATTTCCTATAACTATACGACACATTCATACAAAAATCTCAAGCATACATTAAACATGAGGTATACATGCAACACTTTATCATCTAGCTAATAAGGATGCATCGGTTACAGTTCCACTAGCAACTAATATATATCGACTAAAAAACGAAACACTTCGATATAACAAACTCAGAAGTCCAATAGAGCTTAAATTATCTTAAAATCACAGTAAGAAGAAAATACCAAATGTAAAATAAAATAAAATAGCGGTAAATACAAAGCGAGCTCGGAGGGTACTGGGAGTGTTACCGCTCGTGCGCCGCAGCCGGCCGCCGCCGCCCCCGCGCCTGCGCACTACGCCCGCACTATACTGCTCACCATCATACATCATCATCCAACTATGTTATATATAGTGCTTAACCTAAAATCTTTTCATACAGTGTAGATATAAATGTAAAAACATCGATATGTCGATAAATGAGTACAACCTTACCTCACTATGATATTTATAGTTAATGCTTGAAAAGTAGATCGAGTATTACCTATTGTTTTGCAGCTGGCAGCACCACGCTTACTACCACACGTATGTGGACGACAAAGCTAATTGAAATGATACTTGAAGAATGTGAATGATCGCTAAAATACCACAGGTTTTATATAATGTGGGTAGTATACTAGTGTGCGTAGTGAGCGTCGCGGCCGGCTCGCGGGCTGCACGTGACGTAATGACCGTCACGTCACAGTATAACTACGTCAATTCACTGCAGTGCGCACATTCCGATTATGTCATATGAACGGATTAAATATTGATTATATACTTAAAATCTGTGACTAACACCAATATCAAATATAAACAGGTAAAAGTCATCTAAATGCAATATTTCATACAACATTTACTTATCAAATAATATTCGTCAAAATGCCTAAAAAATGGAATACTTCAATAGTTGCAACAAATTTAAGATAGTATTCAATTTTAAACTCTTATAAAAGTTGCCTTTTTTAAAAGCCTTTAAATAAATGAGAGTGAGTATATCTGGCCTACGACGCAGGCCTGCACTACGCGGACAGCGGGAGCGCTCTGCTACCGCTACAGTATGCTCGTATCAAAACTAAGTGGTCGCGCTACTCGCCGGTTCCGCTCTCCGCTCTCCGCTGTACTGCGCTACAGTACGATTATATATAAAATAGAGATCAATATTACTTGTACCAGCGTTACAATATAGTATACGGATTCTAATGTTTGGACCAACATTGGCGGTTAATATCTTATTCGATAGGCGGCAATTTATAAACTGGCTAAGTAACACAATTACTATAAACTGCAATTATATTAATACCTATAGTATTTTGCTAAACCTTCGTTATCTGTATGTATTAAAAGCTTGCTGGGTGATACTGATAAATATGCGTGTAAATATACATTTCCAAAGTATTACAAAATATGTGTCCAGTAGTTTCGCCAACATCGCCAATGTGACGCCAATGTTGGTCACAGACAGCAGTAGGGCGAGGCAGAAGCGGTTGTATACTTAGCGAATGGACGTTCTCGTTCGTAACGATCAAGCGAAGCCTAGCTATGCTATACTATGTACTGATATACTCGTAGAGGACTGATATGAATGAGTTAGTATATTGGACAATTCAAATTACTGTTAACCTTATCATTTTCTAGTCCTTAAAATCCACATTTTTAAGAATAAATATATGCAAGACGTTTTATAAAAATGTACCTAACGAACAAACGGCATCCGAAAGTTAAACAACAATACTTTTCTAAAAATGCTAACTTCGGAAGACAAATCGAATATTTTTACAACTACAAAAAATTGGTCGTATTCGATTGTATGTATTCAATTCAACCCTCAGGGTTCGATGTAAAGGATTTCTTTTAGACAAACTAATATAATTTAGAAAACATGACGTCATCCTCCCTGTAAACTTAACATGTGTAGTGATGTTCACGTGTACAACACACCACGAGCTACATACACATGGCAACACGGCCACCAAGCAGTAGCCGCTCGGTGGCTGCTTGTCTAGCCACAGCGATGCCGCAGAATGGATCGTGTCGACCCTACAGAATAATAGACCAAAGAAGATGACTGCTAATTGAAATTGAACGTTATAGTAGAGGATGATAGTAGTATCTTATAGAGGCAGCATCGCCGTGTCGTGCGTGCGGCAGGGCGGGGCGGGCGGGGCGGGCGGGCTACTCGGCGTCGTGTATGCCGGACTCGTTGTCCTCGTCCTTGGCGTCGAGGCGCGTCTTGAGGTCGTCGATGAGTGCGGCGGGCGGCGCCACCAGCTGGCACACCACGTCGTCCCCCGCCAGCAGCAGCCGCGTGCCGGCGGGGCCCGGGGGCCCGCGCGCCGGGGCCCCGGGCGCCTCCAGCGGCGGCGCGGAGGGGGCGCTGCGGCCGCGCCACTCGGCGATCTTGCCCTCGATGTCCAGCGTGCTGCGCTTGGAGCCGCTGCGCGCGCGCAGGGTCAGTGTCCGGCGCCGGGCTGGTGCCGGGCTGGTGCCGGGCTGGTGCCGGGCTGGTGCCCGCCCGCCGGCCCGGGCGGTGCACCGACCGACACACAATATTTTATCGGCAGATAAACCGGCGTGTAACAGGATCTTACATCGCTACAAATCCTCCTTTAGATCTTCGTGATCGACAATGCAAAATTCCTTAATAGTCTAGCACAAGTTTATCCGCCAATAAAAAGCGTCCATCCCACTCCCACATCGTCTCATCAGTAGTATGCGATCCTAACCGGTCGTCGTTAAATGAACATGAACCAACTGAATGAAATGAACTGAAACAACTGAACATAACGCTACCAGACGGTGTCCGGGTCGTGCGGGACTCACGGCTACGTGCGCTCATCTGTTATACATTCCAATCACATGCCTCTCGGCTGCCTCGTTTCAAAACCTAGTACGTGTATTGGAACAAATTTTACAGGAGAGCGCAAAAACATAAAACAACCCAGCCATAAAAATTGGTTTATAAAAGAATACTTATTGCTCAAAGTAGTAGCTCTGAAAATTGATATATGCATCAAATTTCGCCGCTAGAACCATTTTAAACAATAGCAAGAGCACTTATTTGGTTTAAAAATTGCGTCCTATGAAATTGTTCAAAGATGTGAAATTCAAAAACCATAACCGTATTTATTATAATATCATTGCTAGTAAGGCCATCAGTCATGCCAAAAACTAGTAAGTCCAGAACAATTACTACCATGTTTTGAAATAGTAAATGCGAGTTGCTAAGTTTCTGAACAGTTCGGAGTATGTTGCGGAACACATATCAGGTATTGTGAATGATTTCCATTGCTGGAGTAAAAAAACATCAATTTTAAAGCTAGTGTTTTTGCAATCATTGAGAAAAAACTGGTATTTAAAATTTAGTTTTTTTTTTAATTTACTCGGTTTTGGAATGGGGCAGCCGCACTGTTATCACATGCTGTTTAATAAGCCGTAACTTATGTACTTTTTTAGAAAATTTCTTTCACCACTATGTTGCATTATTTGCAGTTGAAGTTATTACAAGAGGTACATATAAATACTTATTTACATATAAGTAGAATAAGAACCGAAAATAAGAAGCTAAAGGTGTCCAGGTGTCATGCACACGAGCGTACAGCTGCACGTGCCGCGCTAGTGCACGCTCGCTACCGGCGGGGCGGGGCAAGCGCATGCGGGCGGGAGGGGGGCACGGGAGGGGGGCTAGGGGTCGTCGGGCACTTACTTGGCAAGGGGTATGTTATCGCGGTCTGCGTACGCGTCATACAAATATTCGCTGCAACAGACAACAGACAGTCAGTGAGCGGCACACCGACGCCGCGTGTCTCCGCGCGAGCACTGCCGCGGCCGCGCAGTGCGACACAACATACGGGGGACATGGCTACTCTCCGGAATAAGGTACGGATATGAATAAAGTAAAGCCTGCGAGACCAAGATACTGTGATACCTAATTCTAGTGAGGGTATTCTAAATAACATATTTTACTTAAAACAACTGAATTCAACACTTTCAATATGTATTTAGAATGTCTATCTTAGGACTACGACATGATACGTCTATTGGGTGAGTTTATATGTAAACCGCAAATTGTATTCTACTTTCTTTACTTAATTATATAATGTCGGATGTGACTGGATGATACAACTTAAATGAAAATAAAGTAACCGAAACGAACAAAGTAAAGGTACGTAGAGGATCATGCCCTGCTCTCGCGCCGCAGCACTAGCACGCACGGACACATGCTCGCGCTCGCTGCACTACACTGCACTCATACGCGAAGTGCTCGCAGGACACGCCGCGCCAGCGACACACTACGCGTGCCGCCGCGTCGTCTGTTACCAATATTACTTGAACTGTCGCACCGACGTGTTGCAGCATTCCGACAATTAACTAGACAACCAATATATTTACATTGCAAATAATAAAAAGTGAACTCTACACGTTTCCAATACATTGCAGGTTACATTCCGGCGATACATAGAAGTAACCCGCGACCGCAAGCCACGTATGCGATAGCGATGCATGCCTATCTCGAACTAATAATACAGGTTCCTGCTCATAGCCATACAACAATGACACGACGAGGATACATTGGGACCGCAGTGCTCATTACAATCTCTTATTATTAGTTTAAAATCATTATTTTCATAAAAACTTTAAAGATATTTTATTCAAATTTGAAAGTCGTCGTCAATATGAATAACAGTGGAATGAACACAACGCAATGCGAGAGATACTACGGGTAAGATCGTGCAAGCCGCTAGGTCGAAGAGCACACGCCGCGAGCGACCGCGCACGAGCACTGCCCGCACGCAGGCGGAGCGTGCGGCCGCGCGTGCGTGCGAGTGTTGCCGTGCGAGTGTTGCCGTGCGAGTGTTACCGTGCGAGGGTCAGCGTGCGAGCGTTACCGCGCGAGTGTTACCGTGCGGGGCCGCGGGTCAGGGCCGGCGCGGGCGCGGCGCGCGGCCCGGCACGCACTCGCTGCCGACAACACGTCACGCTCACTGACACATACAGAGTACAGGAGCAGAGCTCATACGGCGCGCACTACACATCGCGACCAGTTTTGTAAAATTTTGGGTTCAAAGAATTTTGCGAATAAAAATGAAGCAACGGAATAAAGTTACTATAGGTGACTGTTCAATGGGTTTATTAAAAAACCTAAATTTATTATTCAAAATAGAATCATATTATGATTCTTTGTTTATTTGTTTTTATAGGTATATATTTACACAGGCAGTCAGGATGAACGAGGGGCGTGCTCTAGGACATGATTACTATCACCAATACTAACAACTTTTGTTCTACGAGTTGGTAAAATCCGCAAAAAAATCACTTCCCATAGAAAAGTCGTCAGCTGATCGACCAATTTGTACGGGAAGTGAAATATTTTTTTGCGAATTTTACCAACTCGTAGAACAGATGTTGTTAGTTTTGGTGGTAGTAATCATGTCCTAGAGAACGTCCCCCATTCGCCCTGTCAGCCTGTATATACCTGTCCATCCACCCTCAAAGTGAAAGATTATTAAGCTTCAAATTTCCCTTCTTACTTTTATTTCTGATACATTAAATAGGTATTACTGTCGCATCTAACTTGAAATATTTTGTAATTTGTGTACTCCAAGTTAGACTACTAACGATCGTAATAATAAAACGAAGTTTGTGCGAACGCCGCGATTTTTAAATATATACATGAGCTTTACTTGTGTACTATCTATATTTTGTGTTGGTAGGGGGGGGGGGGGCTTTGTACATTACGTTTTACTTTACTCACAATCAGCTGGTTGTGTTACATCTGTATAAGGAATGAGACACAGAGTCGAGTAGAACAGAAACAGAACTGTGATGCCAGAACATGGCGCAGGAAACTAGTTAAGAGGATTCATATAGAGCAGTTCACAGGAGAAACTTAGTTAACACGACTTGACCGGCGTTTAAACTACGCGGGATGGCGGTGAAGTGAACAAACCAATATAAAAACATAACATAAAAACAAACTACGGATACAAGTGTAACGTTTCGTTATAAAGGTGTATTATTCGTGTTATTTATAACTTGTCGGACTTTGTCCTAGTTATGTCAGTGATGATGGTCAGTAAGTGTTAGTTCGACGCAGCGATAGCTCTTCAACCTCAGCACCTGTCGAGTGGCTACACTCGCTCTGTTGTACTAATTAAAATAAAGCTGCTATACTCTGCTCGTGTAGGAATAAGAACCACTTTTGCTTGGCGACGAAAATATAAGAAATTAAGTTTGTATAACATAATAATCAAAACTGGAGCGTATTGACGATTAGGTACATAGTATTATTATAAAATGTAAACTGCCAGTCGGTCAATACTATCGATCCAATGTCAATTATAGGGGAACATAATGTGGCCAAAGTAAAGGTTCAAAATATAACATAAGATCTACTGTCAGGGCCCCGGGCGGCCGGGCCCACGCTACGTACAGCAACATGAGGGGTGCACAACAAACCCAAACATAACGGACAGACACACCGACAAACTCAGTCTAAATAATGAACTCAATGTTAACACAGCTGTCAAACAAAATAACAAACTAAACGTTGAAAATTAGTCAAAATTCAAAGAAACATAAACGAATAACTGAGAGGTGCGGGAGCGGCGCGCCGTGACGTCACCGGCCCCGCGCGCCGCTCCCGCGTGATGACGGTGCGGAGCCGCAGCGCTGTACTACACGCGGCTACCGGCGAGTACAGCGAGCGGCACGAGTGCGGTACGTTCCCTAGTCGTTATAGGTGTGTGTCATACAGAATATTGGCATCATAAACATCTTTGCTCGCTTGTGCGTCAGATCCAACCATTTCATATGACGGACACCTTGTCACGGCAGACATAAGGCGATCACATCCGTACTGTTAGTTAATATTGTGTGTGCCTTGTTTATGGGCGATTCAAATAGTAATTATGTCTTAATAACGAGTTATGTAACACATAGACTCCTGTACACAACAGCTGAAGCGGCACACTTTATCTCTATATTTAATATAACAGTTATTTTGTCGATTTACTGATCAAACAGTGCTTAATTTTATACGACGAAATGCGTCCGCCAGATGGCGTTGTGTGCACGAGTCATAACAACATCTCAACAATCGTATGTTTGTGAATGAGCCAGCTTTATGACACGACTACACAGACGCGCAGTCGACAGACAGACAGACAGACAGGCAGACGGAAGTCGGAGCAGGTGAAATACCGGTGTCACCGGCGTGCGGCCGGATGTCATGACTTCACAGATTGTTGATACTGATATCATGACAGTCAACACGTTCATTCTTCTTTCGACTCATTCATTTTGATAATGAATGAATGAGTTTTTCATTTGTTGTACTTTTTTACTTTACAGTAATTTATTTTTATGTGGAAGAAGGAAGGTGTTGAGTCGACGCGGCGACGGCAGACGCATGTCGCGTGACGCGGTAGAGGTAGAGCGAGTACTCACGCCTCGACGAGCGGCCCGGGGTAGGCGTCGGCGTGCAGGTACAGCCGCGCCAGCCGCTGCGACACCAGCAGCAGCGGCAGCAGCAGCAGCACGCACCACGCCAGCGACATCCAGTAGCCGTTCTGTGCGACACGTCACACGTCGCACGGACCGAATTACATTATCAAGTTCGAGGTGGACCATGAAAAAATTAAGAATGTGAACACTTTACTATTGTGAAAAGTAAAAATAGCGATCGGCCCGTCAGCGAGCATCGAGCGGTAGGAGGCGGCGGTATGTGCGGGTACGTACGACGGGCATGAGTATCTTGCGGCAGGCGGCGTCGCGGGTGGCGTTGTAGGCGTGAGACAGCGGCCCGCAGCGCCCCACCTGCTGCCGCGCCGCCGCCTGCAGCCGCGCCAGGTACTGCTCCAGCCGCGCCGCCACCGTCTGCGCCAGCGCGCCCGTCATCTGCGCACGCGCACGGTACAGCCAGCGAGCACGATAATACACAACTAGTCTAGGTACACTACGAGTTCAGCGGTGACTCACGTTCTGCACGCACTCGGGCCCCTGCGTGTTTAGGAATATCTCAGCCTCGCTGGTCTCGTTCATCAGGTAGGTGATGGCGTTCTTCAGCGACGAGTGGTTGAAGCGCAGCCCGTCTCGCAGCTTGGTGGCGGTGCTCTGTAACAGCGAGCGAGCGGTGAGTGCGGGCGACGGGGCGGGCGGGGCGGCGGGGCGGGGGCGGGGCGGCACTGACGTTGAGCTGTGCGGAGTAGTCCAGCATGGGGCGCAGCACGTCGCGCACGAGCGCCGACAGCGCGGCCGAGGCGCGCAGCAGCGACGCCGCCTCCGCCTCCAGCAGCGGGCGCTGCAGCGACGCCGCCGTGCCGTTGAGCTGCCGCGCCAGCGAGTCCAGCGCCAGCGTCGTCATGTTGGTCTCCAGCGCCGCCAGGATGCGGTCGAAGTCGAAGTCGGACAGGCCGCTGTCGGCCAGGCGGCGCAGCTTGTCCCGCGCGGGCGCGCGCAGGATGCGCACGGGCGCGCCGGGCGGCAGGCGCGGCCGCAGCGCCGCCACCTGCCGCGCCAGCCCGCCGCCCGCGCCCGACAGGTTCAGCAGCCGCTGCAGCTCCAGCACCTGCACACGAGCCCGGTCACTCCCGCTCGGGGCCGCCCGAGCCGCGGAGCCGGTTGCGACGCACCTCGTAGATGGTCTGGTTGGAGTGGCAGCGCACCAGCGCGGCCGTCATGTTGAAGTCGGGGTCCCGGTGCTCGTTGAAGAGCGTGCGCTCGAAGTCCACGAACTGCTCCAGGTCCGCGAACAGCCGGTTGTCGCGCGGCTCGCTGCAACATGCGCTCGCGGCTCACACCAGCTCGAAAAAGGGTCGACGTAATGTTGTTAATGAAGTCTGAACGACGTCTGCCTCACTTTTCCCCAACGATGTTAGGATCGGCTTCCATTCGAACCGGATGCAGCTGTATACCATGTCTTACATGGAGCGACTGCCTACCTGATCTCTACAACCCAATTACCGATTAACACGGTACCCCTCGGTCGTCACACTTTGTAACTTCTACCTGACGACTAACAAAGATCTACAAACATGACAAGCTTTGCCAGGTACGTAGCAGTCTCGCTATGATATAGTCCCCCTCGCGGACCGACCGCGACAAATTGATCTTGGTTTAACGGCGGCTCTCCTGTACCACGAGCTCCTCTCGAGTCCAATACTAGCACCTAGCCGCAACACACTGCGTCCACAGATTTTTGGAATGGTGTACAAATGAGATGTAGGCGTGCTGTCTCACGTGAGCGGATCGCAGATGAAGCGCTGCGTGGCCACGCCCACCACGAAGTACACGAGCAGCACCAGCGTCACGCCGCTGCCCAACAGGAACATCGCGCCCATGCCGCTGCACACGACAACATATTAATCTTTCACACTAACCGAAACATTATTTATGTGACATGTTTTCGATAAAGATAACGACAGTTCAGTTTTTCCAGACATTCAGGAATAACATCAATCATTATGGCCAGCCATATAATATGGAAGCAAAAATTTTTGTGACCTGTATCTTCTTCGGTGATTGCTGATCTAGTCACGTCACTAGTATATAATTATGTATATCAATGATTAGTATTCAGCTGAGGACAAACAAAGGTATAAGCGAGCACGTAATGTTCGTGCGGCAGTACCAGAGCAGGCTCTTGGAGCCGGCGCCCTTGTTGCAGCAGTCGCTGGCGCCGTAGACGTCGGGCCGCTTGCCGCACACGCCGCACAGCAGCCCCCAGGCCAGCAGGCCGGTGACCAGCAGCAGCGCGGCGGCGGCGCCCAGGCCGGCGTAGCGGCGGTAGGGCCCGTACTGCGCGTGCAGGCGCCGCAGCGCGTCGGCGCTGGCGTCGTGCCGCCGCAGCGTGGCGCTGGCGTTGCCGGCCAGCCACGTGATGTCGTCGGCCACGGCCTCCAGGCGCGAGCCGATGCCGGCGATGGCGTCCGTCACGTCGGGCACGTGCTGGTCCACGGAGCGCTGGATGCCGCGCTGGATGTCGCTGAACACCTTCTGTCCCTCCGCCACCTCGCTCTTGATGTCGCTGTCCAGCAGCGCCGTCACGTTGTTCAGCAGCTCCGACACGTCCGGCATCTGGCGAGTCGCGCACGATGCTTTACATTACTACTTATTACTTTTCCAAATACATTTACTTCGTAGTTTAATACTTAATTCTATATAAATAATTGTTACTTATAAAATATTTGTCCTTGTATCGATGTAAATGCACAGAAACAATTTTCCTCATTAAAGTAATTAATAAAGCCCCAGCAACAATAATGTGTATGTATTTTTATTTCGTACAATTAGCAACTTATTTCATAGGAATTGATGAATAACAAACTATTAGCTAGTATACAAATAATTAATTTCCTTCGTCGTTCCGAGTCGAGTGATAGTTGTGTTTGGCAGAATGGGTGGTACTTACGGTTGGGAAGTACTTGTCGAGCATCTATCCACGTGAGCGTGAAACATGGTACACTGATGTGATTAAACAGGTAGGTATGTTAGCACAGATAATCATCATCATCGCCTCATTTAATATATATAGGCCTCTTATCACACAATGAAGCCATAATGAGCATTGATCATCATTCACCACGCTTGCTCGAGGAGGATTGGCGATTCCAAACTTTTTAGTCACACGTTTCTTAACGATGTTTTCCTTTAACCGTTAGTTAGTCACTTGTATCTGAGATACACTTAGAAAGTACATAATTATAACTTTAGAGAAGTCACATGGGACTTGTCAGGTTTCGAACCCACAAACTCGTACACGAGATGCAGATGTCTTAACCACTGGGCCATCAAACAGACTTTAGCTAGCACAGATGCTACGCCACCAAGGTGGTATCCATCCGGGTAAAGTCTGAAGCGTGTCGTGTGTGTGTGTGTATGTTTGTGTGTACCTGGCTATACTGTATCTCAGTATCCAGCTGCCCGATCTTGTACTTGTCCTGCAGAGCGCGGCACTTGGGCTGGTCGCACTTGGCCAGCGTCTGCAGCAGCTGGTTCTTCACCTTGCGGAGACCTGCACGAGAGTGTTGTATAGTGCCGGGCTACAGTGTGGCGCGGCACGAGCCAGCAGCGAGCAGTGAGCGGTACCGGTGTTGAGCTCCTCGGCCTTGGTGCGCAGCGTGCCGGTGAGCGTGTGCACCGTGTGCAGCTGGTCGCGCACCTCGTCCAGCTGCTGCACCATCTTGCTGAGCGTGGTCACGGACACGGCGCGCGAGAACTCGCCCAGCTTCACCGACGCCGTTATGCCGATGCCTGCGATCATAGCAGAATGACGGGTTCATACTACAACATGTACACACGTTGCAAGTTTACTATAATTATGTTCAAAAAGTGTGTCCATTATGATTACTATACTTCCACGATTTTAATTTTAAGTTATAGCTACCATGAATATTTGCATAAGTGTGACGTCTACGTCTCGCCGCCAAAGCCGTGCTCCGACTCCTCCTGGTAAGACTGCAGGTCGCACTTACTGTACAGCATAGCATTGAGTTTTTTCTCCAGCTCCTTGTAGTTGACGACGAGCAGCCAGCGCGCATGCGCCTGCGTCGCGTTCAGGAACTCCCGAGCGTCAGCGAGGCCCGCCTTCAGCGAGTCCGCGGCCTCAGCGCTGCCGGTCTCCACTTGCGAGTCCGTCGCGAACGCGCACACCACCCCGAACCTGGCACATGACACACGTGTAGCACAGGCACTTCGCACTGGGCGGCCAGCACAGCTATCATGTGAAGGGTCGCTTACAGGAAGAGTGTGAGTAGCGCGATGAGTATGATGGCGAGGATTCCCTTGAGGCAGGCGTCGTACTTGCGGTCGAAAGGGCGCCGCCGCCGCCCCATGCGGCACCAGTAGCAGCAGCACCAGAACAGGCTGGAACACCACGCGGGACATGAGTACACACACTGACGGGCGCCTGCGGGCTGCGGGCGCGGCGGTTACCCGGCCAGCGGCAGCACGGCGATGACGAGCACGGCGACCGCGATGACGGCGGTGGGCCCCGCGTAGTGCACCAGCAGCTTGCGCCACTCCTCCTTCAGCGACTTGATGTACACCTGCCCGTCCGAGATCGTCACCATGCCTGCACACACCGACAAACCGTTCTGCTATATTATGAACTGGAGTCGTTCTTATCATCACTCTGTCGTTACCCAAAGTGTATATGTTACGCTAAAAGACCGAAAACGTCTTTTCTCCATTACCACGAGGCGTTGTGGCCGTATGTAAGCCTTGACATGAATTTCGCTATGTGGTCTTTCTATGATGAGCGTTTTCGGTCGTTGAACGTAACATATTTATGTAAAAATCTAGGCTAGGTATCCCTCAGTCACGAATCAACTACCTATCATTATCATAGTTAAGAAATTAGGTAGTAGGTTGGTGAGAACCTGCATGTCACGTCTCCAATACTTCTTGCAATAGTTATTATAACATACCCCAAACCAGGACTACGCTACTTAGCAAGTTGACATGACATCGCTGTTCTATAAATATTATAGCTCTTTCCTCAATTGCATACCATATAGCGAGAGACTTCATTTAATAGCCCTATAACGATCACGGTATTCAAAAATAAGCTTTATACTGATATGCTTAGAGTGAAAATTAATTCGCGGAAACTAAAGCACTGTTTGTGATGGCCTGTTTAGTTAGACAAATTTATAAGTGCCTACGAAAGTGGCCAACGTTATGATCAGTTTAATCAAGCTCCGCAACTTGTCCTACTTTACAACTACAAGACATGTGAAACAACGTGCGAGCGTTATATTGAATGTTAAATGTGTGGAATCAGTTTAACCGTTCACAGAACTAAACTACAAAACATTGATCGTATCCCTTTTACAAATTCTTTACAATATCTGGCCCGGTATCCGGTAGTAGAACACACAGTTTTATTTCAGCGCTACTAGCAGCGGCTCGTTGGTCTAGGGCCTAGATCAACGAGCCTAGACTCTAGGGGTATGGTTTTCGCTTAGGGTGCGAGGATTTGAACCCGGGACGGGTTCAAATCCCGGACGAGCCCGATATTTTTTGCTTTCTGTTTATCTCTCATAATTCTGGATTATATATAATATCTAAATTCTATCTCTAGTATGAAATCCTCCGATTTTCATATTAGAGATTTAGATATTATGGTCCATACCACTAATGTCAAAAACGTATGCCCATCCATGGTAAATCTGAGGATAGATAGATTATTACAAACGACCGTTAACGTGGTCGGATATTAGGATAGTATTCTCAAAAACAACACCATTAATTTATTGAGAGTGAGCAGGCCCACATTATAGCTGATTACGTATACGAGTAGGCTGCAACGACAGCGTGACGGTGTGTGGCCGAGGGCGGTGATCTTGTCTCCGCGCGGCTGACGCCCAGCCACCGGCACGGGGTCACCACACTTCCTCGCGACTGGTTCCTACGTCTCAAGATACCTCACTCTTACGCACAACATCGCGTAATCGATACATTTCTAGATTTTATTTTATTGCACACATCGTCGGCGTCGTCTGTAAAAACCTCTACACATTGAAGAGCTCGTACAAAGTCGTATTTTAGTTTCTATATTTTATTTAATAAATATATTATTCTCGTTTGTGACGAGAAACTGTTTAATCAAGGAAATAAAACAACCGTAAAAGAATGGTACTGGTTATGCAAAATTGACATAATATGCGATAACGGGTTTTATAATCAAAAGTAATTCGTGATGAACAATGGAACGTTATCGATTTTCTTCTGGCTTGTGGTATGTTCGTTAAGATTGAAGTATTCAATACTGTTTCCCGCGGTTTCACCCGCACCCCAAAGGTAGTTCCTCCGCGCAACCGGATAAAAAGGATCCTATGTCTTTATCCAAGTTGAAAACTATGTGTGTACCAAACTGCAGCCAAGTCCATTCAATAGTTTTCACCCACAAGCTTTCGCATTTATAATATTAGTAGGAAGAAGGATTAGAATGAGAACATTCACCATTTGTGTCTGTCTGATAATAAGAGAAAAAAACTCTTTCACGATCTTGGTTTTTAAATAGGGATCCATTTAGCATGCGTTTACGTTAATTAACGTTACGTTAACGCAACATATGCGTTAATTTCAAACTGGGTAGTGAGTAATTATGCTTCGTGGCGCGGTACCATGACTTCATATTCAAATTATAGTTCAGAACTGTTCAGCAGTCTTTTCCCAGTATGTTGGAGATGTTTCTTCCAGTCCTAGCGAATAAAATCCCAATATTTTACATGAAATGAAATGACTGCCTATCGGGCACACACAACCCTGTTTTGAGTAGCATGCTGGTAACATTATCCCTCGTGGTGACACTCCGTAACCTTCATCGTGTGACTGAAACCACGACCACCATCATCCAGAAATATTACAGGCATTGTTTTAGTTGATGATGGAGACGACACAGGCGTGGTGGTTCTGGTGCTTCTATAGCAATACTTACTATGAAAGTAGCTAAAAATCAAACAAAGCGAAAACGCATTATTTAGATTTAGAGGACCTTGGCCGTGCGCACGCGCCGCTCTGGTGCGCGCCCTAACTGCACCGGTAAACGTAAACTATACGCTACGTAATGCGTAATTACCTGTGCGCTTCATACTCGTGAACATGTTGAAGGACTCGCGGTTACTGCATCAGTGATGACCTAATTAGACACATATACACCAAACGATAAAAAATATTGTTATGCTAGGAGCACAACATTTCAATACGAAATGCGTTGTGCACAGAACGGCGCACACTCACGGGGATTCGATCGTCGCCTTCAACCGGATCGTTCCAGACGTGATGGTGCTGCCGAAGCTCGCGGCACGGGTACGGCCACTACTCGCACGGCACCGGTGCTGGCTGCTGGCTGGCCGCTCAGCGACCGTGCATAACGTGATCATTACGTTTCTACTCACTCTTGATTCTGCTAAACATTTTATCATTTAAAAATAACACTAACATCCGGGTTGTTTTAGTGCCACATTTTCCGCTTATTAGTTCAAAAAGTCGTTATTTTTGTATTGTGTCCACACTTAGCTATTATTTTTATAACCTTGTGTTCGGTGAGGTTAATTCGTGGCGCCCATGTCTACTGATCGTTCATTTCACAGTCGGCAAACTAGCAACAAGTAGTTCTATTAGTGTACTACACTTTCAATTAAACTAAACTCAACGGGTACTACCTTCTTACGATATAAATGATAAAAACGAGTTTTATTATAAATAGTTTCTGCCCGCGACTTCGTCCACGTGGAATAGTGGTGCTCCGCTCCTATTGGTTTTAGCGTGATGATATAAAGCCTTCCTCAATAAATGGGCTATCTAAAAAATTTCAAATGGTACCAGTAGTTCCTGAGATTAGCGCGTTCTAACAAACAAACAAATTCTTCAGCTTTATTATATTAGTATAGATTACACTGCTACAGTATCAGTTCCTGCGGCAGTGGTTTTGCAAGATTTGAACTAGTCAGATAAACATGAAAAGAAATTAAAATCTAGAGAAGACAATACATATCAAGCGTGTCCTAATTGCGTTCGTCACGAATTATGGACAGAAATCTTAATGAAAATGTCGAACAAGAATTAGAGTGAAGGGGCACTTGTAGTCGGAGTGGAGTCGCAGTCCGAGCCGCTCATTACAACATGATATTGTCAGCAGAGCACACTCCACGGCATCGCGAGGGGCTTCTCCGGGTCGAGTGCTCCCCCCAAGATGATACTCATAACTCACCAGAATTTATAGAAATCTGAAAAGACAGTCTCTTCAAAATTAATCGTGTTGTAAATTGGAATAAAAGCAATAGCTATTTCCGTACCGGGATTCGTACCAGAACCTCTGGATGAAAACCACACCTATCCTAGCCACTAGACCATATGGGAGATATGGTTATTGTCGAATACACCGATAGTGTACAACACTAATATTATATTAATGCGTAATCTCCGAAACGACTAGGTACATAGTTCCTGATACCCTATAGCAGGGATGGCCAACCGGCCGATAGCGGCTGTTGATGAAGTCGACCGTGGCAAGCCAAAAAATATTTAATATAAACTAATTGTAAAAGGATCATCATTGATCAGTAGATTAAAAAGTTGGCCACTCCTGGCCTATCTTATAATTTGGGCCATATTTTATGAAAAAAAAAAAGAAAATTTATATATATTTTGAAGTATTTACGGAATATCACCTATTTTTGGCGAATGAATCTGGGGGTCATCGCACTGAGTCCAATTCCATACCGTAGGTACCTGTTGCTGAGCGGGGGGAGGGTCCGGAGTGCCGGGACGTGTCGCTGGATTTAATTAGGGTTGTCTTGCTCACAATAAGCGTACTATGCATTTTAAAGAAGGTTGTTCAGAAAGTTCATTGCTATTAAGGGGGCTACTAACTCTCAACAGCCCAAAGTTAGTAATTAATAGTTCAAACACAAATAAGTAATCATATTTGGATCATACTTTAGCTGTGTGATTGAAATAAAATTAGAGTCTAGCAATTTAGGCTTTGTCTCTAAAAGAACTTTAAAACAATTTTAAGTTGAAGACATGATTGATTGTATACTACCAAACTAGACAACGCTGAACAACAAGATAGTGCCACCGGTAACTTTGGACAGAGAAACAAAAAGGACATCCCTAGCAGAGGCGCGAGGGGAGAGGCGGCACGGCGCGGGGCGGTGGGGGCGCACCGCCATCGCCAGGGCCCTTTGTGAGCCGGTGCAACCGATCGATAGCCGGAGCGCCGCCACGCGAGCATTGCTACACACCGGGATACCCATATACAAATCTATCAACTATGAATAACTGGTGGCTAATACTTCGATGTTTCGTACGAGCCTGGTGCAGCACTGTGAGGACTGGACACTCTCTAGTGGGTTATGTCTCAAGGGAGCATAGCAAGGAACTTGAAACGTGTTGCAGTAGCGCAGACTGCAGTATCAACACAAAGGTGACAAGGAGCAAAACAATTTTTAAAACTATGAGTCACACATGTCATGAATCATGATCAATGTTTCTAAACACAATTATTGGTTGAAATGTGGGCAGCTGGGCACATGTTTAAAATTCCGTCATAAGACTATCTACTTTCAAAGAAAACTAATTATTATAATAATGTAGGTACGTTTATTATGAAACTACTTCAAGTTTATCAAAACCCACTTGAGCAGGTTGTTTTATCAAGCGGGAGAGGGAACTCCCAGGCAGGAGATAACTTTTTTACTTTCCGTTGCTGGCTAACTGCAGCAAATTGTGACATCATATTATGTCCCAGTTTTGTATGCTGACCAGTGACTAGTGACCTTTACCGCCGCCTGAAGGCGCGCAACTTATAGTAATCATTCAAAAACAAGTTCTTAGTTGTACCGACATACACTACGAAATACCAATTCCCTGTCTGTTTGTCTAGCGTTTGGCGGCGGACGCGTTCTTCATACCGTTACAGTAATCATTTTGCTTTGTTTAACATTCGCACAGAATTTGGTCCCCTACGAGGCCTATTACGTTTGGCTTTTATCATTGGCGTGATATCAGCGGCTTTCTGTGACACTTATGTTGCCCCACTTTAAATTGTTGAATCAATATGTAAAACCTTAGAATAATAACGCGTAAAAGCATACTTCAAAATAGTTGCTAAAACAATGTTGAACCGCTTAAATAATGTTATGAAACCACTTGTAAATGTACGACTAATCAAGTGGACGTCGATTGCTAATAGATTTTAATTAAACTAATGAATCATAACATGTTAAAGTCACTAGCATTTCTTCAAAGCAATGATGTGTTGGGTGTGTCAGTCAAGTCTTGACGCTGGCGAATTGTGCACTCGACAGCGGAACGCTTGCTCGCACACGCCCATGTCTGGCAACTTAGTACACGACAACGTAGCTAATCATCATTACAATGATGAGGAACCTGCACAGAGTGTGTAAAATGGTTTCCGTTATAACTAAGTATGTGTGTGATCAACACTGGAGACCAGGTGTTAACTGAAGAACACGGAGCTGAACTCTTCGTGATTCAGTTGTTATGCAACGACATTGCAGTCGGTTCCACTGAGTTCAAATGACATAACGAACATTGATAACGAGCAAGGCTTGCTCCCTTGCATTCCAAATGCAGTTCGTTTAAGTGGACGTGTATATGTATACGTCACGCATGTACGTCAAAGACAACAACCAATATTAGAATAATCTTATCAAACCAATAGTATTAAAAATATATTGTTTACTAGCTTTTGCTCGCGACTTCGTCCGCATGGAATAGTGGTGCTCCGCTCCTTTTAGTCTTAGCGTGATGATATATAGCCTTCCTCGATAAATGGGCTATCCAACACTAAACGAATTTTTCAAATCGGACCAGCGAGTTCCTGAGATTAGCGCGTTCAAACAAACAAACTCTTCAGCTTTATAATATTAGTATAGAAGAATTGATGTTGGCCCATTTTTCTACAATACACTCAAACCAACATTCATTGCTCGACGGCAAATTTTTAATAGTGCGCGGTCGCCAGAACCAACCCGCCACGAGCTACCAGACTTTGTTGAGCTTGCATTAATAGAATGTCACAAACAGCAACGGTATAATAAGAGGGGTCGTAGTAGAGTGGGCGGTGTAATCGCGGCCGCACTTCTGGGAAGGACTATCAAGTGTCCATGTCTACCTAAGAGTACGTCGCTGCAGATAGTCGTGTTGACGACAACAATAAACTATTGACACTCAACGCTCGTTGCAGATAGTTTGAGTCTCGAGCTAAATGTGCTTCTGTATCTACTTACAGTTCACCGTAACTTTCATAACCTAATATCATTTTAGAAGACAACTTTGGTAGCCAGAAAACATAAATTATCGTCGAGTTAGTTAACTGCTATATCATTGCTGACACAAGTTATTATGACCCTTGTGCCAGGTTTATCAGAATCTGTATTCTAGCTCTACTGTATGCGCGTACAAACCGTGGTCTCACGGCAGTCACAGCGACGTTTCGCGTTACTTACTGTTTCAAGTTAATAAACTGTTTTGAGAATACTGCAAGGTTCCTTACCTGAGAACAAAAAGAGATAACATTAAAACGCATTCTTTAACGCGTTATCGTGGGGAATTTTATAATGACTATACGCATACAATAGAAATTATGATATGGCAAAGGTTCATTATTTGTGGGGCTCTGTGAGACAAACATATCGAGCCAAGGGCAGTTATGAACATTGACTTCACAGATTATGAGCCAAGGTTGTAGCTCTCAGGGGATGGAGCATAAGAGGCGTGGTATTCGATACCACATGAGCTAAAAATATGAATACGAGGAAAATAAAATACATAATTATACTAACTTCCAAACGGGAATTCATGATGAATCACTCGGTGCGGTTTACCCACACATAAAAAAATAATACAGTGACGCAGATATTGAAAAATTTAACCAAAACTGACATTTTATTTATATTATATGAAAGTAAAAAGAGAAGGAAGTTACAATACAACAGTGGTTTTTGAAACGCAGCGTACGGTGATGCGGTGGGAGTGGACTGATAGAGATCGACACGTAAGGAAAAAGCGTTATGTCCTCTCCGTGCAATTGAAACAACGTCATCCGCCTAGATTGCAGCATCCTTTGATTATTTAATCAAAGGGAGCATTTTAAAATTATTTGCAAAGCATATCATGAATATGTAAGTTGATCGTATAAGGCATGATAAGGTATGTCTACAGTTTTATAATGGTGTCTGAAACCTAATGATGCATATGCGAACATAGCGGAAAGGGGTCAGGCCGACGTGGGCGGACCCTCGAGACGAGCACGAGCCAATGGGTCGCGAGCTTGGGTCACTTTGGGACTACTGGTGCCTGCTTCCAAACTTATTTTGGGCACTAGAAAAGGTTCACTAAAGGGCGAATGGCACCGTCGTCACGTTGTTGACTTGTAAATATACTGTGCAAATACTGGAAACTAGGTTTGAAGGTAACTATAGTTATTAGGCTGCGCCTCGCTAGCCCGTTGATATCGTAAGTGGGTTTTTATTGCATGTTGAATATCTGCGTGTTAGTATTGTACGTATGCCAAGGTTTTAATTATAACGTAGAATCAAACATGGTTATAACAAGTCATATTTTTTTGCTAACATAACTTTTGTTTTATTGTGACGTATTATCAAATAGTAAACAGCAACCTAGTACCTAAGCCTACATACATTAACTTGATAAGACGCGATGATTCGTTTGGCGTGATCACCAGAATGATCAGCAGAAAGTCCCAAGCCGCGACTTGTGTGCTGTGACAGTAATCCGGCAATATAAGGAGTATAGGGAAAAAACAAAAAACCGACTTCCAAAAAAAAACTGAAAAGTAAAAAATAATTTTTATTTAAACGCTTTACGACCAAACATCGCTCTAGAAGTCGGTGTCTTGTAAGTTACTATTGTTAGTATTTCGCCACCGACTTCGAAAGCGATGTTTTGTTGTTTTATTTTTTTGTAAAAAGTTTTTTTATTTTTTCGCTTTTCAGTGTCTCGGTCTTGCTATCTTAACAAAATAAACACACCACTTTTTTTAGGTTGTAATAAGCGTAAATAACCAAATCATCTAAGTATTTGGCATATCAGCAGGTAGAGATAAATCGTTATTTTTGATATATTTATAAAACGGCTGAACCGGTAGTGATAAAATTTATATGGGACCACTTCGGAAGTATCTCCTTTCGAACAAAAAAAGAATTTTCAAAATCGGTCCACAATTGGCGGAGTAATCGCGTAACAAACATACAAAAAAGAAACATACCGTCGAATTGAGAACCTTCTCCTTTTTTGAAGTCGGTTAAAAAAGAATCATGAAAATCGGTTCACCCAGTCGCAAGTTATGAGGTAACAAACATTAAAAAAAAAATACAGTCGAATTGATAACCTCCTCCTTTTTTTGAAGTCGGTTAAAAAGCGTGCGTGTGATGGTCGGAGTGTCCGACAATCTCAGACAGAGACACGCTCTCTACCACGCGTACTGAGTGTTAGAGTTTAGTTCGTCGCTTCACACTTTAAACAACACAATAAAACCTTATTAGTTAAAATAACCGAGCGCTTGCGCAGTGTCCCTAAACCTCCATTCAGCAATACAGTATTGCTGAACTAAATAGATTAACATACCTACATAGCGGAAGGACAACGACGATACGTTATTAATATAAACACGATTTTATTAGCTGTACAACAAACAGCTCTTGTACATTACATTGAGTGGTAGGTACGAAAGAAAGAAAGGATCAACATTATAATTTCCAAAAGCCGGTAGTTCTTGTTGCGTGTCGGCAGTCAGCCAGTGTCGCGTGCTATCACACATTGGTCCTGTCTAATAAGGTGGTCGCGGGTCGGAACAATATTATCGCATGGAGTGCAGCTTCCTTCCATGCCAGACAGCGACTGGTGAACACACCTGGAATACCCTACAGCAATACTATGTTGAACAGAATTTGCGTGTGATGGAGCAGGGCAGGGGTCAACGGACGAGCAGCTCCACAAGTCGATCGATGCCATAGTCTGTCAATGGCGTGAGTAGAAACTGTAACACGGCATGTTTTATTTACACCCAACTGCTCCGTCATTGGGGAAACGCGTCCCAAATATTACATATCAACCCACATTGATAGGAGTCTTAATTAAGAATTATCAGGGGCTTACTGGGTATAAATACCTTATTAGTGAGTATTTTTTATTTGATAACCGGAACCTTCTACCTACAAATTTTAAATCATTAACTTTGAAGAAAACAACTCTAAAATAGCTGGTGTTTCGATAACTACCGGAAATGTTATGACGGCTGGTGGACTCAACAGGATATACAAGGCGAGTAATAGGTAGGCTTATATGTAATTGGGTATTAATATCAATGCGAATAGTCGTTATCTAAAATATTCTACGAAATTAATAAATCTACAGAGATTTGGCGGATAACATACTTTAGCGCTTTAAAAATGTAAGCTGTCACAGGAGCGACAAGATATTACCTTCACGGTCATATCGATAAGTTCCAACCTAACCTGGAACACTTGAGCGAAGAGCAAGGGGAGCTCTTCCATTGAGACCTTAAAACAGTGGAAAATAGGCACCAAGGATGATGCCCACATATGATGGTAGACCATTGCTAGGGCCTCATGTGTTTGTTCCTTATTCGTTTTGATTGTCCACGCTGAAATCTCAAAAAAATACAGAGAAAGCACATTTTTGTGCAGACCCCTAAAACGTCTTTATACGCCCGCGGCTTCGCCCACGTGGACATATTTTTTACACCTTGGGTTACATTATTCGAGTTTTAGTTTAGTTCCCTAATTATTTCTGGAAATAAATATAGTTATGACACTTCGTAAAGATGTACCTTTCTAACGGTGAAAGAATTTTTAAAATCGATCCAGTAGTTTTTGAGTTAAAACCCTACAAACAAATCTTTCCTCTTTATAATATTAGTATAGATATAGATACGTGAAACTTTTTACTGCTACGCAAGAGCGAAACCGCGAGCATAGTTATGTATAACTATTCAGACATAAAGATGAGATGAGAGTTAAACAAAACAAAGAACTATGAGTTCAGACTCAGCTGTTGGCAGTGCGAAGCAAGCGCGATAAATGCCAGCTTACAGTCACGCCACACCACTGCCTATGCAAATAAATACACTTAGATCCTCAATAAATATAGAAACTTCCCTTTTTCGGTAGCCCGTTAAAAATAATAACAATAAAGGAAAAAACGCCGCAAACGTTTTAATTGCGTCTTTTTTTTCGTTCTTATCAAATGTGGCAATACTTTTAACAAAAACAGGAAAACTATACTTGAAACACATTTAATAAATAAAATTAGTAATAATACGGCACCAGTTAAGGGTATAAAATGCAACGTCCCAATGCCATTGCAGGCCAGCTTGGTGGGGCAGACGCGAATTAAGGACATTCCAGCAATACCTGGCGGCATACGAAACATTAATTTTAGTTGTAATAAGAAGTCATTTTGGCTTGCAATTGTAACGAATTCACGCTCCGTAATGAAACAATTATTTCCACGATCGTATTTCGCTCAGAACCAGGTCTCGTTACGTCGGTGCTAAGTGAAATATCAGCAACAGTCGCCGTAAATATCGTAAGGTTGTTGCAATATTTGGCGAAGCGTACCTCGGCGCAGAGGGGACGTGATTCGATAACGCTCCCGATAGCGAAAGGGTAAATAAATAGGATGGAGATAATCAAGAGATCAACGCGACTGGAAAATGTCTCGACGAGACGCGCGCCTAATTGTGGAATATGCTTCCATTAACTTGACGTTATAGTGTGTTTCAAGTTGAAACACATCCACATGGTCTGTTACTAAAATATCTCCAAGCGATAATGACTTGGGGTAACTTGTTACATTATGCCTCATTTGTAATTCATAATAACATTGAAGGAACGGGTAACACTTTAAATAATTTAATTCTAGGTACGATCTTTTATGGTTGCATAAAAGAAAAGTTAGTGAGATGATAATTAGGATTTTTCCGTAAGGTTCCATCGTCGGACAAACGCCAATAATAACGCCGAAATTTCATAGATGGTGACCTGGATAATAGTCAGTCTTAACATTTACATTTATGTATTCAATTTGTAGAAGAAACCATTAAGTTAATTGAACGATGAGCACCGAGAGGGAAGAGTGACCGCGCGGGACCGTTGTAATGAGGTAATAGCCTCGCGTCACTGCCGCAGCTCCGACGCCTGCCGCCTCACCCTCGTGTGTGCAACACTAGCTGTACCAAACAGGCTTACTTCAAATCATATCAACATACATATAGACGAAATGATCGAACACAAGCAATGTGTAGGACAATGGAAAGTTTTAAAGAAATGCTGAAATTAAACTTGACTAGTTACTTTACTGACTATTACTAAGACTTGTCCTAAATAAGCTATCCTAACGATTCTGAAGTCTCTATGCTCATTCAACTCTAGTTTTCTGCAACTATTGGACATTGTGTGTGGCTGGTACTGCACGCAATATTTTTTTTACGAATTGTTAGAGCTAATAACTCCTAACTTAACTATCCCAATGCGTACAGATTACAATTCTTAGTCAGTAATGGGGAGCTGTTGGGCAGACTCATACCGGACATTATAATTTATTTCAAACAGAAACAATTTTCGATAATTTTGTTTAGAAATATCTACGTTTTTAGAGTGACGTGTCGAATCAGATTATACTGCCATTATTGCTAATAAAACGCTATTGTAGTCGCGATAAAGCAGTTTATATCAGCAGTTTAGATAACAAGCGCAAGAACACGAGCTGTTTAAAATTGTTTTATCTAAAATTTGTTTAAGGATTTACGATAAGCTTTAGGGAGGTCCGGGAAACACCAGATATTGCCCGCTTTGTATAGCGGCAGCGGAGGATGTCATCAGTTGACTCAGCGAATGCTCGAATTGGAAAAACACACGCTTCAATGAAATGCAAGTAGCTATAAATGATGTAACTGGTGTCGGGAAAGGTTTGAAGTGTGGTAGGTGCCAAGTGGCCTATATTCTATGCAAGTTTCTGGCGCGCTCTGCACTGACCGACCTTAAGATTAGTTTAATCCGTAATAATAATGTCATTAACATTGTTCTCTTTCGATCTCGATCTATATTTCTTTGTTGAGATAAATATGAAATGTAACAAATAGGACTATGCGAACGAAAAACTCCCCGATGGATCTCAACTCAACGACCTTCCAATAGTTTTCGAATGACCGTGCTCAACGACCGCCCGGTAACTATGAACCAATCACTTTTTGTCCTCACTAAGCACACCGGAATTTGCAACTTATTGCCGAGTCATAAAGATCCTTTTATGAATTTGTACGCAACAGCAGGCGTGAGTCACCGAGTGGAAGAGAGCGATCTCGGGCCGTAACTGTAATGTTGTTTTAGTTGTAACTGTAACCCAATGAGCCAGATAGTACACGAAACAGATGGTCCAGTGACCGCTTTGATGTTCGCTACTCAACAACATTAAGACGACGACTACCGCCAATGACCTTGAGCAAATGGGCGGAGCTTGAGCTTCCCCCCCGCGACCCCGCAATGCACACCGCACGGTTGTCATTTTATATTTTGAAGAACTTTGACGGGTGACCATAATATTATGTAGAGATTCTAAGGACAGTCGCATATTGTATTTTGATATGCATGTCTAAGATATAAAAATCGAAATACAAATAACATCTGTCTGAGTAATACTTCGAAATACTAATTTTAAATTTCCAACCCCCACTGCATATTTACTTCGTTTGCCAGAAAAGCAAAAATATTTTCAATTTCTTAATCTGCAAAACATGTTTATCGATCTAAATTGTTACAAGTTTCAAGAAAAAATTCTGACAACTAGCATTCTTGAATTAATCCGCTGTGAAAGATGGACAGACAGACAGACAAAATCGCACCATAGGAGTTAATTTTTAGGCCATATTGGTGTCCTCTTTGAGCTCTTCTAACAGAAATGCACGCAAGATTTTTTCATATTTGCATTTTACGACATCTGCTGCTTCTCAAATAACTTCAGCTCATCTTCACTTGTATAGGAAAATCGTATTAGTTTTGTAAGTAAAGCCTGGAAGCCAGTTAATTAGTCCGATATTTCTGATCCATCTGTAAAGTGTCCGACCAAACCTTTGGCATCAGCTTTGGCCAAACCATCAGCTTTGGTTAAAATTGGCGTCAGTTTTGACAGCAACAGAACCGAAATTGAATAATCTATTACGTTTAAAGACCTAAAAGTGAGTGAGACTGTATTACAAATGATGTTAATATTTTAAATAAGCTGCAGGTAGTTTTATTTATATTATTAAGTTGATACACCGAACATATTAGTAAAAAGTCATTGTGGCTTCTTTGCTTAGGCACCTGCATCTCATTTATGAGTATGCAGATTCGAACTTCGAAACCTAGAAATTACGAATCTGACTATTCCAAAGTTTTACATGCACTTTTTTAGTATAACTTCGACACCATTGACTAACAGTGAAGGAAAACATCGTGAGGAAACCTGGACTACACGGTCTGAAATCACTAATCCACCTTGAAAAAGCGTGGTTATTATTGCTAATGCATGTATATGTCATACCCAAAAGTGGGATAGTAAAGATTCCGATTATGATCAGGATTTTTTAAATATTTACCTATCATGAACAATGGAATATCACCCGTTTTGGGCCCAATTATGAAAGTGCCGTAAAGCAAAAAATCAATGCAAAAATAAATGTGCTAAATTCGGATATAGACTTTGTCTGAATGAGAATTAGCTGTTACATTTTCAAGCACCAAATTTGTACGACCCTTTTCCACGATTTCATGCATTTTTGAAGAAATAAAGTAATGGAAAAAAATCCTACCATTGTATGGCATTTCGATAATCTTTTAGAAAGATGCAATATCGATTTTTGACTTTGAAATCATTTATAATTACCGATTTCAATATTTTTGATCTTTACCTTTTTACCTTATATTACTAATATAAGGTTTTTTATAGTATATTTTATCAGAAAAACTCACCGCAAAAATTGACAGATTTTTTTTATAAAAAGATTATTAAATTGACATGCATTAGCTGAATTTTCATTTAGTTTTGTTATTACAATTCATCGGAATTCAAACATAACCTTGGAATTGGAAAATGGTCGAAATACCATATTAAGAAAAGCATTTAAGAGAAAAATGTACGGAAGTCTAATTATTTCAGAATGTTTGTTTTACAAACTACGGAGAGTTTTTTTTTAATTTAATTCGTATACCAAAAGATGTCGAAGAAAACATAAAAAAATATTAGAATATGCATCAAGCCTTCATAACAAGCCCTTTCATAATTATGATGACGTAGAAACTACACTTTGTAATTTTAATCCCCATTTTTCCTCGAAAGTAATAGGTAGTATTTTTCTACTTTAACCATTTGCGATATATTTCAACAATTATTCCAAATCGATAAGGTTAGTTATTCCTGAAGTAATTATCAGCTCTGATAGACAGACACAGAAAGTAGCATCCCATAAGGGTTACTTTGTACCATTTTGGTTCGGAACCTTAAATAAACTATTTGAATATATCTTTTTTTTTTTAGTTTTCAGTTCTTCTGTCTTTGACTTCTGGACCAAAAATTAAAGAAGATCAAGTCCTTTTTATTTATCAGGACTTTAGCCAAAGAATTAAGCGATTGCCTATTAATCGGCTTAGGCCTAGCCAAAAATCGACGTTCTGTCGGATACTATTTGGTGTTGAAAATAAAACATAAGAGTGGCATAGTGAAGTAGGACCTTCATTTCTAAAACACTATGCTTCGTCTTATCTTTTAGATTGTGTGTATATAATATTATCCCACATTAGATACCTTGACTAATAGATTAATATGTATATCATATGTGACTGCTTACTTGGCGGTTTTACTAAACTTCGAAAATGGTTGCTATGTAAAGTATCACTACCCAATGTTACCAGTAAAAAACCGTCCGAGTGCGTGTCGGGCCACGCGCAGTAGGGTTCCGTAGTAGGTCTTAGTTAGTCAACTATAACTCTATAACCAGTGAAGCCTACTTAGCCGTGATAGTTTTGGAAAGTTAGTTTTTTATTTTTGAAAGACCTATCTAACGATACCTTACATGAAGGATTACGCAACAAAAAAAAATATTCATCCCCATTTCACGTGTTCGGGAGCTCCACTAAATTATTTTATTTTTTTAATTTATTTTTACCACCTTTTCGGCGTGATTAATACACATATCTATACTAAATTTCAGCTTTCTAGTACCAAGAGCCTCTGAGCTATGCCGCGAACAGACGGACATTGCGAATCTATAAGGGTTCCTTGTCGGACTACGAAACCCTAAAAATAAAACTAATGTAACCAATCCCAAATAGGAAAATGGTCTAGCTAAAATAGTCAGACCATACAATACATTTTACAATTTTACATTTACAATACTCTTTTAATAGCGTAGGTAAGCTTATTTTTTTATCATATTCTGTATTTTTTCAAATTCGTCTCGTAGCAAAGAAACTCGAACCCAAATTCACGTGTTTAGAAAAATATTTTCATTGGTAATAATTTAGAATAGCGCCACCTTGTTACCCATGAATAAACCGTTTTATTTACAAACCATTAAGTTTTGTTCTAAGATATCATCCCATGACTTATAGCTACTATTTCTATAAATTCCAAACTATTAGGAAATATAACATAACATGAAAGAATTTTAATTTTGACGACTATCTCCGACCTACATGTAAAATTTAAATGAGGTATGCAATATTCTCGTTTTGAATACGCAAAGTATTAAAAGAAATACATATTATTATTTAAATCCTAAAGTACATTTAATTATTTAGTAAGTCAAAAATAAAATATATTTGTCCTGCCAAATTTAGATACACACATTTTAGATTTTGACAGATTATGGATGATTTGGTTTGAAAACACGTTATTCACATCAAAAAAAAATTTTATCCGCATGTAGTGCCTTTTCAATGTAATAATTATAATTTACCAGTCATCTTATCACAAATATAATAATTTATTTACATCGCAACAAAGACTATATAACCACTTGACTGCGCATACAGTGCCCCGATGCACGAAAACTATTAGCGATTTGTCGCCTATGCAGAGAGTACACTACTAGTAACCACTTTAGTTGTGTACCAGGATTAGACATGTAAGCACGCTAAATTAATAAAAAAAAAATCAAGTTTTATGCAATTATAAAGCATTAAAATGCCTTCATGCGCGGTGAAATGGTGTGGGAAACATTCCAAGATATCTAATTACAAAAAGGATGGCATAACTTTTCATCGGTAAGTAAACAGTAAGAAATATTTTTATTATATAATCTGATTATGAGCCACCGCGGGGGTCTTGTTAAAATGGTCGTTGGGTGATCGAAGCACACGGTTGAGCCGCACGTTGATGTCTTTTGGAAAAGTCTCGTTCTTTCACTAGACAATTCTAATGCTTGTATCTCTTTCTATCCCTTTGTATTTTTATCGTAAAAATCTGTGCTGTTACCTTTAATGGCTGAAGTCAATATCGATAATAATAAAATTAAAATTAATATTTTTTTATATTTTTATAATTAGTCTTTGTAATAAAAAAATCTGTTTACTTTTAACTTAGTCGGCGTAAGCAAAATACATTGATGAAAAAGTGCATAAACGCTACCAACTCAATGAATCAGGCGAGTTGTGGAGGGGAGCGGCTTTTATAACAACGCAGCGAGCGACAAGAGGTATTGCGACTCTAGCAAGCGCACCGTTCACAACCCTTGTATAGTGTTAATTTTGATAATTGTTAATTTACTTTAATTACGTTGAATTGTTATTAATAAACTTGTTGTATGTCAATATTTTCTTATAAAAATATAAGAAGTCGGCTCTCCCTCGCCAATATCTGCATCGGAACCTTCCTGTTCCGATGTACATGTTTTCATTTTAGATTTCCGTAGATTCCGGAACTTAAATAAAAGTGAATAGATACTACTAATAGATAATACCGATTATTTTATTAGATCGGTTTTAAAATAATTGATCGGGTATAATTTATTCCCGGATATTGATTTTCATCAATTTGAAATGGAATCAACAAATCAATTAATTGAATTAGCAAGATGCATAATTCAGAAATATGTAGATGCTCGTTTATCATTTTTTACAAAAAACAACCAGGACCCTAAAACTTTAATTCGGAAAACATATTATGTACCAAATTAATTCATTTTAAAAATCAATAATAACAGGATAATTTTCTTTTTGTAATTGATTTTTTTTTATTTGTTTATTACAGGTTGGTTTTAAATTATTTACAATATATACATTCATTGATTAAATACTATTTGATAAGATTTTAATTGAGTATTTTTCTTAATGTTAAAATCCATTTTATCGATATCGTCTATTTTCCCTTAATCAAGCACAGCAGCCCTAACGGTAGGCGTCTGCGCAGTTTGACCTTGAACCGACCAATTGCAGCCGCGCATTTTTCCTCGTCCCCCGGCCCGCAGTGGTGAGTTGTGTTCTTAGAAGAAATCGGCCTATAAGCTCTCTAGTGGATAATTTCTCTATGCATCGCAATGTGCTCGCTCTGAGTGACAGCGTCTACCCGTGACAGTGGTCACAGACGTACTGCCCCCGTCGCCCGGTGGAGCCCCTCCGTAATTTCATCTCAACGTTTTGACAAAAGCACAAAAATTGACGTAAATATACGATTAAAAAAATATATGCGTATACAAAAAGACAGATAATAACCTTTTCTATAAAATGGTACAGGTTTCATTAAAATCCGCTTGATAAATTCTATGTAAAACTCAGTTTTTCATCTCCGTTAGACCTAACTTTATGATTTTTTTATACAATGTTATAAATACATAATTTAAAAAAACGGTATACAAAATTATCAAGCATATGCTCTAGTTTAGTGTATATACTTTTCAAATCATGAAAGCAAGTCGTTAAAGCGTAATCATTAGCTTTAAAGGGGCCAAAGTCGTATATCGCCGCCTTAACACCATCGACGCGCCTACTGTGCGTCTGTGCGCGCCTGCCTCATAGAACTGCATCGTCCACCAGGTGCGAGCGGATTAATGCTTCCAAATAACTATCTGCCATAGTGCCAATGTACAATTCCATAAAAAAACTATCTTAACAGCACTTATACGTCTATGTACGACCATGAACAAAACAGTGAATATTTAAAGAGAACAAATTTACTGTCGATGTAAGAATAAGAATAAATTTAGTAAAAGAATATAAAAGGTGGTATAAAACATGGTTTTGAATTATACTAAAACATTTAGATTTCTTTAAATAAAATAAATAGACTTCCTACACTAGGCTGGGCTGTCCCGCAGGCACCAGGAAGCTTATAAATAAGACTTTCCTTGTTAGCACAATAATGTGCTTAAGCGCAAAGTAACACTGAGTGAAATACAATGTGTTCATTCTAATGATGATGAATATTAAAGTTATACCTAGTTACCTAATAGGTTTTACATAATTACAAAAAAATTAAATAGAATTACAACTACAAAGTGCAGTTAATCCCTATTTTTTAAAGATGGGTCAATAGTCTTAAAATATTACATTAAATGTCTTAAAAATTCTCTGTATTATCACACGGTCTATTAATAGAATTCTTTCCCTTATCTGATTCATCACATGTATTATTTTTCTAACCCTGGCAGATGTAGCAATAATATGTTCACTGAAGTTAAGTGTTCGTGTATGACCACACCTAGATATAACATATCTTTAACTTTATTTATCTGCTTGCAAGGGCATGTCTTTTAGTTTGAGTTGACAGAAAGTTTAAGGAAGTGGTGTGCAAGTACCTACTATTAATTTTAAGTCAGAAGGCATAAAAAAGGTTTTAGTGTCAACTGAAATGCTGACTGTGATGCAGACTGCACTCCATCCCATGATTGACTATCCAATATAGTCGTCTGCATTTCCTATAAATTTAGATTATTTTATATTCTGAAAGTAGATAGAGCATGCGGTCCACAAATCTTAAATATTTAAGAATCACTGACTCAGTTGTCTATCTCTATCGTAATAGATACATGTGCGTATGTTAATGTATTCCTCTATCGATTGCAAGTATTGAGTGTTCTGAACTTCCTCGTACCAATCACTTAGGTTTTAGACAGCGTCCTTTGTCGATTGTACCATTTGCCACGACAAATTACAGGCGTAATGCTTTCTTTGTGCGCAGTGCAATTAGCTTCGCCAATCTTTCACCAAAGTTAGAAATCGATCGGTTCTGTACAAGTTCAAAATAGATGGTGATCAAACCGAATTCCTATCATTCTTAGTAGTGTGTTATATTTTTATATCTATAGGTACGTTTTTCTCCTTTTTTGTTCGTATGTAAATTTATAATTCCATTGGGAACATTGTTTCTTTACTAGCATTGTGTACACCAATCTGTGAAAGATTGTAAATAGCAATATGTTTACTCAAAATGAAACTCCACAATTGTAATTTAGCTTTAAGTTTTCCTACAAAAAATCCATAACAGCGAAGCAAATTGTTTTTTCTGATACATATATTATGTAATCAGCACTTAATGACAAGATAAGCCAATAAACACTTAGCAACCAAACAAACAAAGCATAACTATTTAAGAATCCGAGAAATGAGCTCAGCATTTGTATTGCAGTATAATGTTAAGCCACTACCGCTCAGCCCTGACAACCTGAGCAGTTGCCGCAGTGACCCCTCATCCCCTTGTTACAGATTTCAATATTTACTTCGTATTTGGGTCAGGTGTGCGTCCGCCGCGGCCAGGCTCCAGCTGGTGGGCGGTACGCGTATTAGCACATGTAGTGAACTATCGCGCAGGGAGCAACAGGTCCCCTGTCCCCTCGCCGTGACCCGCTAGCTATACAAATAGTTGCACGGAGGGAGCGGCACCATTCTGTTAAGTGTGCGATTGATTCAACCTTCCTGCTCCTACACACTGACACAATACTACATTGAACATGAAACATTTTGCTATTAACATTATTGTGAACTAATCGCAATCACAAAACCTGTGTGCCGAGCGCCGAGAGCTAGTGCTTTTCCACCTCGTGCGATTATTGCAATAAAAAGTCTACTACTCAAAAGTAAAATTCTTATCTGTAATTTGGTTACGATAGGATTTGGACATTCGTGTATGAATCTTATGCCAAAATTCTATGTTTATAAGCAACTCTATCGTTAGATGTTATATTAATTTCGGGCGTTAAGACCCTAATAATTATGTGAGTAGCTAGCTAAAGAGCGTGACAAGCGTCACGTCCGTCTTGGGGAGCGAGGACTCGCGCAAATGGACAAGTCGACGTCTATAAGCCCAGGAAAAGCGTATAAACGCATTGCACCGTTTGCGAAGGAGGTCGAGAGTGAGGCCGGCGGGCGGCACCGCGGCACCGCCCGCACTGCAGGTGCGACCTATATCCGAGCTGCAGCGCCACCTCCGCCAGCGTGCTGTCTGTAGGCTATAGCCGCTGTAGGCAGCCTTTTACTGTAAGCAAAACAGTTGCCACTGGACCCACTGGCGCTGGTATTAGATCTTATGTTGACAATATTTAGACCGTGTCAAATCAACGTTCAGAACATATTCGGGCTATTTATAAACGAATGTTCTTAACTTACTACGCAACAAACTTTCAAGCTAAGTTATGACATGTCTACTACGACACACACCATGCCTTGTGCACTCAGTGTCGCGATTCTCTTGACACCATCTAAATTAAATTTAGTCTATAATTCTCTCTTTCCATCAACAAATATAAGAAAGGGATAGCAAACTTTTAACACCTGTCAAATTAGAAAAAAAATAGTTTTTCATACAAATTTAAACATCACGACGTTACATCTCGACTAAATTAACAAACCTGTACGAACAAAATGTCATATGTCATTTAATTTGACAGCACTGAATTACTTGCTATCCTCTTCTTGTATTTCGCAATAGAAAAAGAGCATGATATTTTAAAGTTAGTTTAGTCGTGTGTAAGTCAGAATCGGCACCAATGTCATTTTTACTAACATGGCTTAAATTTCTTTACACTACATTTACTCATTTGCTTTTTATTATCTTACTCATTTATAAGCACCAGAAATGTCAAATCTTAGGGTAGATGGTAAATGCCTGCTGTTAAATACGAACCTATTCGAACGTAAATATATCCCAACAGGTCAAGCTGTTACATAAAACGTGAATAGATTTCAGCCCGTCTGCTTGTATTAATAACTGTGTAATTAAACGGTGCGTGTGGTAATAACTTTCAGTGAACAGCTGTTTGATGACATTCAATGTAATCACACGTGCGTGACGTACAGTCGCTGCGCGGCATCTCGTCCGCATCGCACGGCTGGAATCTCACTTCAGTGTGCACCTCCTAACTGCAAGCGGAGCGGAAGAGGCGTGACGAGGCACGAGTCTTTCATGAAGTTTACAGTGAGTAATCCCACCGCCACTGAAATATTTGCAAATTGCAATAGAATACCCAAGAAGTCTTGGGTAACCTGTCGCTAATTAAATTTCAAGTCATACGGATATCTTTTTAAATCTTATTTGCTACACTGAAATGAAGTGTGGCGACGTCACGAAGAAAAAGACTTTTCACTGCGTGCCTCCTGAAAAAGTACTAGGCGAGCATAATCCGTCAGTAGTTATTGTTATCAGTGAGGACGATAGCGGGGCGACGCAGGGTTTGGGAGGGGCGTCGCGGCCTTCGTGACGTTGCCATAGCGTCAGTGCTGTTACCGCTATACTACACCACGCGAAGATAACTTATCAGTGTCGTCGGCCGCGTAGAAAGATCATTGTCATGATAACTCTACGCTGATATGAAATCCCAGTAGGTTATGCGGTTTTTTTTTTATCTAAATACAACCAAACCAACACACTTTTTTGATAAAAAAATCGCAAAAAAACAATAACATATTATAAATGTTTTCATTTATTAAGCAGAAATAAAGTTCTGAACGTTACAGCAGAAAATAAATTATTTACTTTCTTTTCAGTGTGAATGAATTGAATTGAAAAGTGCGTCGAGTTACACAATACGTGTTTGTGAAACACAAGACACGGCTTGCGAGAGTGTAGTCTGTAGTATCACCAGGCAGTAGTGTGGTGGCGGACAAACATCCGCGCTGCACAGCCTTGCCACAACAGCGCCTAGTCCGGCGCGCCGCCGGAGCCCGGGGCCGGGGCCCGGAGCCCACGCGGCACTGAGCGCAGCCGGCGATGTGAACGTGATTCACATCGCCGGCTCATGCGCTCAGTGCTGAACAAACACCGTGTCCAGTGTGCCGGCGCAGAGTTAACAACGCTGCGGCACGGAGCACGGCCGCGAGACGATACCATCTGATAAAAATCCGTGATAGCGTCCGTCGCCGTCGGTCAAGGAGTGTGCCGCTTTGAACCTGCAGCATCGACACCAATGACACGGTGCCGATATCGATGACCACAAGTTGCTTTTTGTCATAGGACAATACCGTGATAGATAATGGACACAGAATTTCAACTGGCCACGTGCAAAATTCTACGACCAATTACAGCTGCTGACTACAATACGTAACGCCGCGACACGCGACTCACAAACAATAAGACACCGGGTGTGAGTGTGTGACCCTGCGGGCACAGCGGGCGGCTCATACAGCGCTAGAAAACGTCTTGTTACCAGTCAAGGCGCTATATTTCGTAACTCCCAAACCATCCGGCTATCTCCAACGGAGCGGAGATGTTAGCCAGTTAACATGTTGTGGCCATGTTCAACACCTGCTGGCCACAAAATAGTGTTAACCGACTCATTCCGAGCCTGTGCGTCTGCACACTCAATTAGCGCCACATATCTCATACAGCTGCCAGGTGTAAAAGCGTACCGCAATAGATCTGAACAAACAAATTAATACCTATTAACATTAAAGTTGCAGATCATCTATTCTCGATAATAGATTATAATAAAAATTTTATAGCACGCATCTGGTGCCTATTGTGATTGCGGGTCCTAGAGACCACCGGTGCCTACCGTAGCATCAGCGGGCTCATATTACTAGGACATGCTGACCGCTGTAACTACGCTCGTCACGACGAGGATGAGTAGTTTGCTTGCTCTCAATGCGCACGCGACTCACACTCGAAACACAATTGAACGTTAAAAGGACTAGCATAAGAACTATTATTGCTGTGAAAGGTGCAAAATTAATAGCGTACATCTGAACAATGCAGTTCGGAACAGACCGCTTATCTTATTCGTTTTGGGGTCAACCAGTTCAGGCGCCCACACAGCCGCGCGCCCCGCCCCTCCCACTTGCTACTTGTCTTTGCATCGTAATATCGCACACGCATTCACAAATTCGCACAGAACGATTGTGTATTCAAATAAGTTTATGAGTAACGTTACGTTACAGCGAGCGCTCATAAACGATCTAGTTGGAGGAGCTGCGGCACTCCATGTCAACTTAATGAACTTAATATGTAATGTTACTATAATGAGTAGACGTAACGCCGCAAAGGACCGCCACGAAGAAGGTAATATGTAGGACTAGCTGCTGCCAGAGACTTCGTCCGCGTGGAATAGTGGTGCTCCGCTCCTATTGGTCTTAGCGTAATGATATATAGCCTATAGCCTTCCTCGATAAATGGACTATCTAACACTGAAATATTTTTTCAAATCGGACCAGCGGTTCCTTAGATTAGCGCGTTCAAACAAAATGGAGTAACTTCTCCCATTTTCCGAACATTTCCCTTCACTGCTCTGCTCCTATTGATTGTAGCGTGATGAAAAGTATACTATAACCAGCTCAGGAGTATGAAAAATAAATGTACCAAGTTTCGTTAAAATCGAGTACTTAGTTTTTGTTTCTATAACGGTTATACAGACAGACAGACAAAAATTTTACTGATAGCATTTTTGGCATCAGTATCGATCCCTAAATCACCCCTGATAGTTAGTAGATTTTGGAAATATATTTCATGTACAGAATTGACCTCTCTACAGATCCTTACTTATCCTTACTAATATTATAAATGAACAGTGGTACAGAGATAGAATAGACCCTGAGGAACAACATAGGCTACTTTTTACCCGGGTGCGCTAAGTAGTTCCCTCGGGATGCGGGTGAAACCGCGGGAAACAGCTAGTAATATTATAAATGCGAAAGTAACTCTGTCTGTCTGTCTGTTACACTTTCACGCCAAAACTACTGGACCGATATAAATGAAATTTGGTACAGAGATAGAATAGACTCTGAGGAACAACATAGGCTACTTTTTACCCGGGTGCGCTAAGTAGTTCCCTCGGGATGCGGGTGAAACCGCGGGAAACAGCTAGTTTATTATAAGTATAGATAATAAATGGAAGACTTACGACCCTTTTTTTTTCGGATGGGAAATCATTAAATGACCCCTCCCGCCGTGGGTGGGGCGGGTGGCAGTGACTCTTACTGACTAAAATCCATCCATGTTCCTTCCTCAGCCCTTTTTATTCCGGGGGCGCGGTATCTCTTTCGAACGTCCCGCAGCCCCGGCAAAGACTTACGACCCTCAGCCATGAGGACTACGAAGAGGACGTGAGGAAGTAGATCAATAAGAAAACTGTTATATTTCAATGGTTTGAATAAGTGACGGGTGTGGGTTCCTGAACACAATGAGAAGTTTAACAAAGACAGCTGCTGTACCTAGTAGGTCCGTACAACGACTACGCGCATAATATATAACAAGTAGTTTGAGCAACAACATAACAGATCTACCAGCTGATACCACCTTCCGCAGCTGATGACCGCGTTGACCTCACGTTCCTCTCAAAATATAATTATAACTTTACAAAACAAATTATTCGCAAACAAAAACAATGTAATATTTACTAATGAGCGCTGGCATTATAAAAGGAATATGTGCAAGAGTTGAGACTATTGAATTAAATTTTATATCTAATTTTCATTCCCCATAATAAATTGTTCCATTGTTAAATGTGTAAAATATTGATTATGACTGAACTTCTAAAAATAAACTAGTTTTCATAGCTGCCTAGCTTTTAGTTGAATATCAGTTGGGAACTGGAATCACGCTCGAGTGATAGAAGTAATATAACGGGGCGTAAAATAACCTGATTTACTTGGTGCCTGGCAAACCGTTGATCAGCACGGTACGAGTAGTGTCGACCAGTGTGCCAGCTGCACTGCTTTATTAAAAAAAAAAACAAATATCCTTTGTCCAGCGTACGGGCTCAAAGTTTACGAAATATCGACATCGGTGTTGCAACCTTTTACCGCGATTGGACAGTTATGTTTAATTCTTTAGTGCAGGGGTAGTTTAGTGGTACGGCCCGCGGGCCAAATCCGGCCCGCCACTGCCATCAATCCGGCCCGCGACAGCTTATGACTTGTGTCATCAATCTGGCCCACGACAGCCAATATTTTACTGTTGTTACTATTGCTGTGATAAGTTGAATGGAAGAGAATGAAAACACAGAATGATATGTAGCTGAAATAGATCGTACCTAGAACAGTACATAGTATCACTACTCGACACTAGACGTTACGTGTCACAATACACGTCAATAGTAATTGAAATGCAATAAAAGCCTATGTTTGCTTAGGTGGGCAGAAAAATTGAAATTGTTATGGCCCTTGCAACAAACCGAAAAAAATATTATGGCCCCAAGACTTCAAAGTTTGGAGACCCCTGGCTTTGTGTGTGATCGGTATCGACATCTAGCACAAAATAAGAAGCCGCTTGGAAGCTAGCCTTTGTACAGGCAGTAGAATATCACCTGGCATGCGTTACGGCAGTTAGTCTAAAACGTTAATTAACCACGAACCTGGCCGCCTGCACTTATAGCGAGCGATACAGTTCCGTGAAGTATCAACTATAGATATAGTTCTCCTTAACAATTGTCATAAAAATATGATGATGTTCGAGTTGAATAGTTGAGTCAGCAGCCCAGCACACCAACAGGCACTACTGTGCGCGACTGGTGAAACTTGTCTGGCTGGGATCAGTGGTGATGAGACCACTGCCGGCGCCTGTCTGGGCTGAGGGCTTTCAGCAAAGCGGGCACAGGTACATTAAATGCACTGTTGTGAGTAATGTAAACCGTTCATGCCCGGTTTCTAGGAGTACTTTTGATGAGATGAACTACCGACAAAGTAGGTAGGTACCCCAGGAACTGGGCCCAGGAATGCTAATTAATGCATTAAAATCTTAGTCTAGTAATTTGTCAATTCTATCTTCCTGACACACTATTAGCAACCTTAATACCATCACCATATGGTTAATCGCAACTAGGTAATATTATAATAAATTGCGAAAATGAGTTAAAGTTTGTTTATTACGCTTACATGGTAAAACCAATGTCCAAATTCTGGACACGGTAATAGACACCTTTTTATCCGGGTGCGTTTAGCAGTTCCATCGTTCCATTTAGCAGGTCGCGGGAAATAGCAGTAAGAACAATAATTTAGATGAAAATAATAAACCCAATTCTTGGTACAAATGATTCGTAATATGTTTCAAGTTGAACATTCAAACCACGCGTGAATAGGAAAACGATGAAGGAATACTTGTAATATTAAATATTGAGTTCATCATTTATGTTACAAAGCACAAGGAGCAATGACGTTGCAGCAGGCTGCGCGTGACGTCACACATAGCTGACCATTTTACGCGCATTGACACAATATTCCCCTCTATGTAATGGATGCATAAAGTTAGTCCTAGCTTCACACCTCGGCGTCGCACGCACGTTGTACCAAAAACTACTATCAAAAATCGAATCCTCCTTTTTTATGAAGTCTGTTAAAAAAATTGTTTCTGCTGAAACATCGCTGTAGAAGTCGGTATCCAACACTAAGTTACTTTTCGTATTATTATTTTCCTTTTTTAAGTTTTGTTGGAAGTCGGTCACAAACTGATAATACTAAATGCAAAAAAATACACAGTAAGTTAGTTCGTTTGACGACAATCGGTCAGCCCTATGGCAGCCGGAGGCACAAGGTCGACGGCCGCGACATGCGGCCTGCGCGCACGCCGCCGCGCCGTGGTCAGTGATCAACGCTCGTAGGTATTTATAGTGGGCACCCACAATAAATGCACTCACTGTATCAATCAACAAACACCAGGCGCTTCAACGAGCTTAATTGAACATTTATCTTGTCTAGATGATCTTGCTCTCCCTTACTTCACTCAAAGCAATATTTATAAGGTTGAAATGTATCAGCTTCAAGTAATCGACTTCCATTTGAAATATTAATTACTAGCTTCCCGCCAGCGGCTTAGCCCGCGATATTTTACCTAATGGATACAAAAACTTAACAAATTATATATACTAAAAGATTCCTCATTAATCACTCTATCTATAAAAAAACGCATCAAAATCCGTTGCGTAGTTTTAAAGATTTAAGCATACATAGGGATATAGGGACAGCATACATAGGGAATCGCCAGGGTTGACGTAGGAGTGCGCTAGAGTATAGCTACGACGACACGTCACTCGCTGTATCTGTGTCGGCAGGATCACGCCGCGACTATTTCTGTACATCCGCCGAGCGCGACCTCCCCGCACCCTGCACTTGTAGTAAGACACTGTAAAAAGTGCATCCCGTTTACAAACGGCGGCGAGTGCAGCGCATACAACGCGACAGAAACCAAGTAACTTACTGTTCAAACACATTTTCCTAACTTCCTAATAATATAAATTGGAAAGGGAGTTTGTTTATATATTTTTTTGTTCGTTTGTTACACTTTCATGGTACTACAAAGCAGCAGAACAAATGGCCCTGGTTAAGGCCATGGTTCGGAGCGAGAGGGAATGAGATGCTGTCACCTCCGAGAAGGAGGTGACGGAACGCTTGAAGGAGCGACAGACCTCACGCGCAAAACGCCGCGGGAGACCCCACGGGCGTTGGGAGCCGCGTAATGACTCCCGGCCACCGTAGGCGTGCGCCTGCGGACGATAAGCTATGGGCGGCTCGCCATCCGGTAAAGGACCAGGCTCGCGTTCGTGTTCCACGCGCGCATCAAAGAACTGTCAGCACAAGTGACGGCGCCCTCTCCCAGGGCCATAGCCTGCCGGGCTGCGGCTGCGGGATGTTCGAAATGAAATAGTTACCGCGCTCCGACTGTTATTATACTGGGCTCTGGACTAGGCTCAAAAAGATAGAAAGCTCCCGCCCTTCACCATTCCCTATGTGTTTTTCCTGGGAAGAAGAAGTGACGTAACAAACAAAAACCAGCAGCTCAGGTCTGTCTGGCAGGTTCGAAGACCCAGCTTAACTTACAGTACTACATGTTTTCAGAGATTTCACGCACATTCCGAGGGAACCACTTCGCATAACGGGACAAAAGGTTGCTAGGCAGATGCCCATCTCCAGGGTACAAGCTTTTATTTAAATATTCTATGTTTCATCCAAAAGTTTCACCGTGAATGTATACAGAGTAGTAGAAGGACAGACAGAGTTACTTTCGGATTTATAATATAAGTAAGGATTAATATAAAATGTTGTAGGTAAATATTACATTTTATACATCCTACTAATATTATAAATGCAAAATCTTGTGAGGATGTAAGTAGTTTAGTTTGCTACTATTTGATCTCACAATGATATGGGTAGAAAGGATGTTACTAGTGAGATGGTGAGACATCAGATAGAAAAGTATTGCAGAAGACATGCTGCGCCGACCACAAATAAATTGGGATAAGGGCTGGTGGATGATCTTTTCACTCTCACACTTTTATCTCCCGCAAAGACTTCTGAATGGGTTTGCATGAAATTAGGTTTATTGCCTGGATAACAATACTTTTTATCTGGGTGAGCGAAATACATTATTTTCTTGTTTAATGAATTGTTTCCAGCATCAGATCTTACTTTCCATTAGTCAGTCCCCAACAGGGTAAAATGTACAAAGTAGCATGAGAGATATTTACAAATGGGACCATTGAAACTGTATCAACAGTGTTACATGATTCCTAATATGGAGTATTGTTCGCCCGAGTTCCATACACTTCTTGACTAATGTGTGCCACACATTAAGTGTTAATAAAACTTTCATTATGTTTGCATTTCTCAGTCATGACTAACACTGCTATCAGCATTGTTAGCTAAGCACTCAGGTGAGCAACAAACAATACTGCTGAAGCTAATTACAACATATTATTTACCCACGACACCCGTGCCCAAAGAGGGTGGTTTTTTTTGTTAGTACATAATGTATTTTTGTTTTTTTATTTTCCCTCCTATCGAGACTAAACTTGTGTACAGATTTCAAGGTATGAGGTATTCATAGATTTGTCCAGTTTTACAAGTACTGACTACGTGATTGGAATTTTAGTTACAATGATTGTTATCTCATTATAGTTATTCTTTTTAGGTATTTGAATGTCTTTGGCAATGCTTTTTTAATTCTTATTATTTATTGGTTCTTTTAACATAGTAATATACGAAGTCAGTCTGATTGATAAGCATTTTGGGCTTCAAGCTATGATAATTATAGATATTGCTCAAAACTATCACTATGATAGCTTTAAGCTTGACTATTACTCTTTTATATTTGAGTTGTTTAGTTCTGAAGAGGATACATGAGCAAGAGAGTGGTTACCTTCAGGGTAGGCCTGCTTGTTGGCGATGGCGTCGATGACGAGGTGCGTGGAGTTGTACACGGGGCCCATGGCGCGCATGTCGAACTGCACGCTGGCCACGTACGTTACGTTGATGACGGGCTCCGAGTACACCACCTCCACCATGTCCATCACGTCCGTCACCTCCTGCAGCATGCTGCGCGTGATGTTGTTCATGTTGCGCCCGATCTCGGCCGCGGCGCCGCCCCAACCCGCCGCCGCCAGCCAGATACACACCACAATTTTACACATTCTGGCCATGGTAACCATTTCACTGCACTAACATAACTGACACGACGCTACACACCACGCATTACACACACACTATATTTATAATTCGATTGTGATGGGGTAAGCTGTGTGTTTGCAAAACAAACTTCGAGATACCCGTTTACTAAACATAAACAGTCGAATGAATGAGGTCGATAATCACTCAATAGTGGAACTATAAAACCATTTACATCTATTTATCTGTCATAGTTGGAATCGACCTAAAACTTGTTTAAATTATCATTTTATGTTACAATTCACATATTTATAATGATAAGCTTTTGTTCCTAGACTAAATCGGCCAACAAAACGAAGAGGTCGATAAACACTAGCACTAGACAGCAAACGGCCACAGATGGGCGGCGAAATGGTTGGCAATGGTTGGTTGGACGGGTTGAATGGATCTGTCAACTGTCAACGAGAACAACCAACGGCTACAAAACCATTCGGTCATTTGTGGTATTGCCATATAGGAATTATAATTTCCCACTACTTTTCTGTTGTAGTGTCTGTGTAGTGACCTCCAAAAAAGAGGAACTTAACTTACTTATCTGTGGTTTCTTTGTTGATTGTGGCAATCAGCATCTTCTAATGATGTATTGCCAAACATTATGTACTACATGCGACGAGAAAGTATTTGCTATTATGGATAATTTTTAAATGAAAATAATTCCGAAATAATTATGTTATTGTTTACCTTTTCTAATAACTGTTTATCTAGACTTGGGAAATCCAATCACTACTGTCAATGTTGATTTGGCTGCAATAAGTGATTGAAGCGAGTGAGGCATACGGTCAAATTCAGGCAATTAGGATGACCCTAAAGATTAACTGGAAACAGCTTCCTCAAATTAAATACAATGGGACTGCTATTCCAATCAGTGACAAAGTCAAGAATCTGGGGCCTGGGGTAATGATCGATAAAAAATCTTACTTGGGGTCCCAACGACAAGAGGTTAGCCGCACGGTGTTTGCATCTGTCCGGTGCTTGCTACGATTGTGCAATTTTCTCCCAACTGCCATTAAGACTGCACTTGCCCAGTCCGACATCAGCGTAATCAAGGCTTGACTACGCTGATGTCAGTTATTTTGATCTTACTGAGGCAGAGCTTGATAAACTTGAGCGACTTCAAAATATTTTTATGTGATTAAATATATTTGGCTTGCGCAAATATGATCAAGTATCAGAATTTAATTCATAGCTCAAGTAGCTTCCTATACGTCTTCACCGTTAAAACATTATTTATCCACATAACAGCTACAGAATAGCTATAATAGTTGTGTCCCGAGTTTGGTTAATAGATATTATAATGGCAACTCTTTGCTGTATATGGTACAGATTATAAAACCGAGAAATGAATGTCCGTCTATAGTCCGACAGGTTAATTCTACATCTTTGGCTATTTATGAATGTGGCTGACAGATGAACTAACGCAAGCCACCATCTTGAAATTTCATTTTGGTAATACCGGCCAAGGGAAAATTCTTACCCAACTATAAGTAAAAATATAGCGCTATTCAATAGGACTGGGTTTTGTCCTTGAAATAGTTTAAAAAGGGCAATGATGATGGCACTGGTGTTGTAGATATCCATCGGCCGCGGTGACTTCTTAATTAATTAGGAGGGTTTCGGCTTGTGAGCCACTTACTAACATCCAAATGTGTGTTAAATGTTTAAATATTGCATTTTATTGTTTCCAATTTAAGAATTTAAGACGTAAATGATGAATTAATAATTTGCTATTTATCATGTCATGATTTACGGAAAAAAAATCTAAATGTCCATTAATTGGTATCATTATCACTAAAAATGACATTTCAAGATGGTGGATAGCATGAGTTCACTTGTTAGTCACATTCATAAATAGCCATGTCGGACTATAAGTGTAACTGCCATCTATCAAGAGACAGAATTAACTAATTACAGAATTAACAGCCCAATAGAGCGAGCAGCTGCGTTTTAGCAGCAGTCATGTTGATCCATTCATTCAATCTGTCTCTATAATACCTGTACCGTATACAACAAAGAGTTGCCATTATAATATCTCTCACCCGAACTCGGGACACCACTATTATAGCTGTTCTATTATACTGGATAAAATTAATGCTTTCACGCAAGTGAGACGTAAATATACTTATATGCATACATGTATATGTTACCATATACATAATATTATGATACCGTTAAATATTTATCGTAAAAAATTTGGTTGAAGAAGTTTTACAGTATCCAGACTCAGTATCACGGCATTCTTTATTTGTCATGATTAGGAATAAAACTAAGTTCTGTATTTCCTTTCATCTTAACTTTGTATATTTTCAACATAATATTTACTTATTTTTATAATAAAAAATAATTTACAATTGCGATTAGTTTGTAAACCGTGGGCGCCCGCAGTTGCCTGTCACTAGCTACACGGAGTCACTCGTCGAGTGGATATGGCTGGAGCGAGCATCATTTACCAACTGCGCTAACGGCCTGCGAACAAACTAAACTACTGTGCTGCCGGTACATAAAACAGGCACGTCATCGCACAAACGATACTTGCTCGACATTAAGGGAGTCAGATCGAGGTGCACTGTTGCGGCCCCTGCAGTGAGATGCGGCGCGGCGCCGCGGGTGACGTCACACGGGCTGCAGCAGCGCGGCGCTCTCCTGCCCGTCCTGGGCCACGCTGGCGGGTGCGTGGGCCACGCTGGCGAGCGCGTCGGCCGCGCTGGTGGTGCGCAGGGAGCGGCGGTCGACGCCCTCCAGCTGCTCGTACTTGAGCAGCAGTTCCTCGGGCACGTTGTATATGACCAGCAGCTGCTCGTTTGCCTTAAACTTCTTTATCACACGTTCCAGCATCTGGAATTTTAAGTAAATATTGTGAAAACCCTTCTTACCAGTTTCTCTATTGGACAAAGTTTCTGATACCGCGTAGTAGCCATTGGCTCAAACGTCACCTTCTATCTGTGTCGGATGTAACTCCAACAAATGAATAGTAAGACACAGTATAGACTGAATAATGGTAAATTGACTTGGTAAAATGGTGTTGGTTGATGGTTAGAGAAAACGCGGCGCGGTTGGTGTCCGATCGCTAACTAACTTTATAATAATTTTAATCTTAAAACTAATTATTTGGATCGCCGTGGAACTGCTGACTGTGCGTGGGCTTGACGTCAATAAACTGTACTTTGTACAATCTGATCTATACTTATAAGATGCCCGAAAGCTGGCTGGCAGTTAAAAAGGGGTATCGTGTAATCTACTAAATACTGGCTCCACACATAGATTCAATTGTATCAGATTAGATTGGAAACAGAGTCCGTTAAATCGTGAACCAGCTACGTTGATGTACGGTGCAGTAGACAGTTGCGCAGGACGCAACAGTGTGACGTCGTACCTGCATGGCGGCGCAGTCGAGCAGCACGGGGCGCGGCGCGGCCCGCTGGACAGCACGCAGCAGTGTGACGGCGTACCTGCATGGCGGCGTAGTCGAGCAGCGCGAGGCTGGCGGAGTCGAGCAGCACGGGGCGCGGCGCGGCCCGCTGGCCAGCACGCAGCAGTGTGAAGGCGTACCTGCATGGCGGCGTAGTCGAGAAGCGCGAGGCTGGCGCAGTCGAGCAGCACGGGGCGCGGCGCGGCCCGCTGGCCAGCACGCAGCAGTGTGACGGCGTACCTGCATGGCGGCGTAGTCGAGCAGCGCGAGGCTGGCGCAGTCGAGCAGCACGGGGCGCGGCGCGGCCCGCTGGCCAGCACGCAGCAGTGTGACGGCGTACCTGCATGGCGGCGTAGTCGAGCAGCGCGAGGCTGGCGCAGTCGAGCAGCACGGGGCGCGGCGCGGCCCGCTGGCCAGCACGCAGCAGTGTGACGGCGTACCTGCATGGCGGCGTAGTCGAGCAGCGCGAGGCTGGCGCAGTCGAGCAGCACGGGGCGCGGCGCGGCCCGCTGGCCAGCACGCAGCAGTGTGACGGCGTACCTGCATGGCGGCGTAGTCGAGCAGCGCGAGGCTGGCGCAGTCGAGCAGCACGGGGCGCGGCGCGGCCCGCTGGCCAGCACGCAGCAGTGTGACGGCGTACCTGCATGGCGGCGTAGTCGAGCAGCGCGAGGCTGGCGCAGTCGAGCAGCACGGGGCGCGGCGCGGCCCGCTGGCCAGCACGCAGCAGGCGGCGCGCCAGCAGCTCGGCGCACACGTAGGTGGCGCCCTGCGCCGGCTGCACTCGCACGCCCGCTCCCGCTCCCGTCTGCACGCACGTGCACCACATATACATATATATAATTACGATTGCGAATACGACGTGAATTAAACGTAATAAATAACATTTCTATTACATTTGATATTAATTTACTTTTATTTAAATACATTTTACTTAATTTCGATTGTACAAATGTACAATAATAGTATGAAAAATAGCAATAATATAAATGTGCGCACCTTGACGTCGAGCTCGCGCACGGCGGGGCGCATGAGCCGGCGCAGCAGCGCGGCCAGCGAGCCCAGCGCGCCCGCCAGCACGGCCAGCTCCACGGAGCGCGCGATGCTGACGCAGAACGTCAGCGCCAGCACGGCCAGCTCCGCGCGCTCGCGGCCCCACAGCCGCCGCACCGAGCGCACGTCCACCTGCGGCACATGCACCACCACTATGCCACTGTCCACACTTTATGAGGATAATGGAGCTCAATACACAATACATACATCGGAATTAATAAAACCATCTTCAAAAACATCAAATTGAAAAATTGCATTTATATGCCGAAACCTTACCGAAACGCTGGATTATTATACATCTGAAATAACACAGGTTACAACGTTCTAGAAGTCGGTATCTTATATTATGTACCTATGGTTTTGCGTATTTTCGCCACAGACTTAAGCGATAAGCGAAAGCGAAAAAAGTTATTTTAAGCAACATAAAAAACTGATGAAGCCTACTTAACAGTGATAGTTTTAAAGCTAAAGCCAATCAAAATTTAGAAAGGGGGACGTTCGTATCGAAAAAAAAGTGTACTTAATGATATTTCGCAAATGGCTCTCTTAACCGATTTTTTTTGATAGACCTATTCAATAATAGCTCAAAAATAATATTGTTCATAATTTTATTTAATATTTTTCATAATTTTATTTTACCGCTTTGTCGGCATGATCAATATACATATTCATACTAAATTTCAGATTTCTGGTACCGATATGATGTACCAGTATGATGATTGTTAACGCGATAACAAGTTCAATGACAAGTTGTGCGAGACGACAACTTGCCTAAGCAAACAATCAACACAGCGTATGCACATGCACGTTCACTTAACGGGTCACTGGAAAATCTCCGTTTAATTGTTATTCAATGAGCTACGATACGAAGGATTTAATTAATTAAAGTGTGAAAGGTTATCGCGGGCGCCGGCGCAGTGCCGCTGCCGGGCGTTGGCCTTAGATAGCGCTTTCTTAATGTACGTCACTCGTCATTCATGTACGGCCTTGTCAGTCACTCCAAGTTTATTACTACAGTGTAACATCATCTGCCTAGCCTTTTCCCGAATATGTTGAGGTAGATACCTATATGATCTCCATAGCCAAGGCGCTGGGTTACAGTGGTTGGTGGTACAGATACAAATTTTAGAGGCCTAGGTATCGTATCGAATGTCGAAATTGTACAAATGACAGCAGCGGCCGATCAGGTTACGGATCAGGATACGGAGGCTGACGCAGGGTATGACATTGTTCCCAATATGGGGGGCCCGAGCGCCGCCTGTAGGCGGTTGTACGTGAGAATCGTGCGGTCCATGGCCCTTTACGGGGCCCCGGTGTGGGCGATGGACCTGACGGCCTGCACCATCGCCATTCTGCAAAAGCCGCAGAGGGCGATGGCCGTCAGGGTCGTCCGCGGGTACCGCACGATCTCCTACGAGGCGGCTTGCGCTCTGGCCGGATCCCCGCCCTGGGACCTAGAGGCGAAAGTACTCGCGTCGCTGTATCGGTGGCGCGAGGAAGAGCGGGCACGGGGCTTCAGACCGGTGCAGCGGCAGATCGCGCTGCGCCGTACGGAGCTCCGCCAGGTCTTGGTGGCGGAATGGCGGGAAAGGCTTCTGCGCCCTACCGCCGGCCTCACTACCGTCGAGGCGATCCGGCCAGTGCTCGACGCATGGCTCGGGAGAAGGCACGGCTCCCTGTCGTTTCGGGTGACGCAGGTGCTGTCGGGGCATGGGTGCTTCGGCAAGTACCTGTGTCGCATAGGCAGGGAGTCGGACGCTCGGTGCCACCACTGCGTCCATTGCGGGGAGGACACGGCGCAACACACGCTCCAGGAGTGTGTGTCCTGGGAGGAGCAGCGCCGTGCCCTCACCTCTGAAGTTGGAGGCGATCTGTCGCTGCCGGCCGTTGTGCGGAGTATGGTCGGCAGCGCAGAGTCGTGGGACGCGGTGGTCTCCTTCTGCGAGGACGTGATGTCGCAGAAGGAAGCTGCGGAGCGGGAAAGGGAGATTTCCACTCTCGACCCCGCCCGCAGCAGGCGCACCGGGCGCCGGAGGAGGGCGGACAACGCCCTCTTCCGCCCTCCATAAACGGGTCCAGGGGCGACGGACTTGGGGAAGTCCCCGCCCCCCATGATAGGACCCGAGCCGGCGGCGTGCGTCTGTGTCCACGCGCGCCCCCGAGGCGATGCACGGGGTAGGACACCTCACTACCCCGTGCAGGAGACGAGGCCCGGCAGGACGGGCCGGCACCAGTGCGGGGCTGCGGACGAATCTGGATTCCCGCGGCCCCGCGCCCACGTGCGAGAAGCGACACCGGGGTGGTTTTAGCCGGTAAGAGTCCGGCACTGTTCCCGGCCTCCCCAGGCCGGGTTCGTCCATGAGGATTTCCCCCCGAAAAAAAATAAAAAAATAAAAAAGGGTATGACATTGTTGGCCCACTTGTTTATGCGGCAGTTATTGTGCATTTAAGCCTCGAGCCCCGTGCCTGTCATTCGAATTATAACTTATATTGACAGACAGGCAGATGCGGACAGACAGTTCATGTAAAAGTAACTCTGTCTGTCTAATTCTCTGTTACGTTTTTACGGCTAAATCAATTGAGTACGTAGTGTAGAAAAAGATTAAAACCTGGGAAAGGACAATATGATAGATTTTTTCCAGGTGCGTGACGTAGGTCCATCAGGAGGCGGGCTAGCAAGTATAATGTGTTCGAATCCGCGGAATACTACGTGAAGCATACACACCATGAATATGACGGCGCAGATGAGCACGGACGAGAGGCTCGCTTTTGGAATGTAGTAGAAGTACTTGGTGAGAAAGATCAGGGCCAGCAGAGTGATGATTCCTGCAACGGACATAGATCCATCAGATACGAGGCACGAGCGGCGCCAGCACTAGCGGCACTGCGCTGCACGTACCGGAGTACAGGCCGGCGGCGGGCGAGCGCACGCCGCTGGAGTGCGAGACGGCGGAGCGCGTGAAGGCGCCGCTAGTGCCGGCACTAGCTGCGCCGGCACTAGCGGCGCCAGCACTAGCTGCACGTACCGGAGTACAGGCCGGCGGCGGGCGAGCGCACGCCGCTGGAGTGCGAGACGGCGGAGCGCGTGAAGGCGCCGCTAGTGCCGGCACTAGCTGCGCCGGCACTAGCGGCGCCAGCACTAGCTGCACGTACCGGAGTACAGGCCGGCGGCGGGCGAGCGCACGCCGCTGGAGTGCGAGACGGCGGAGCGCGTGAAGGCGCCGCACGTGGGCATGGCGTGCACCAGCGCGCCCGCCATGTTGCACAGCCCCAGCGTCACCATCTCCTGCGTGGCGTCCACGCGCCCGCCCGTCGCTGCGCGTGCAACAGAACACATCGCCGTACGTGTCAGTCGGAACATCTGACAGGCTGGCCTAACTTAAATATAAATATGTGACTAAACTTGAAAAGTACATATTCGTAAAATACTTTTTGGAGAGAAACAGTAAAACTAAATGTAATGTAAGACCGTACCGTGGTTTATGTTAAAAGTTTTTTATCCGACTTCCAAACGAGGGTAATGTATTTGGTACAAGGTTCTTGTCAAATGAATAAAATCAATAAATGATTTTAAATAAAATAGATTATTCCTGACCTTCAAGTACTGGCTTTAAGCCCTGGACAATGTGTAAGCATAGTATGTACATAGCATGTGGGTCGACTGCGAAACTTACAGAAGGCCTTCGCGATAGCAATGTTGGCGAGCACCATCACGATGGGCATCATGATGACGGCCGAGCCCAGCTGCTGCACCATGTCCACGAAGTGCACCGTGGTGTTGCCCACCGCGGCGCTGAAGGGCGGCGCCGACAGCGGCGGCAGGCCCGGCTCCACGCGACCTGCGCACCGCGGGTCAGTGGCTGCCGCGCGGCTCGTGCCGTACGGTGGGGACATTTTCCACGATAGAGGAAGTAGCATTCAAAACTTTGTTATTATCGTGCTACTCTCCCCAACCAGAACAATGTCATCAGTGAGTAGCATGCACCAGGCACGTCTTCTTGTACATCCGACGTAATAGCGTTAATTATCAGCAAAAACAGGTAAGGACTTAGAGTCGACCCTCGGTGCAAGCCACACCGAAGCAGGCGGTAGTGCTCATGGGGGACATGGGGACGCGGTGGTAGGATATACATAGACATATGGGTAGGATGCACTATTAGACGATTGGACCTATCGAACAGTACAAGTTTCAGCTCGAGACTGTTTAGGATTAAGCAACACGCTCTAATTAAAGTTCATCTCTCATACGACAAAAACCTATTATGACCATCTTCTACGCAAATATGCACTTTTAAAAGAAATGGTTGTCAACAAAAGCCTTATAATTTTGATCCAAATCGAAGTATCTACATTAACCGTTCGGGCCAATAAGCTCAGCACGCACCGGACAGCAGGAACAGCGGGCGCTCGGCGTGCGTGGCGGCGGCCAGCGCGGCGGCGGCCAGCACCACCAGCGCGTTGCGGCTGATGCCCAGCAGCCACAGCGCGCGCGCCAGCCGCTTGCTGCGCACGCGCGCGCGCTGCAGCCTCTGCGACACGCGCGGGGTTAGTGCTACCGTCACTGCCTCAGGGTCAAACATGGCAAAAGGAACCCTTATGGTTTCACTTCGTCTGTTCGTCTGTCAAAGATGATTACTTCAGGAACTACTAAAGGTATACACTTGAAATTTGGAGCAGTTATAATATGCTATATATAATACTAGCTTCTGCCCGCGACTTCGTCCGCGTGGAATAGTGGTGCTCCGCTCCTTTTGGTTTTAGCGTGATGAAATATAGCCTATAGCCTTCTTCAATAAATGGGCTATCGAACACTGAAAGAATTTTTAAATCGGACCAGTAGTTCCTGAGATTAGTAGCGTACGCAAAAAAAGTAACTTTTCTGGTTGATTTCTTACACCTTGTGTCCGAAAAACCCAAATATCTTACGAAACCCTATTTTTTTTTCCAAAATAAAATTTAGCCTATGTTACTCGTGGATAATGTAGCTTTCGAATGGTGAAAGAATTTTTAAAATCGGTCCAGTAGTTTTTGAGCCTATTCATTACAAACAAACAAACAAACGAAGTTTTCCTCTTTATAATATTAGTGTAGATGATTGTCCATATTAATCGAGACTAAACTCAATTTTAGTGATTTTTAGTTTAATTTGGAGGATTTTGTGCCAACAGTCAACAATCACCCCCCCCCCCCTGTCTCTGAAGCATAAGTGGTGTTTGTGAAGCGTAAAATCTGAAATAGTTAGGACTAATTCATTAACCTCAGTATTTACTTATTATTTGTACTAACGTGTTAATCAGTAGTTAGTGTTAGTCAGTTTATACTAGAACAGACACCAACGTTTACTCTGTCTCTAATAATGCATAGCATTGTACTTCGTGAAAAGCTGTATAAGTTTTTTTTTCCTTGTCATAGTTAAGATAGATAAATTGTATTTCGCTTTTTGAAATAAAGCATCCTTCTACTGTACTAGGTACTGGGACCTGTATAATTCTTTTTAATATTTTTGAAAATACATATTTGATAAGTTTAATAAGGGGCACGAGTGTTCCTAAACATTCAGAGTGCGTGTGGGAAGCATTAGCCAAGGCACGGTACCCGCAGCAGCAGCAGCGCGGCCACGCAGGCGGCGGCCAGCGCGCAGTCGGCGTGGCGCACGCGCGGCCACTGCACGGCGATGATTGACCGCACGTTGTCGGCCACGGACTCGGCCGTGAAGCTCAGCCCCAGCAGCCCCTTCAGCTGCGACACCACGATGATCAGCGCCGTGGCCGACGTGAAGCCGCTCGTCACCGCCGGCGATATCAGCTCCACCAGGAAACCTAAGTTGTACGCATTACAATTACCTATATTATCTTCTGCGTTCCAATGCTGTGTTCGCGTACACTTTATGTCGATATAACGATTACAATATTACATATTATATTATGTTTGTGTTAATTAGTAAGTATTACTAACATTATAATACCGTGACGTGACGTGGACTAGCGACTCCCCAAGCTCTCAGATATTTCAATATTTAACATAGGTACATTCATACAGATACTGCGCGCCAATTTACGATAGCAGTCACTCGACGATCTATAGATCAACTGAAAGTATTCAATAACCATGATCTCAGAAATACAATGAAATCTAACGCTAAAAGAAAACATTGTGAGGAAACTAGGACTTAGAAAAAATATTTGAAATTACCTATTCGCCTTGAGCATGCTTTTTCGAAAAAGCCTCCACTTAGCAGACATACGACAAATAGGCTTGTGTTGTTGTTGCGTATGTTCAGTGCGAGCTGTGAGGCAGCGGTTACCTAGTCGCAGCAGGCCCATGAGCAGCACCACGCAGCCCGACAGGAAGGTGAGCAGCACCACGAACTCCACCGGCAGGCCGCGGCACGCCTGCAGCGTCAGCAGCGCCATCAGGCTGGTGGGCCCGATGGATACCTCCTTCACCGTGCCCAGCGCCACGTACAGCATCGTGCCTGCGGACCCACAGCTACAGCCTCGCGCCTCGCGCGGTCACTTCGTCAACAAGTCACCCCCCGACTATGCGGTCGTGATTAGGTTCGACACACCCCAGCAGAGATCGAGTTATCTACATATGTACGGTTCACATGTAACATATATAACAGCTGCCTAACACATCGGAGGAAACCCTTAATGTTCTATGTTACACGTCTGCCAGCCAAGCCCGCCACACATTCCCAACCACTGCAACTCCTGAAAGACGTCTGCCAGCCAGTTCGACTGGCGCATGCACAGCTGTTTGTAAAGGTACATAAACACACGTGTCACTTGTGTCAGCATGTTATCAGCACGGAGCAGCCCGAGGGCGCTGTAAGCAGTCCACTGCTGAACACAAGCCTCTCCTAAGTTGCGCCACAAACGCCGTAGATCAAAATACGTATTAAATGTACCGAAGCCGATAATACGGAAGGTATATATAAATGTACAACACGAACCGACGAAGGAGGAGTAGAGGCCGTACTGCACGGGCAGGTCAGCCAGCGCGGCGTAGGCGATGCTCTGCGGCACCAGCGTGAGGCCCAGCGTGACGCCCGCCACCAGGTCCGCCAGCGCGTCCACGCGCGAGTAGCGCGGCAGCCAGCGCAGCAGCGGCAGCCAGCGCAGCCAGCGCGGCCAGCCCACCCCGCCCGACCTGCCCGCCTGCGCGCCCTCCATCCGCACTGCGCGACGACGGCCGCACGGACGACTCTCCTAACTCTCTCACTACTCAGTGTTATCTGGCGGTGTGGTGCGCGGCCAGTCCGAGTGCGCTTGCGGCGACCGTGCGAGTATCACTGTGCCTGCCGAGGCGAGCCGCCACCCGTTATAATTTAATTCATTATCTCGGTATCAGTAAACCTCGATGTGTAAACAGGCGCCGACAAAGAGCGCGGCGACCGCGACAGGCGGCGCGGGCCCGCGAGGGCGCGACTGCCGACACACACGCGCCGCGGCTACTCCGGCACTAGATTTAGGTCCGTTTCATGAGCTGCATCACGCCACTGTTGAACTGCTATGTCGCACACAGATCACTGGCACATTCCTACAGCAGTCATCTCACGACACTCACAAAATCCACTTACATGGCAGTCGGTGTTCGTGGCAGGACAGATCAATCTGGATAACTTAATAATTTAACTAAAAACTTTCAGACGAGCGATTAATCTTTTAATTATAGGTACTTGGTTAATAAAATAACTCAAGACAAAATCAAATAACAACTGAACAGTACTATTGTGATGTGAGGCCTTTATTTCAATCACTTAACCCATTCACCATGAATTAATAAAAGTGTAATTTTTCTCACAAATCCACATGACGTGTTAGCGCTAGCCCGGCGGACGCAGGCGAGTGCACCGCTGCGGCGGTCACGCGGCCGGCGCGCACGTGCCGCGGTGCGTGCTGCCGCTGCCGCCAGGGAGCTGGCAGCACCAACCGCACTCGACTAGGTATTACTAGCTCACATAACAAACTGAACGTGTCTGCGGTTGCAGGCCCCGCATCCGCACGGTGCCGCGTTGGTGCGCTGCCTACCGCAGAAGTCAGAGCTAACACAGCTGCCGGGTGCATCTGTTGATGTTGTTATTACCTCCTCCGGTGTAGTGGGCGCACGGTCACAGCTGCGCGTGAGCTCCCGCAGTCGATCGTCATGCTTATTCGGTTGACCAGTGTAGCGTTTCTAAGAAGGTTCCCGGAGCGGTTAGTGGCAGTAATTTTACTCTCTATTACCTAAAATGGTGACCTAAAGGTGCAACACCTGTATTCAACAACAATTGAAGAATGAAGAATTTCTAATATTTGCAGTGGCCAGCATTTCAACACACAGCCAATACTCAAGTTGCCCCTTACTATGCGGATCGGTGATTGTCTCATGTTTCGTTACTAAGAGATCTCTGGTACTTAGTTCTTAAATACGGCTGGAGGTATAGGTTCGCCTGCTTGCGCCTTCGTGCAATACACGCGTAATGTTATTGTATGTAAACTGATGTATATAACCTTTAGTCTTTGACTAAAATATAGTCAGATATGTCTTTTAGTTGGGTGATATATTATCTAGAGATGTTCCTATAGATAGAACGAGCGCGTGTCATCGGACACAGTTTGTAAACAAAGCCCCGAGTGCGTGTGCGTTCCATGGCTGGGGGGATTTTGTTCCAACTATCATGATGATAAACAAGCTGGCCACTGTCTATACAGCGCCGATATTGTTCTGCTACTTGGAAGTGAGTACTGATAGGGAAAATCTATAGGAATCTACGCTTTGGAACGGGCTAGCTTTAACTTTTAATTTTTTTTATTAGATACTAACGGTCGGACTGGTAATTAGGTATTTGACAATTCAAGAGCCTGTAAATGGTGTAATTGAAATAAATTATTTGAATTTTGACCCGCTGCCCATAGCAGCATCCTCATCTCTTTGGTGTAGACTTTTTGTGAGTATGGTTTCTTGATCACCTTGATGCCACCAATAGCTTCGATATTGGCATCCGATGAAAGAATGGACCCAAAATATTTAAAATTGTGACATCTTTGGGAGGGGCTCTCATTGAAGCCAAGCGTTGTGTGGTGAATGATTTTATTTTTTACACATTCTAGGTAGGTACTGCTACGTTTTGCTTCTGCTTAACTAGCGCCAACCATTGTTTTCTAAAGCGTGCCTCATGAAGTGAGCACAGTTAAGATAAACATTTCATAAAAGCATAAAACTACTTAGAGCAGAATTTGTTAAACAATTCCTATAATGGTGGGTCCCACGCGCTCGCGCTCTCGCCTCTCGCACAACCGTATCATAATGAGCCGACTGCCGATCGTGGCACAGCTCGTCACAATGCCGGAACTGCTCGCTGCCGTCACAGTGTTGGCCGAGGCCGACAGCGGCGACAGCTGACTGCGCGGCTCGAAGGTACACGCGCGCCGTCGCGACATTATTGCTACTATTATTTGCATTTGAAAATGACACTGAAAAGCGATAAATAAAAAAACTTTTTACAAAAAAATACAATCCCTAGAAGTCAGTATTTTGCCACAGACTTCTAGAGCGATGTATTGGTCCACAAGCGTTTCAGCAGAAAGTACATTAATTTTTAACCGACTTCAAAAAAGAGTTTCTCAATTCGATTTGTATACAACATGTAAAAAAATATTTGTTCCTGATTCGTCCTACGAGTTTCGTCCCATACAAATAAATCTTGTTGCGGCCCTCATTTTATTCCTGTTTCGTCCCGAAAATAATATTAATTAATAATTATTCATTTAATTCTTGTTTCGTCCCACATTTTGTTCTTGATTCGTCGCGAGTAGTATTTTATGTATGTATTTTACAACATGTTTTCTACAGAGAGCATAAAAATCATTCCAAACATTTTGACTTATCTTAGTTTTGACAATGTTTTATGTTCTCAATATGTATGTTCCTTAACACAATAAACTTTATTTAAGGCATGTTAAAACTAGCAGAATAGCAGAAAAGCAGCTCTTTGTGTAAAATTGTTGGTGCACAACTTAAGGTAAGACCGTTTAGGCCCGTATTTCCTGTTTAGTTCTATCACCCTAGTAACTTCTACCTAGTTTTGGGAGGTTTATAAATTCGAAAACCTCTATCTATTTTTACCATTATCAAGAAAGAGCTTAGCAGTAATTAAGTCGCTTAAGCACCTGGTTCCTATTAATTTCTGTTTTCCTGGTAGTTTTAATAAAGTTAGTTCTAGTTTTAACCGCGTTTTAATAGCGTTTATGAACTCCTTTCATTCCTTTTTAGGGTTCCGTAGTCCGACAAGGAACCCTTATAGTTTCGCTCTGTCCGTCTGTCTGTCTGTCTGTCTGTCCGCGGCATAGCTCCGTGGTTTTTGTCATTAGAAAGCTGAAATTTGGTATGAATATGTATATTGATCACGCCGAAAAAGTGGTAAAATAAAATTTTGAAAAATATTTTTTTAGGGTAGCTCCCAAACATGTAAAGTAGGGATGAATATTTTTTTTCTCGCATACCCCTTTGTGTGGGGTATCGTTAGATAGGTCTTTAAAAAATATTATGGGTGTGTGAAGATAATTTTTCGGTTAAGCGAGTCATTTGCGAAATATCTAGATTTTAAGTGAATTTTTTTGATCGATGCGAGTTACCCCCCCCCCCTCTAACTTTTGAATGGCTGTACCTAGAAATGTGAAAAAAATCACAGACGTATTAAATGTAATGAACTTATAAGGAAAACTATCACGGCTAAGTAGGCTTAACCGGTTACAGAGTTATACTCGACTAACTGAGACCTAGTACGGAACCCTACTGCGCGTGGCCCGACACGCACTTGGCCGGTTTTTTTTAGGCTCGGGTAAGCTATTTATTTATTTACCTTTTTTCTGACTCTACTAAAATAACATTTTGTAAAGTGGTCCGAAACAGGAATTAAAATTAACGTGGGACGAAATAAGAATTTTTAGGAATGTGGGACGAAAACTTAGGCCGAAACAGGAACAAATAAAAAAAAATAAGCAATAAAATTTAAGCGGGCTACACATTCGGTGATAACTAATCTTTTGAGCAGTATTAGGAACTGGAAATCTTATAGTTTTAGAACTAAAAGAAGAGACAGTTTTGTTAAAAAAATTGTTGACAGCCCTAAAAATGGGTTAATAAACTAAAATTTGAAGATCAATAACGCAGAGTTCGCAAATCAGTTACCCATTATTTTCTACCTATTCGTCAACTAGCCTAATAATATTTAGTGAAAAAAAAATGTATGGAAAAAAAAGTTACCAGATTTAATAATAAATTTGGCAGTCGAATCTTTACTTGATATATGTACATCCCTTAAATATTATTGCTCATTTTTTTTAAACGTTGTATATTTTTTATGTATGTGGGTACACTGATAAAGCTGAGATTTATGATCCGATTTACGTGATTCTTCTTTAGTTTGATGCGGAATAGTTGCCATTTGGTCACATATTTTTTCAATTTTGTTTACATGGACGATGTAATATTGACTTGTGGTGGTTAACGCACTTGCCTCTCGGGAACGAGTGTACAGATCCAAAACTTGGCGAATGTCACATTTCTAAAGTCATAATTAAGTACTTTCCAAGTATATCTTAGCCTCACAGACTAACGGCGAAGGAAAACCTCTTGAGGAAATCTGGCCGTGGTCCCGTAGGTTGCGCGTAGACACCGCCTTGAGCAAGCGTCCTGTGCCCAACAGCCCGGCTTTTTTGGGAGTTTTTGTTATCACCATTCTATAACATAATATCATGCCCTTGTATGCCTTGAATAGGCTATCATAACTTTGATAAATTACAAACCGACCCACTAAAAATCCAGAAATAAAAAAATACTTTTTTTTACAAAAAAGAAAAAAATGAAAATACACAATACAATAATTTAAGACACCGACTTCTAAAAGTATGTATTGGTCCTCAAGCATTTCTCTAGATAAAAGTTATTTTTCAATTTGTAGGGTTTTTGAAGTCGGTTCTATTCTTTACACTTCCCAGTGTTTTTGGAAGCCTGTTCTTTTTTTTTGTAAACAGTTTTTCAGCATAAATTCGTGTATCTAGACCTACAGACTACATTTGGTCAGATAACCGTTTCTTTAATATATTTATAAAACTACTAAACAGATGTTGATACATTTTATATGGAAGAATCATCAAAATTGATTAATAATAAGCGGAGTAATCGCGTAACTAACATACGGTCGAACTGATAACCTCCTCCTTTTTTAAGTCAGTTAAAAATTAAAATCATGAAACGTTCTCCGCCTAGGGCCTAGGGCTCCGCGCTCATGCGGTTGCCTGCGGCTGACTGGGGGCGCGTAAATCTCAAAACTATTTCTTCTAAGAATGCCACAGAAACGCTTCATTCGCATGTTATTCGTGACCATTCCGTTTACAATTTATAAATAAGGTTTCGATGCCGTGGGAATCCATGTCTGTCAGTAGCCAGCAAATATTATAGTTTACGAGTCCACTCAGTGTCACATAGCACTACACACCTACATAAGCACTAGCATAGTTTTACCTTTTAGTGAAAGTAGTTGGTCCACTATACCTACTTACTAGTAATAATTAATGATTCATTTAATTATTTATATCTTCTTGTATATAAAGACATTTTAGACATTAGTCCAGATTTGATACCTACATAATTATACTTTATTCAAATTAAGTGGACGAACGTCTACTCATCACAGCGAGGCGATGCTCCGGTTCAGGGTCTTATAGTAATCATTGAACGCCGCGGCTCCTACTGTCCCATAGATCCTTTTCGAATCCGACAGATTCCGACCAGCCAAGAGTTTTTGTAATATTCGAGTAAGGTATTGAGCTTCCAAAAACATTTGAGCAGCCAAACGTCGTGCCTGCACATTACTGCACAATGCACATATTAAAATTTATTATTATTACAATTGCAGGTTCGCATGTACAGATAGAATTCATTTTTAAAATAACCGGCCAAGTGCGTTTCGGGCCACGCGCAGTAGGGTTCCGTAGTAGGTCTTAGTTCGTCGACTATAACTGTGTAACCGGTTAACCCTAAAAAGCCGGCCTGGCGAATTTCATGCTGCCCCGTATTTTTCCGTTATTTGTCCGATGTTTTAATATCAGTGCGGTACCACATTCCGACCACTGCTAGTTTTTAATAACGCTCCCGAGCCGGTGTATTCGTGACAATTATTATATTACATAGAGCTACTAGCTAGGCGCCTGGCGCTACGAGTGGCGGCGCTGGCGAGTGCCGGGGCCACCCACCAGCGCGGCGCGGTATGGTACACGAGCTGACCGCCGACACATGCAGCTGATAGCTAGCTGCGCCCGGGCTAGGGAATCGTATCCAATCCGATATATAAGTTGAGACAAAGGTGTTGGTATTTATGGCGAGTGGTTGCCAAAACAGAAAAAAAGAAAAGTAGGTGTAACGCTTGACAACAAGCGACGAGGTGACCTCGCTCAGTTTGTTCAGTTCACAGAAAGAGTAAGCTGTTTATTTGTCGATGACATGTTATTGTGAGCACAAGATGGCACTCGCAGATAGCTAATGCTCACAGTTAACAGATGTATGTCAGCGCTGACTGCAGCTACATGTTATAACAGAGTCATTTGTGTGACATTGACACGATTCGCGAACTTGTCACAGATATGGGCTGCTATCTGTCGCTCAGCCGCTGCCGAGCGGGCGGGCCGGGCCGGGCGGGCCAGCGCCAGCGAGCCTCACTCCCACAAGCACCGCTAATTTACTAATATGATTATAATTTTATTCGTCACGTATAATGAGCGAATTTATATGTATGGCCATTTACTACTTTCAAAACACACACTCTTAAAACTAGAAAAACAAGCGAGCGCTCCGTTAGTAGGCAGGGGCACATCCACAAGTTTACAATAAGGTCCAATGAGCCAGCAGTTGGCCGCGTGAGTGTACTACGTCTTTAGAGTGACACAGCATAAATTTAATGTTGATGTATAAATATAATATGTCAGGAATGGGACTTTTTTTTGGATGGGAAATCATCAAATGACACCTCCCGCCGTTAGTGTCAGACTCTTGCAGACTAGAACCCATCCATGTCCCTTCTCAAGCAAGTCTCTGAAGCAAGCCCGCACCCGCGACCCGCCGCCCCGTGCCGGCGCGGGCGGGAGCTGCGGCGCGGAGCTGCGCCAGGCGGCAGGCAGGGCGCCGCGGCGTCTACTTCACGCGCTCGGATAAAAAGTATCCTATGTGTTAATTTAGGTTATATGTAACTATGTGTGTGCCAAATTTGATCCAAATTCATTCAGTAGTTTTTGCGTGAAAGAGGAACAAACATACATTCATCCTTACAAACTTTCGCATTTATAATGTATGGAAGATTTATTTTATTTTATATAATAAATATTATTATATTTTATATTTAATAGGCTATGGTAAGCCGGGTCCAGACGAGTTTAACGTGTAATGTAAGATTACGTGTAATTTAGCGTCAACAGTGTGGGCGGCACACGAACTCAAAGCGAATTGTGTGCACGAATCTATTTCAAGAGCCGTTTCCATTTTGTTGCTACGAACAGGCCGAATAAGGATACGGAGGGTCGTGATAGCTGGTGCTGCTTTTATTTGGTGATGCAATGAATCTAACAATATCCCATTGATCTAAATCGATTTAAGCCTTCAGAACTTGTGGTGGAGTAAAGAAACTCCCATACAACCTACATACCTACATGTTGTTTTTCGAGAGCAGTCGTGTAAAAAATAGCGGCAATTATGACTTATAAGCAAAGTAATTCTGTCTTTTATGCTTTCCCGGTAAACCGGCTGAATCGTTTTAGATGAAATTTGATGTAATCTGAGGAACGAGATAATTATTTACCCGTGTGCGTGAAGTAAAAGTGCAGGTGAAGTCGCGGGCGACACGCGGCTGCCCGGCGCTGTGCAGCGGCCGGCGCGGCCTGGCGCTCTGTAGCGTGCTGTTTCTACTACACTATTTTACATTAGTTCAACTTGATTTGGAAATAATACTACGAATATCAACATACCACAGATTTAATATATTTTTGCAACTATATAACATAACTATACAATACGTATATATAGTGTAAATGCACCGCAGTCACCACGTGTTAGTGCTAGCAGCATATATAACATAAATATATATAGCTAAACATTTGTGTATATAAAATTACATTATTGAGGCTCGTCATAAGCTCAGGTACTTACGCTAAATGTTTCGCCTTAACATACATTAGTACTAACAGGTAAACGTATTATTTACAACCGATGCTCCGGGCCACTGCGCGGCTCCGGCCTGCAGCGCGGCGCGGCCGGCTACTTGACCTTCTTCATGATGAGGTCGATCTGCTCGTCCACGCGCGCGCTCGTGCCCCTGCAACACAGCACCACACTGCCCGTCACCGCGCCTGCGCTGTACATGTACAGCACAGCACGACACTGCCACCAGCCGCGCCTGCGCTGTACATGTACAGCACAGTACGACACTGCCACCAGCCGCGCCTGCGCTGTACATGTACAGCTAGTACGACACTGCCACCTGCCGCGCCTGCGCTGTACATGTACAGCACAGCACGACACTGCCACCAGCCGCGCTTGCGCTGTACATGTACAGCACAGCACGACACTGCCACCTGCCGCCGCGCCTGCGCTGTACATGTGCAGCACAGCACGACACTGCCACCTGCCGCGCCTGCGCTGTACATGTGCAGCACAGCACGACACTGCCACCTGCAGCGGCGCAGTACGCCACGCACCTGAAGGCGGAGGGGTCGGGCCCCACCATGGCGACGAGCTGCGGCACGTCCTGCGAGTGCGCCACGAAGCGTGCCAGCGCCTTGCACGCGCGCCACAGCTGCTCCTCGGCCGGCGCCCACTGCAGCAGCTGCAGCAGCGCCATCGCCAGCTCCACGCACACCTCGTCGAACACCTGCGGCGCCGCGGTACCGTGCCATTACTACTTGTCATTAAACTCCCGTCTCATCCAACAATGTTCGTACGAGTATTAGGCTTGTCAATTATTGGAATGTTTACCTAGAAGCGCTACATTTATGGAGATGCTTCCTTATGTGCAAATGAAAGATTACCGGCACTTGCGTCGCGGATGTCGTGTGACAACATTGACTTTCCGATAGCGAACATTTTATTAGCATTAAGATAATAAGCCGTGGTGCTCGTTACGTTACTTATAAACATTTTATATCTGTTTTTTTTTGTAATACATAAACAGCAGCTCATCTACAGACAGCGCCGAGGGGTGACGACCGGAGTGGTCGTCGTTTATCAGCGAGATCTACATAATAATATGTGCATATCCATACCCAAATTCAGCTTTCTAGTACTAATAAACTTCAATCTCTGAACTGTGTCGCGGACAGACAGGCAGACAGACGGGTATGCGAAACTATAAAAAATTTCCTTGTCGACTACGGAACCCTAAAAATCGTCGCGAAATGTAACAAAATGTTTTCGTGCTCGAAGCGTGACACTGTGCACACGGACACACGAGTGTCACTCCGATGTCCCGGCCGACAGCGCGAGCCGGCCGCCGGCAGCCGCGAGCAAACACGAGCCGGTGGGAGCACAGCTCCTTACATTGATAAACAACACAATCACAATAATCTTTAGATAACATCAGAATGCCTCCCGACAGACATGGCTACCTACGCTTTATATGCATAATTGTATGTCCTTTTATTTGCGATTGATGTAAGAGCGTGCTTAAGTAGCCTATGTGTTCATCCAGGTTATAAACAATCGGGGCTGCGGGATGTTTCAGAGTTAACGCGCTCCCGGAATACAAAGGACTGAGGAAAGAACATGGATGGGATTTAGACAATAAGAGTCTGACACTCCCTCCCGCCCCGCCCACGGCGGGAGGGGGGTCATTTGATGATTTCCCATCGAAAAAAAAAAGGTTTTAAGCAATGAGTGGACAAAACTTCATCCAAATGCATTCAGTAGTTTTCGCGTGAGAGTCACAAATATACTGAAATAAATTTATACATGTTTAATATTAGTAGCGGCGACGGGTGACGCCGCGATGTTTTTGTTAAAATTCAGGGAAATACGACGTGTGTACTCGTTCCATTAGATTTATGACCACTTGGTAGATAGCGACGATAATTCATCAAAAGATTATAAAGAGATAAACACCGGCTTATATCACAGCGGTAGTGTTGACGTTTGCCGTGATGGTACCTATTGAAACTCCCATGTGGCCTGTGGGGGACGCACTAGCTAAGTAGGTGCCACTATGGGTAGTATAAATTACTAATTCATGTATAATTAATGTATTCAATTAAAAGAAACAAGTACGCAGATAATCTAATTATGATTAACTAGCTTCTGCCCGCGACTTCGTCCGCATGGAATAGTGGTAGAAAACCCAAATATCTTACGGAACCCTATTTTTTTCCAAAATAAAATTTAGCCTATGTTACTCGTGGATAATGTAGCTTTCGAATGGTGAAAGAATTTTTAAAATCGGTCCAGTAGTTTTTGAGCCTATTCATTACAAACAAACAAAGTTTTCCTCTTTATAATATTAGTGTAGATAGTGTAGACAAGCCGAATGATTTTTATATCGGATATACATACCTGTTTTTTTATTTTTTAACCGACTTCAAAATAAAGAAGGTTGTTCTCAATTCGTCAGAATCTTTTTTATTATATTATGCAAATTCACCGATTATACGTTTCTAAAAAGAATAACAAGTATTCTCTGTGGGACCCCTGTGGAAGACAGCACGCCAGTACTTCGGTGTAGCAAAGCTGTTTTGACTTTTGGGATGAAATCCTTGAACGCAGCTTACAAGTCGGCTGGTAGAAATCGTCACGTAAGTAAAAAGCGCCCTTAATGTGACTTTGTCTCTCTCTATCTACTAAGTAGGTAGTGTGTGCGTGAATATCGAGTCTCGAGTTCTCGACTGTCAATCAGACGAGAGCTTTGTCCGCGACCAGATGCAAAAATAAAGACATTTGTTACCGACGATGACCCCGCTCATCACAAACTTTTTTTTGTGTTCATTTTGTTATTCTGGGTCTACGAGCACCCTGTAGGTTTTAACATAAGCAACCGTATCCTGCGACTTAGAAGCTTGAGTTTTGAGTGGGGATAAGGATAGTGACGTATACTGCCGTCATAAGAAAGGCCGTAACTAACATTTTTATTCGATATTGAGTTAAATATATAATTTGGAATCAGGAAATGGTTCTGATGTAATCTTCGTAAGATTGATTACAAAGGCGCCTACTGATGGTATCTTTTTTATATTAAGGTGAGATGAAATGTGGAGTAGGTACCTATTTAAAACATGACGGTGGTTCTGTTGTAGACGCATACAATGACCTTGTGATTGTGATAACGTAACATCGCAGGTATTGCGGGCTATAACGTAATAGTTGCATACACTGCTATCGCAGAGCTAACAAACCATTCAAACTTTTTATTATATTTTGCCGTATCCTAGCAGGGTTACAAGTTAAGACGGTAAATATGTGCCTATCATAAACACCTCAAGTAACATGAAAGCAATAAATATTTAGAGTTTGATTAGTGCGAGCGCGCAATATAAATACAAGTCTAGTGTTGTCGCTAGTCGCCAGCAGCTGCCGCACGTCGCACGTTTTTAGGGTTCCGAAGTCCGACAAGGAACCCTTATAGTTTCGCTCTGTCCGTCTGTCTGTCTGTCTGTCTGTCTGTCCGCGGCATAGCTCCGTGGTTTTTGTTATTAGAAAGCTGAAATTTGGTATGAATATGTATATTGATCACGCCAAGAAAGTGGTAAAATAAAATTTTGAAAAATATTTTTTTTTAGGGTAGCTCCCAAACATGTAATGTAGGGATGAATATTTTTTTTCTCGCGTACCCCTTTGTGTGGGGTATCGTTAGATAGGTCTTTCAAAAATATTATGGGTGTGTGAAGACCATTTTTCAGTTAAGCGAGCCATTTGCGAAATATCTAGATTTTAAGTGAAATTTTTTGTTCGATACGAGTTACCCCCCCCTCTAACTTTTGAATGGCTGTACCTAGAAATGTGAAAAAAATCACAGACGTAGTGCATGTAATGAAATTACAAGGAAAACTATCACGGCTAAGTAGGCTTAACCGGTTACAGAGCTATAGTCGACTAACTAACTCCTACTACGGAACCCTACTGCGCGTGGCCCGACACGCACTTGGCCGGTTTTTTTTTGTATGGCATCTCGCAGGTCGACCTAGAAGGTTGTCGACTGCTTAACCGGGCTTGCCTGTGAAGCGCCTTAAGTGATTTTATTTTTTATGTTTTTAATTGAATTGGTTGGTTTTGGTTTTTGGGTCTTTTGTTTCGCTGTTTATCATGTTTTAAATATTCTATCTTTTGTTGCAGCAGCTTCCGCGATTTGATACGTTAGCTGCTGCAACGGTTGAGGTGTCAGAATTTTTATTGATGATATTTTGATCGCTATTTGGGTTAAGTAAAATAAAATAGAATACATATAATATATAAAATAAAATAAATTAGATAGTAGTGATGGTAACCCTATCACGTGCCATTAAATTTCTTGAGTCGGCTGAATATAGGTACTTGTCACTAATTCAATGAAGCTATCTGGGGGAGGACAGCAAGCGACAGGCTGGATTAAAATATAAATGATTATTATCGCGAATTTTAAAGCTATTAGCTCAGCTCGCGGGCTGGCTCGTCGAGCTAAGGTCGGGAGGGCATGGACAAGGTCGTCGCGACGGACCTCGGCGGCGAGGTCGATACGAACGCAGTCTGTTTGTGTAGAGTGCTAGTGGACCTACGGCTCTCTTGGAAGAGGGTTATAGCTTCATCGGGTATGGTGAGAGTATGCCTCGGGCGGCGAATTTTACTGATCTGGGAGGGTGCGTATCCGGCAGCCGATACGACCAGAGGGTTTGGATGCTTTTCGGCAGCATCAAAATAATGCTTGGCGGCACGTTTCATGAACTGTTGGATGGTGGGCAGTTAGAGATCGAGATGGAGGTTCTCGTTTCGTACGTAGAAAGGGGCCCCTGTGATCTTTCATAAGAAACGGGTTTGGAGGGTCTGCAATCTATGGAGACGGTATGGCTTTGAGTGTGCGAACACAACGGAAGCATATGTAGGTGCGCAATTTGCACTTGAGTGACAATTTCCTACGTGCATTTGCCATGCAGTGGAGACGACCGAGAGCGAAGGCCGCTCGAGAGCGGGCAGTCTTTATGTGCTCTCCGAAGTTAAGGTGACGATCTAGTATCGCACCTAGGTATTTGGCTCGCTCTTTCCAAGTAATCGGCTTGTCAAACATGGTGATGAGACTGGGTAGGAGTGGATTTCGGCCCGGTTTCGAGAAGAGAACTGCCCTGAACTCTTGTCGGGATTTACCTCGATTTTCCATTTCTTAAACCACTTGCCTAGGGCGTTGGCGGCGATTTGGAGATTACGAGCTATGGCCACTGGGCTGGTGCCAGTGTAATATATGGCCGTGTCGTCGGCGAATAGTGCTAATTGAGCCTTTTTGTTCTTTGGTATATCGCAAGTGAATAGCGTGAAGATAAGGGGGGATAGAACTCCTGCTTGTATGGGGTGGGGCGAGGATAGTGCTCCTTCGAGGCGGTAGCGAAAGGATCGGTTCGACAAGAAGTCTCGAACGATGAGCACGAGACGGTCTGGCACGCCGAGTTGATATAGCTTGTATATTAAGCCATTGTGCCAGACTTTGTCGAAAGCTTTCACTATGTCGAAGAATAGTATTCCCGTCGTCATGTCCCATCGTCGTTAGAAGCCAACACTTATATGTTCCACAATGCGGTGGACTTGTTGGTTACAGGAATGTTGGGTTCGAAAACCGAATTGTTCATCGGGAATATTGTTCTCTTTGCTTCGGCGTAGTCTTTGAGACGCTTATAGATAAGCCTCTCGTAGTACCGCCCTTGTTTTATCGGCGATAAATACCTACGGTCTACGCTCCAATAAGCGTTAGTATTGTCACTCATTCCACTAAATAAAAATTTAGGAAATTATTACAAAATTTATTAGGGGGTATCGCAATCAAATAAACCACTAGAATCAACAAGTTTATCATATCATAGAAAATAGAGAAACAAAAATAAATTAAAATGTTGTTAGGCATGTACAAATAAAACATATTATCCTTATGATGGAAATGCTAGGCTAATATGAGTTTGTGAGTAACAAAAACTGTAATAATTAGGATTGATAGACATTAACCTAAATATTACATGAAAATAAAATCATGATTCTAAGTATCGCGGTTTTTAAGTATAAATCAGCAATTTTCCTCTACAAAACTTAATTAGGCGGTTAGTTTTTGTGTGAAAGAGTAACAAACATACATCCACACATACATACATGTTTACAAACTTTCGCGTTTATAATATTAGTACCTTAATTACCTATATTAGTTCTTTATTTTGATTACGAATTAAAAAAAAAGGATTAAAACAGTAGCTTACTGAAAAACGTAACCACTCGCCTGGACGCGGCACGCGCAACTGACTAAATACCGAGTATATCGCTTAGGGCAGTTAGGGCGCGTCTCCTGCGACTGTTTTTTTCGAAACATTACACAAAAAAACATGATACAAAAACTTTTGTTTTCATACACAAACCGTTTCCTGTGGGAAAATGTTTTAAAGGTTTTGTTTCAAATTCAAAAATTATTTATTCAAATTAGGCTGAAAATCAGCACTTTTTGAAGGTCAAATTTACAAAAACAACTTTTTACAAAAAATACCGACTTCCAAAAAAATACTGAAAAGTAAAAAAATAATTTTATTTAAACGCTTATCGACCAAAACATTGTTCTAGAAGTCGGTGTCTTGTAGGTTACTATTGTTAGTATTTCGCCACCGACTTCTATTCCGTTATCTTAATATAAACACACCACATTTTTAGGTTCAATTCATCTAAGTAGGGTCATTGCCCCGGTTAAGCGACCACCTTCAGTTACCGGCCACTTGACCGACTAGGTTTCTTTAATTAAGGATAATAACATTTCTATGAGACATAACCATAAAAAGAATATACCAAATAACTTTCGAATAGTTAAGCATTTAGTATCTAATACATTTTAAATTAAACGCTTTTACCTAACTTAGAAAAAAGCCTTTCAATTTTCGTGTTAATCGGTGATGTGCGAAAATACAGTGAATTTGCAAAAAAAAACATCGCGACGGACAGCGTTCAAAGATATGTTTCGGTACTTTGTATTGTATGTTTACCATTTTATATGAAAGCGTGGTTAGTGCAATTATTTAGTGATTTCGATTATTTAATAATATTTTTGCAGATTTTTACCTTATCTTTCACTAAAATCCAGTGGTCGCTTACTGAAACGCAATTGTAACTGATGTGTTAGTAAGTTGAAGAACTGTTTTAAAAGTCATCATGAGTTCTGACGAGGAAGACGTGCTCCGCATTTTAGCTATTTTAGATGCAGTTTCAGGCAGAAAACTTCGATTTCGAGTTAGGCCATATTTAAGGCCTCGTAGTTTTAATATTTATCAGGAGCTTAAATAGAACACCGTTTCGGAATTAATAACCATTTCCGTATGTGGGAAACTAATTTGAAGAATTTGTTGCAGTGACAGCGCCTGATGTACAATCAGTAGTGCGCGTTCGGTACCTAGTGGTCAAGAAAGGAAACAAACCCTTGCCCTCTCTACCCGCGCAGGGATTAATTTTTGTTTTTCATTGTGTATGAATACAAAAAACCGACTTCCAAAAAAAAAACTGAAAAGCAAAAAATAATTTTCATTCAAACGCTTTACGACCAAAACATCGCTGTAGAAGTCGGTGTCTTGTAAGTTACTATTGTTAGTATTTCGCCACGTAAAGCGTTTAAATGAAAATTATTTTTTGCTTTTCAGTTTTTTTTTTAGAAGTCGGTTTTGTTTTTTTGTATACTTAGTTTTTTTTTATTTTTTCGCTTTTCAGTGTCTTGCTATTTTAACAAAATAAACACGCCACTTTTTTAGGTTGTAATAAGCGTAAATAACCAAATCATCTAAGTATTTGGCATATCAGCAAGTAGAGATAAATCGTTATTTTTGATATATTTATAAAACGGCTGAACCGGTAGTGATAAAATTTATATGGGACCACACGGGAAGCACCAGCTTTCAAATAAAAAATCATGAAAATCGGTTCACCCAGTCGCAAGTTATGAGGTAATAAACATAAAAAACAGTCGAATTTATAACCTCCTCCTTTTTTGAAGTCGGTTAAAAATGTGTATATAGCCACGCCCCAATGATTCCATGTTTTTGTGTAATGTTTAAAAAAACAGTAGCAGGAGACGCGCCTCAGAGGCTCGATTCGATCGTTTCTTCTAATACAAGCGCGACGTTATACGGAAATAATAGAAAATATTTAATACAGTAATCGGCACGTTTCTTTAGTAAAAGGACTTTTTTCCCGTTTTTGCATTTTTTTTATTGATGCTCCGCGCCTATTGGTCGTAGCGTGATGTTATCTAACCTCTCTTGAAAAAGGGACTATCCAAGGCAAAAATATTTTTTCAACCATCAAAACAAACTCTTTAGCTATACATACAATATTAGTATAGATAATGAATTAAGTAAATAATATATTATAGAAGAAGTATAGATAAGGTGCAACTAAGGGTCAATTTATACTAGCGCAGAGTCGAAGCGCATCGAAGCGTCAAATTCTTTTCAACTAAAGCGAAGCCGCACGAATGCGCGCGTATTCGCCAGAATATGCGTCGTGATCAACACCGACACAGGCCAATTTCCGACTGATGACGCGTAGGTTCGCTAGTTGGCGCATGGATACGCGCGAATGCGCGCGCACCAATCAGCGTTGTTCACGCGCAGACGCGCGAATTCGCGTGTTTTTTTTAAATCTGAGAAGTAATGTGTGCGTTACGCTGTGGAGTTAAGGTTGAATTTGTTATGTTCAGGTTTGGATAGACGCTTCGATGCGCTTCGACTCTGCGCTAGTATAAATTGACCCTAAACAATTTTACCCGTGATATTGTTATGATGAGCACGTGTGTAGTAGTAGTAACATGGTGAAGAAGTTTTCTGCTTATCATATGTAGGGATACCAAATATGGCAATGTTATAGTGAATGAGTGAGTGTATGTGTATGAGAGTGCGCGGCGTGTACCTTGGACTTGGCGGCGGCGGGCAGCAGGTCGCGCAGCGCCTTGCCGGCCCGGAAGCGCTGCAACACACGCACGCGCTGGCGCACTCACTCACTACAGCACGCTCCGCTCGGTACTAGCCGCGGACCGCTTTTTTTTAAGGGATGAGGAATCATGAAATCGCTCCCTCCACTGTGGGCGGAGCGGGAGGGAGTGTCAGACTCACAGAAATAGACAGAATAGAACGGAAAGAGGGATAAAAACGCGGCATTTCTTATAACTCGTGAGTAAAATTTAACAATATTTAGATTGTAAATCACAATTCTAAGGTTACGCGCACTCAAGCCAGTTGCAATCAGGTTGGCGGTTGCCTCATATTTTTTTTAGTAATCTATGGTTGGCTAGATTTAAAATGTTAAATTTTCTGCGCAAGCGTTGAGAGTGACAGAGAAGCGTTCTATATAATTAAATAACAGATGAGGTTACATGTGTCTTATACGAGAGGTGCCGCCGCCACTCGCCTGAGGACACAGCGGTGCTCTGCCCGTGTGTCGCGTTTATAATAATATAATAGTAATTATACATACATATTCACCATGTTTAATAAAATTTAATATCACTATAATGTTAAATGCAACTAAAATCCATAAATTGTAGCATACAGCGACAACAAGCGAAGCATATTGTAGGGTAGCAAGCACAGGTTGTGTTATACGCGGCGGGCAATGTGCTCGCCGCCGCAGAGGCGCAGGGACATGCATCGTATCTACACTTGAGGAACTCCATACATCCGAAGAATCAGATCTAGTACGCGAAGTTATAATAAGTAACCTGAAATTGTATTTAATTAAGTAGATAATATCTCTATAAAAGTTCTAAATTTTTACAAGTAGGTAGTTTTAACTTATATATTTTTTTATCTGGCAGTTATTTATAGTTTTAACGAAGTCACTTAGTAGAACTAGGTTTAACTTTAACTGGGTTTTGAGTGTGACTTAAACAAGCCAATGTACACTTAAGGAAACGACACACGGCCGAGGCCCGGTGCGGGTGCAAGCTGTCATACCGTGCCTGCGCCGGAAAGAAGTCTAAGGGTGCTTGTTTTTAGGGTTCCGAGTCGACAAGGTACCCTTATAGTTACGCCATATCTGTCTGTCTGTTCGCAGCATAGCTCAGAAGTTCCTAGTAAAACCCATGTTCCTTCCTCAGAGCTTTATATTCCGGGGACGCGGTATCTCTTTCGAACATCCCGCAGCCCCGGCAGGCTATAGTTATGGGGGGACGTCATTTATGCTGACAGCTCTTCGAGGCGCGCGTGGAACACGAGCGCGCCGTCGACACGGCCCGGGTGTTTGCCGGACTCACCAGCCGCAAGCCCGCGCATTGTAGTGCACAATATTGACTAGCAATAGCAGCGAAGTTTGCCCTATCAGCTGTCTCAGAGAGGCCGGATGTAATAGGACGGTTCCTACCGTGCCCTAACCACGGTGTGTGTGTGTGTGTGTGTGTGCAGAAGTGTAACAAGAACAAGTAAAGCCGGCAGCGGATACAGACCACGGTTTTTACCTCCTTGGTGGCGATGTTGTGCATGAGCGCGGTGCCGACGTCGCGCAGCTCGGCGTCGCCGCTCAGGCAGCTGTGCACGCACACCTGCACACGTCAGCCAGCGGCCGGCTCTATTTACTGTATCTTAACTTCGACAATGCTTCAAGCTTTTGTTGCACAATGTTTTCTTTTTAACTTTTCAAACAATATTACGCAAAACATACAGGCAGTGCGCCCGTCATGACGAAGGGGGTTAGCGGTACCTTAGTGGTGGCGCGGATGTTGGACAGCTGCTGGCCGTTGTGCTCCCACTCGCTGATGTACAGCAGCCACTCGGAGGACGAGATGTTCTCGAACAGGTTGCACAGCTGCGGACACCACACGGCCCGTTACTGAGCGCTCTGTCGGCTGATGCACGACTCTACTTGTCAAACAATTCTAAATTCCAAGCTAGTGACCCGTCCCGGGTGCGCGAATAGATCTATATCAAATGCATTCCCGATAAACGTCGCGCCAGGCAACACGCACGGTGCACGCGAGCTCCAGTGGAGGGAGAGCGGGCGGCATACGTACGAACAGCGCGAGCGCCAGCTGCTCGGGCAGCGGGTGCATGTCCACCGCGTGCGCGTAGTTGAGCAGCGCGTGGTGGCGCCGGTCCTGGTGCAGCAGCAGCGCCACGTCGTCCCGCAGCGCCGCCGCCGCCAGGCAGCGCAGCAGCGCCTGTCGCGCCGCGCCCGGCGCCGCCGCGTGCAGCAGCCGCCCTGCACACGCACGCACTCGTCACGGCACTGCACTGCGCCGCCGCAGGGGGGGGGCCGGCCACTCTACCTATGAACGCCAGGAAGTCGTCCCCGAGCACCCAGCTGCCCTCGCCCTGCACCAGGTACTGCTGGAACTCGTCCAGGCTCTGCCGCTCCTCCGGCGACAGCTCCACGCCCTCCAGCGCCTTTGACAACTTCTCGAACTCCTGCGCGGCCTGTGACAGAGATATCGAGCGAATCATAACTAAGATGTGACAACATCATCATCTACCTCTGACGAGCCTTTTCCCAACTATGTTGGGGTCAGCTTCCTACCTAAACCTGGTACAGCTGAGTACCAGTGTTTTGGACCACATAGAGCGACTGCCTATCGATCGACTCGTGCGGCTGTCACCACCCACGAGCTCTCCTAAAAGTGTGTCACCATCATAAGTCATATAAGATAGATAGACAAATAGAATATTCTTTATTGTACCATTAGACAACAACACAAGAAAAATACAAACAAAAAGGTAGTAGTACAATAGGCGGTTTTATCGCTAAGAGCAATTTCTTACAGACAACCTTTGGATGGAGTCTAATTGCAAAATATAGTTAGCGGGCAGTTTTCGGCGTACGTTAAAATAGTATATATATATGTATATAAGATAATACATCGATAGATGATAAAATATAAGATAATAATATAATAATAAAATATAAGATTATATATCTCGATCTATCGATGTTATAAGATCATCGTCATAAGATAATCACTTAATAGTTTTTATCTGGATGTTGACCCACTTGCACACTACCGGTAATTCGCCGTGTATCCAGTAAGAGCTGATAGAAGGGCTCCGAAGCCACAAAGACATGGCAATTTAGCACGGTAGATGCATAAGGCCCGAGTTCACCGACAAGATAACAGTCCGATCAACTGAAAACAGCTGTTTACTATAAATTCAAATTTCATTTTTACGATGGACAACTTATCATTTAGGTTTTTAATTTCTAAAACGGTCGATTAGTGGATAACATGAGAATTCCCGCATCGTGGTTAAAACACGTTTTTATTTAACGGGCCGATTAGGTAACCGTCTGTCGGTGAACTTGGCCCGAAAAACAACAATGACGATAATGAACGAATTACTGCGTTTGTACGAATTAGTACGAAGTGTCGTACTTCGGCTGGTAACAATATACACATGGACGTCAAGAGGAAACCTGCTGCCTCGCTACATCTTCGGACAGCTCTATCTTAATCATGTGTATATGGGGGTTAATTGAAATAAATGAATTTCAAATTTTATTTTTTTATTAAACAATTAGTTAATATGATTTTTCTACCAGCTGCGAGTTAAACACAACTTGTATTACAAATTACGTATGTTTACATAGACTTTTATACCTCTTTGGACAACTTAGAAAATCGGCAAATTTTTACAGCTATTTGTACAATTAGTGCCATAGTATTTTTGTAAGTGGTTTTTTTTTGTAACCTCAACTGAAAATTTTGATATTAATTATTTTTGTAATGGCTCATAACTTTAATGTTTGTGTTAATTTTCTGCTTTCAATTATTGTATTAGATTAGTAAAAGTAGCAGAATATTGTGTTAAAATTGATCCAATTCAATAAGCACTTTTCATTAAATATGAATTCTGGGTTAACATAAATAAAGCCTTAAAATTGAATTATCTCGAAAACTACTGATCTTCGGCCATACGGGTGGTTAAATTTGTTGCTTCTGAGTCCTTCTATTCTATCACTGGATTACTTCGAATTATCAGTAACCCTGTGTATCGTAACGTTGCTCGTTTCCTGATGTAATAATTTCTGAATAACGCACATATGCTGCTATAAATTAGTATACTAGTGCGTGACACAAACGTTGGACTAACACCTAATATAATTTGGCTGCACAAGTGAGCGCTCATGTGACCGTGTCCCCTCCAGCGCGACACCGGCCCACGTGGCGCAACCCAGCACTGCGGCTGACTGGTCACCATGCTGACGCGCTACATACTAGCTATTATTCATCTATTTCCATAATTATAAAAAACTTGTGCAGTAGGTATACATAGTCATGAGTCATAGTCACTCACAGTTTACGAGTATTTGAAGAAACATTCTACTCAACTCAACATAACTGCTATTTGGAAGTTTTGCGAAGTATCATTGCAACCAGGAGCTGTGGTAGCGCAACACACTAGTGTTCCTCGCGTGTTGCGCTACGAAGGAGGCCACGGGTCTGTAGTACACACGCCGTGTAGCGTGCATGCAGCTGTTAGTAAACAGTGCTAACCTTCAGACAAACACTTGAAGCCTGGCGTCCACCGGGCGGGTCGGCTCGCAACGTAAAAACAAGCTTGCCTATGTTTTGTATGAAATATCGTCGAGCTGGCCGCAACGCATTTCCTACTATCGCGATCCGATGCAATGCGACCCGCTTCGAACCGTCGCTAGGGGACGCCAGGCTTTACATGAATCCTAGGAGAAAGATGAATAACGCCTGTAACACAAATATGTTAATTGTGCGCATTTCCTTCCAGCATAATTAACTCTACTTCTGCTATGGGTATGCTGCTATCGAATCAAAGTAATAACATCGGACTTATATCTCCAAATTAATTCGGATGCGACGCGACGTCTCGACAACTATAGAGGACAACTACGTATATCGTTATATAGTCAAGTGGCAAAACAAATCGCTGTCATTGTAACGATCAGCAAATCCAAAAAAACTTTCATCCGTTTAAGCCTACTGCCACCGCTTCACACCAGGTTAGGACGTCGCCGCCGGCGGCAGGGAGTGCTGGGCCGGGCTCGGTACTCACGTCGATGTCGGAGAACACGATGGGCGGGTCGCGGGCGCGCTTGCGCAGCTCCTCCTGGCGGCGCTCGTCGGCCTCCTGCGCCAGCGCCGCCGAGCTGGGCCCGGCGCGCGAGAGCTCCTCGGCCGCGCCCGTCACCGCCTCTACTGCTTCTGCCATGTCTGTACAACACCTAAAGCTTTAGCCCGTGAACACATCTTATCTCGCCTAATTGCCGAAAATTCAAGAGAACAACTTGAACTTTTGAAAATTAAACCCGGAAGAGATTAAATGCTTACAGGGTAAGATTTTTTTTTACAAGTTTTGTAGTTTAGCACTTTTACACTTTGTAAGCGAATGCATCGGACAACAATTCTATAAAAGATGTAACACACTTAGAATAAATAAACTAACCTAAAACGCAGCCGATTCGTGAGACTCAGACGAAAATGTTTTGGTACTGTCTTGGCACCGGGGTATTTTAGGAAGCAGAATGGTTTAAGGTTGCGAGTAAATAGATCACTAGCATGGGAAACTTAAAGTTCGAACGGGCCACAAAAATGATCAGTTCGCACAACGTGGCGCACGCGCTCTGCCCTGCGCGGAAATAGCCGCGACACAAATACACTGAAATAGCCGGCGTGCGGTCGGCTAGCGGTCGGCGAGCGGTCGGCGAGCGGTCGGCGAGCGGGCGGCGAGCGGGCGGCGAGCGGACGGCGTGCAGGCGCTGCGGCACCACAGCATACGCACCTGGGGCGCTGCTGCTGCGAGGAGTCGTGTGCGGCAGGGCTGCTGTCCGCGCGAAGAATGCCGCGCGCCGGCTGGCGCCGCGCCAGCTCGCCTCCGCGCCACTATTATATTTATAATTACACCGGCCGCGATCGGGCACCGCTCTACTCGTTTTTACATGTTCCTATTCGTCTTGTAATTGTAAACACTTCGACTTAGCGATTTCAAATTTTCAGTGGCTTTCATAATGAAATTCGGTTTTTCTTAAAGCACATGATAGGTTCATGAGGAAGGGAGGCAAAGTATGTAGACTCGACACATTCTTAGGCAGATGGTGCATATAGGACAGATTTTCGCAATTTCTGACAGATTGATCAACGCTGAACTACGTGCAGCCGCGCGACTCCTCGGCGCGCTATAATGTGTGGTGGTCGTTGCCTTATGCCGTTGATTGGAGTCCGCGGCCGATCCACTTGTGGAGCGTTCAGCTGACCGCGCTCACATTAAATAACGATCGCTTGGTCACATGCGCATAGTTCCTTCACAATCCAAGGCAGCATAGACGAGGAAAATAAGTCACTATGACCAAATAAGGAGATAATGACGTAATCTTATAAAAAAAACGAAAATAGAATTGGACGTGAGGCGAATTTTAGAAAAATCTGACACAAAAAGGTAGAAAGCTTGTTATGTCAGTAAAAATGCAGCCCCCACGATAAAAAGAAGAAGAAATCAGCAAAAGAGCCGCCTAGTGATAATTAAAATATCTTTATGTAGCAAATAGAAATTTTGTCATAAATAGCAAAGGAGACTATGGAACTTGGCATATGAGTCAAAATGCACTCATAATATACAACGTGTAAAAAAAATAAGCAATAAAATTTAAGCGGGCTACACATTCGGTGATAACAAATCTTTTACGCCGTATTAGGAACTGGAAATCTTATGGGATCTTATAGTTTTAGAACAGAAAGAAGTAACAGTTTTTGTTAAAAAAAATAGGTAACATCCCTAAAAATTGGTTAATAAACTCAAATTTGAAGATCAATAATGCCGAGTTCGCAAATAAGTTACCCCTTATTTTCTACCTATTCGTCAACTAGCCTAATAAGCCTAATAAAATTTAGTGAAAAAAAATTATGTTAAAAAAAAAGTTAACAGATTTAATAATAAGATTTTGTCAGAAGCATCTATACTTGATATATGTACATACCCTTAAATATTATTGCTTATTTTTTTTACACGTTGTATAGTCACTGTGTGACTGACATATACCTACGTCTAATATCGCAGTGGTATCGAAAAGGTTTAATCTTTGTACCACAAAAAACCTATCAACTTTTACAAAATCATTGACCATATTCAAACCGTCGGTCAAAAAGCTAAAAACCACTTTTTTATTTGGGGTTTGTAATTTTTAATCACAAGTCAAAAATTTTATTTCACATACAAACCCTACAAATAAAGCACGTATGAAAGGTCAAATTAGTTGCACGGCTCCAAGATGTGGCTCCTATGGAGAAGAACCGCCAACAAACTCCATGGATACTCTTTTCAAAAGTTGTGCTTACATTATTATGATTACAATACTTTTCTGAGATAATACAAAATAGTTATTTATTATCAGAGGGATTCTACAAGACTGATTTATTACAATTAAAATATTATAATCTAGCTTATCTTCTTCTATCTATCTATACTTATAATAAATCTGTAGAGAGGTCAATTCTGTACATGAAATATATTTCCAAAATAACTATCAGGGGGTGATTAGGGATCGATACTGATGCCAAAAATGCAATCAGTAAATTTTTTGTCTGTCTGTATAAACTCTATAAACAAAAACTACTAGACGGATTTTAACGAAACTTGGTACAATTATTTGTCATATTCCTGAGATGGTTATAGTATACTTTTCATCACGCTACAATCAATAGGAGCAGAGCAGTGAAGGGAAATGTTGTCATTTTGTTTAAACGCGCTAATCTCAGGAACCGCTGATCCGATTTAAATAATTCTTTCAGTGTTAAATAGTCCATTTATCGAGGAAGGCTATAGGCTATATATCATCACGCTAAGACCAATAGGAGCGGAGCACCACTATTCCACGTGGACGAAGTCGCTGGCAGAAGCTAGTTGCTAATATGCACTTTACACTGCACGTGCCGAATGTCCGGTGCTTGGTAAGCAATCGTTAGTAGGACGCGGGCCGGTCGATTGCTTAACTCAAGTACGTTTTTAACAGACTTCAAAAAAAGGAGGAGGTTATCAATTCGACTGTATTTTTTTTTATGTTTGTTACCTCATAACTTGCGACTGGGTGAACTGATTTTCATGATTTTTTTTTATTTGAAAGGTGGTGCTTCCCGTGTGGTCCCATATAAATCATCACGCTTTCGAAGTCGGTGGCGAAATACTAACAATAGTAACTTACAAGACACCGACTTCGAAAGCGATGTTTTGGTCGTAAAGGGTTTAAATAAAAAATATTTTTTACTTTTCAGATTTTATTTGGAAGTCGGTTTTATTTTTTTTGTAAAAAGTTTTATTTTTTATTTTTATTAATTACCACTTATATTAACAGTATAATATTACCACGTATCAGGCCACGCGCAGTAGGGTTCCTTCGCATGTTTTAATTGGTCGTCTATAACTGTATAATCGTTAAGCCTACCTTAGCCGTGATAGTTTTCCTTGTAAGTTCATTACAAGTGCTACGTCTGTGATTTTTTTCTCATTTCTAGGAACGACCACGCTCATTTCGTACAAAAAATTGCACTTAAAAGCTAGATATTTCGCAAATGGTTCCCTGAATTGGAAAATGGTCTTCACACACCTGCAATATTTTTAAAAGACCTATCCAATGTTACTCCACACAACGAAATACATGAGAAAAACAAATATGTACATCCTCACTTTACGTGTATAAATTACTTTAGAAACTGTCGTTGTCCAGTTTGTCGTGAGCAAGCTGTGGACTGCAGCGCGCTCAGTAGCTCACTAGCACTCACCCAGCGCGTCGTCCTGCGCGAGGTCGCCGCGCTCGCGCTGCAGCCTCCTGCGCTTCTTGTCGCGCCGGCGCTCCTTGCGCGCCAGCTTCTCCGCCAGCGAGCTGCGCCGCGCGTCCAGCTCCTGCGACGCCGCTCTGCGCACATTCAGTTATCGACACGTTCAATTATCCTTGTATATGATACTGTAAACATATTCTAAATAGAAGAAGATTGTTCATTTGATTCCGCATAAAAATGAACTTTAAACTGCCATTTGTAGTAATTTTTTTAGAACCCCTACTGAACTGAAACGTGCCATTGTTGCCCAATTTGGAATGCTTCACTTTCTAAGCGATTGCAGGCAAAAATATATATTTTTGTTCTAAAACCGAAACTATGCGTGCCAGCATGCCGCATGCTGCTCAGGAGCTGCTCGCAGCATGGAGATTAGGCATACTTATATTAGTTTTAGAAATTAGTTATTGGTTAATAAAAATAGGTTTATTATTTTTTGCTTTTCAGTTTTATCGGCGGTATATTATATATGTTAAAAAGTTTTCATTTTTTTTTTGTGGCTATATAGGTATCTACTAATTACTACATGCTTAATTTTTAATTACTTTTCATTGTAATAGGTACACAACTCCGCATTAAAATCTGTGAGTGAACAATCAATCATCCCATTTTCCTACCCTTAGGGTTGGAATTTTCCAAATGTCTATGGGCCAATTTCGGGGTTCACTAGCGTTGCCTTATCAACATAAATTCGGGCATAAATAATTAATATTCGTTATTATTGTTTTTTATGTAACTACCATGCATGAGACTACAAATCCCGCGCGTAACTGCAGCGTTTTTTTGGACACACCTTATGTAAATACACTCGAGCGCAATGAATCTGGTTCACTTAAAGAATGTTAAAAATCTCGGAAACTAAAAATGATAGGTTAATGCAATAAATTGTATTTAATAGACAATGTAATACTCCTTAAATGAAAGTAAAAAAAAAGCTTTTTACAAAAAAATTAAAACCGACTTCCAAAAAAAAAAACTGAAAAGTAAAAAATATTTTTTATTTAAACGCTTTCGAAGTCGGTGTCTTGTATGTTACTATTGTTAATATTTCGCCACCGACTTCGAAAGCGTTTAAATAAAAATTATTTTTTACTTTTCAGTTTTTTTTTTTTGGAAGTCGGTTTTAATTTTTTTGTAAAAAGCTTTTTTATTTTTTCGCTTTTCAGTGTCTCGGTCTTGCAATCTTAACAAAATAAACACACCACTTTTTTAGGTTGTAAGAAGCGTAAATAACGAAATCATCTAAGTATTTGGCATATCACCAAGTAGAGATAAATCGTTATTTTTGATATATTTATAAAACGGCTGAACCGGTAGTGATAAAATTTAAATGGGACCACACGGGAAGCACCAGCTTTCAAATAAAAAAAGAATCATGAAAATCGGTTCACCCAGTCGCAAGTTATGAGGTAACAAACATAAAAAAAAAAAAAAAAAAAAATACAGTCGAATTGATAACCTCCTCCTTTTTTTGAAGTCGCTTTCGAAGTCGGTGGCGAAATACTAACAATAGTAACTTACAAGACACCGACTTCGAAAGCGATGTTTTGGTTTAGCGTTTAAATAAAAATTATTTTTTACTTTTCAGTTTTTTTTTTTGGAAGTCGGTTTTAATTTTTTTGTAAAAAGCTTTTTTAATACTTCGTATTGCCTCCTCGTGCTTCCATTACTGCGTTTACGCGGTTTGGCATGCTGTACACCAAGTTCCTTATACGATTTTGGGGAATATTCTCCCATTCCTCTGTGAGAGCAATTTTGAGCTCACGAAGCGTGATTGGGGGAGGGTTTCGTTGTTTTACGCATCTGCCTAGCTCGTCCCAAGCATGCTCGATCGGGTTGATATCCGGGCTGCGCGCTGGCCACTCCATACGAGTAATGTTCATCTCTTGAAGGTAGTCATTCACAATCCTATCTGTATGAGGTCGGGCATTGTCATGCATAAATATAGCATCATCACCTAAATTGACCATAAATGGACCAACGTGATCATTGAGGATTTCTTCCACATATCTTTCGCTAGTTAAAGAGCCGTTTTCTATGATCACCAGCTCTGTGCGACTTTCAGAAGAAATTCCGGCCCACACAAGTACAGACCCACCACCGTAGGCTACTTTTTCTTCGATGCATGCTTGCTTGAATCTTTCCCCTGGTCTTAGATACACTCTGTGTCTTCCATTGTGCTTGTAGAGCATAAATTTTGATTCGTCGGAGAACATAACTTTTGACCAATCTTCAATACTCCAATTTACGTGGCTCTGGGCATATCTTAGTCTTGAAATACGATGCCCACGCTCCAGTTTAGGGCCGTTTGCAGGTCTAAGGGGTTTTAAGTTAGATTCAGCAAGCCGACGTCTTACTGTCCATGCACTTGGGTTACTTCCTCCGAGGCGTCGAAACTGATTTGTGAGTTCAGTTCCTGTGAGAAAGCGATTTCGAAGCATGGTGTTCACCAAGTATCGGTCTTCTCGTGCTGTGGTACACCTGGTTCTGCCCGTTCCTGGTCTGCGTAGGTTAGAACCAGTTTCTTCGTAACGTCGGAGAACTCTTTGTACTGTTGACAGCGACACACCGACAGTCCTGGCTGTATCGCGCTGACTCCGGCCGGTTTCCAGCATTGTAAGTATTCTGGTGCATTCTACAGGCGTAAGCGACATAATTTCAGCTTGAATAATGAATATAGAGCACTATCAACATGGTTTATGTACCCACATAAATGACAGATTACAAACAAAAGCTAAACCAAATGCTGTAATTTCGTAGTTCCATCTTCGAAAGTGGCCCTTTTTCAAATTTGATTTTTTTATGATATAACTTTACAATAACTAAGAAGTTTTAATACCTTCATTTAAGGAGTATTACATTGTCTATTAAATACAATTTATTGCATTAACCTAGCATTTTTAGTTTCCGAGATTTTTAGGATTCTTTAAGTGACCCGGATTCATTGCTCTCGAGTGTAGTCCATTCGTTGATTTAACAGCTAGAGACGACAAACAAGAAAATTATAATTATTCTGTTTATTGGTCAGCCAGAAATAATAGAAGGTAAGTTGCACGGTCAGAAGGGATGCCTGGGCTTGCGATATTGTGAGTGAGAGGGACGCCGCACGGCGTGCCAGTCGCGGAGTGCGCGAGCACCCGCCGCCAGCAGCGCCGCGCCACGACGCATGCGCCGCGCCAGCGAGTGCGCCCGCGACCACCTACACGACACGGACCAGTGACGCTAGTGGAGTGGTGTAGGTCGTCGCTGGCGCGCCCGCCGCACGCGCCGCGCCAGCGAGTGCGCCCGCGACCACCTACACGACACGGACCAGTCACGCTAGTGGAGTGGTGTAGGTCGTCGCTGGCGCGCCCGCCGCACGCGCCGCGCCAGCGAGTGCGCCCGCGACCACCTACACGACACGGACCAGTCACGCTAGTGGAGTGGTGTAGGTCGTCGCTGGCGCGCCCGCCGCACGCGCCGCGCCAGCGAGTGCGCCCGCGACCACCTACACGACACGGACCAGTCACGCTAGTGGAGTGGTGTAGGTCGTCGCTGGCGCGCCCGCCGCACGCGCCGCGCCAGCGAGTGCGCCCGCGACCACCTACACGACACGGACCAGTCACGCTAGTGGAGTGGTGTAGGTCGTCGCTGGCGCGCCCGCCGCACGCGCCGCGCCAGCGAGTGCGCCCGCGACCACCTACACGACACGGACCAGTCACGCTAGTGGAGTGCCTGTTTAATTATGAATATGTATGTACCTACCTACTTCATTTTAGGACTTTCAGATGCGGGTTTTCTAAATCTGTCAACTTTACTGTTGCGTTCCGTGGGTACACAGCAAACTTAAAATATATTAGTCTCAGTACTCACCTTGCTTCTTCGATCTGCGTGTTGAGCGTCAGATAATCGGGACTGTCTTGTCGGTCGTGTCGCGCCGTGCCATTCGTGTACATAGTCTGCACAAGATACATCAAGGTCATTTAGCTCTGCCTCTCATGGTTCAGGTGGAACTTAGAACTACATTATGGGTTTCGTAAATCGTAGCGTGGTCGTCAGTTGATTTTGGAAATTACATTGCTATGTAAGAATTCAATTAATTTATTATCTTAATGCCACGACCACAAACTATATTCAAAATAGGAGCGGGCGTGAGAACTCACAGATGCAGAGTTCATGAGTGTCGTTTCTTTTAATCGTTTCGTGTTGATTCTTTAATCGGTTAGCGGGCGGGAGGGCCGGCCGCGCCGCCCGCCCCGCCGGGCTCGCGCTCACTGCCGGCGTCGCTGCCGCTCAACTCACTCACACTCTGCAAACCACATCCAACGCTCAGAACCTGTGCCGCAGGTATGGACCTTCCTTGCTTACTTGTAATACACGACTGTCCACACAAAGTAGTGTTGTAGGCAGGGTTGGGCAGTATTTGAATTACTTATAATTAAAATACGTAATTGAAATACAAATACGTATTTAGTTTTTGTATTTCAATTACTTCCTTAAAATGTATTTTGTAATTCGTATTTCAAATACTTGACGCAGAGGTATTTTGTAATTTGTATTTCAAATACTTGTGGCTTCAAAATACATTTTAACATTAAAATACATTTAGCAGGTTTTATTCACTCTCCAACGAGAGGCTAGAGTTTGTCATTTAAAAATCTAATGTTCATGAAAGGAAACTCTGGTCTAGTGATTAATTAATCTTGTTTTCCTCAACTTTTCAGCCCGTGCTGGTCTAGATTTACTTATTTTGTAATTTGTATTTCGTATTTCAATTAAAAATAGCTAAAATACTGTATTTTATATTTTAAATACCTTACTTAGAGATATTTTGTATTTCGTATTTTAATTACCTGATACAGTATTTTGTAATTTGTATTTCAATTAAAGCAAAGCATGTATTTTGCCCAGCCCTGGTTGTAGGTTAGTTTCTTATTTCTATCATGATTTCTGAACCTATTTCGATGTATGGGTATCGTTAGTCATTGCGTCACTACGAGTAACAATAGGCTAACAAAACATTTAACAAAGTAGGTAGTGTCACTCTAAGCCGCAGGCCACGCTAGAGCGACTGCGGTGAGCGGACGCGACCTGCGGGGGCGGGACGAGTAAAGACGCTGCGTCTTGCCGCTGTAGTAGGTATGCCACGTTGAAGCGGCCGCGTGACGTGTGGTTTTTAACTGAATATTTTGCGCGGGAGACACTTCCAAAGGGGTAAAATGTGTGTCCGCCCTCCCCTGTAACTTCTAAAATAAAAAATGATAAAACCAAAAAATATATACTATTATGATGTACATTTCCATGCAAACTTCCACCGAAAATTGGTTTGAACGAGATCTAGTAAGTAGTTTTTAAGTAATCAGCAATTTTCCTCTACAAACAAACTTAATTATGCGGTCGGTAAAAAACAAGATATTTGCGACTTTATTGCGTATAATGTTCTTTCCAATGGTCGAAACCCTCGGTGCGGAGTCCGACTCGCACTTGGCCGGTTTTTTTATTACATATTTATTCTTATATTGATCATCCTTACTGCACCAGATTGCCGGCCGAGACATTATTTCACTAATAAACTCCTCCGTATTTATGTTTTGCATCGCGGATAATTCAAAACAATTTAATAAATAATTAACGCGCGAACTCGTACTGTCCAAACCAGTACCAAACGGCAACACAGCGCATCGTCTTATTACCTATACCTATATATCTTTATACAGTCCACTTAGTTCACTGCAACAAAGGAGTTGTCCTCTTTTTGTATGGACGTTGGTTTTTTATTCCGAGAAAAATCTAACCAGCATCAAACTGCACTAATATAAAAACGATAAAAATACTGAACTTGAATCCATTGAAATAATATTTTTAGACCGGAGGGGTCTAAAAATATTATTTCAATGGATTCATTTAAAAGAAAAATAATAAACTATTGAATGTTTAAAATAATAATATTTGGCAACATACATGGCAAAAAATACATGGCAACCCAAAAAAAGCCTCCCGTAGAAAAAATCATCTGTCATCAGAAATTCAGAACAGTCACTGACATTGTCAAAGTTTTTGATGTTGTTTGTGTTTTCATGTTAATTTGTGCTTTAATTTCTTTTATTATCCTGAATTTAACGACTTGGCCTTACCACAACGGATTATTCGTTTAATGGACACTATTATCATATCATATACTCCCGCGAAGCAACCTCTAGAATATATTATGGTGAAAGCTCAGTATTTGATTATATATTCTCTCTAGATAAACTTGCAGGTGAATATTAGAAATAGCTATAATCATAATATAGAGCGTTTTCAGCTGACAATTTCGCATTTCTCATTCTCATTATTAATTAATCTGATTATTTAAGTTTTGTTAACATTGTTTAAAGTAATCGACCAAACGATCAAATTATCGACTGACAGTGACATCTGTGACAAGTGAACTGACAGCGACATGTCAAGTTTACTTTTTTTAAAGGTGTGTTCACTTTAATACTCAAGATATTTGGAAAGGTTTGTTCGTTTTATGTGGAAATCCACACAAAAATAAAAAACTTTTTTTTTTCGAAATTGGTGGCCTTTAAAAATGTATGTTATATATAAAACTGTTTTTTTTGGGATGTCTATCCACATATATTTAAATTGTCCTGGTTGGAATTTTTGATGAATAAAAAACCATTTCTGGACATGTCCTTTGTTAAAAAAGTAGTATTAAATCGATTTTCAAAGAGTCAACACGTCTTATTTATTCGCAAAATTACCTACAAGTGAAACTACACCCTATCGCTCTAAACATATGGTCCAATTCGAGTCGGATGAAGATCGCTGGCCGGCCACTGCGAGCGAGCCGCGAGAACAATAGACACCCGCATTCCTGAGCGATAAGGATTCTCGAAGATACTTTTTATAAAACTACATAATGTTTTGTGTGTGAATTTTGCGAACATTATGGCATCAAATATTGAGATGGAGGAACTTCTAGTGTATCAAGAGGAATTACTACGTAACTTGAAAAATGCTGAGAAAAATTACAAAAAGTCACCTAAAGATAGAATAAAACGGCCATATTTGGAAACGAGGTTAGAAACATTAGAGGAACTTTGGAATAACTTTAAGGATGGACATAAAAAAATAATTTTGAAGATTAACAAAGATGAAGAGAGAGAACATTCCTATTTTGAAGACAATACTTACGAACAGTTCGAAGAGTTATACATAGAATACAAATCGAGTTTAAAAGAAGCTATTCTATCGTTTTTAGATCCATCTAAGCCTCAGTTTACTACGTTTCCGACAACATCTACGCCGATTGACGGTACACAACCATCGTTTACTTACGACGTTAAGCTGCCTCGCATCCAGATACCTACATTTAGTGGAAAATATGAAGAGTGGCAATCGTTTTATGACCTATTTTGTTCACTTATACATAATAACAAGTCTTTGTCGTCAGTTCAAAAGTTACAATACCTCAAGAGCAATTTAACAGGAGAACCAGAAGTTTTATTACGCAATTTTTCTATCACGAATGCAAATTATCAGGAAGCGTGGAACTAACTAGAAAAAAGATACAATAACAAGAGATACAATACTAACGAAATTTTGAGAACATTATTTACACAAAAATCTATACAAACAGCATCAGCGAGTTCTATCAAACAATTAGTGGACATAACTTCGACTTGTTTGAAGGCTTTGAAGAACATGGATGTGGAAACTGATTCGTGGGACCTGATTATCAACTACTTAGTGCTATCAAAATTAGATTCCGAATCGGTAAAGGACTGGGAACAACATCTGAGCATGAATAATAGCGATATACCTACGTGGCCAGAACTAAGAGATTTCTTGAATGCGAGATTTCGATCATTAGAAATGATGGATGGTCATAAACCAAGAGTGGTGCAAGCTAAGCCTGTTGCAAAGCCTAAAGCCTTTCATTCAAACATGATCAAAGATGAGAAAAAGCATGAAATGAAATGTGCATTATGTAATGGAGAACATTACGTATACCATTGTAAGAAGTTCGGAGACATGTCTACCAAGGAACGCCAAGACTTTGTTCAACGGAGTAAGTTGTGCTTCAACTGTATGGCGCCATCCCATCCAGTAGTGAATTGTCGACAGTCAGCGTGTTGTCGGAAGTGTGGCCGGCGTCATCATACACTTCTACACTTCGAGAGAGGAGTCAATACCGAGAAAACCAACGAGATTAAGTCTACATCTACAGGTACTGTGACCGAAACACAGAAAGGTAAGCCTAATATTTTGTCTAATGATACACACGTTGTAACTAACTTTTCGAGAGAGAATTTTCAAACAAACAGTGTCCTATTAGCTACTGCACAAGTGTTGGTAGAGAGTAGGAATGGTTGCAATTATATAATCAGAGCATTATTAGACCAAGGTTCACAAGCATCATTTGTAACGGAGGCAACAGTTCAGTTACTTAATCTTGCGCGTAAAGCGGTGAGTGGTTGGGTGTCAGGCGTGGGAGAGGGGCAAACGAGAATCAAACACATGGTTTCACTAATCGTGAAATCACGCCATGATCCTAACGCATCAATTACAGTAAATGCGTATGTATTACGTTCGTTAACGACACTTCTACCTAATACTAACCTTTGTGCTCCTGAGTGGTCAGATATAACGAAGTTAGAGTTGGCTGATTCAGGATTTACTACACCGGGTAAAATAGACATTTTACTTGGCGCTGAGGTATACAGCGAAGTCTTGCTGGACGGCGTTATTAAGCATCCTAAGAGCAATTTATTAGCACAAAATACCATCTTGGGTTGGGTGTTATCTGGTAGGATGTCACAAGAAGGTACCTCAGCAAGAAGAACCATTACAAGTTTGCATGTTCAACATAAAGAAGATGAGCTACTTAAATTGTTTTGGGAAGTAGAAAATGAACCAAACATGATACAAAGAAGATTGTCAGAAGAAGAAAAGAGATGTGAAGAGTTTTATGATGCTACCACTATAAGAGATGAGAACGGAAGATTTGTAGTAAGGCTACCTTTTAAAAAGGATCATCCACAGTGTCAAAATGGTGGATTGAAGGAAATAGCAGCCAAGAGGTTTAAGATCTTAGAGAAAAGGTTATCAAACAATCAAAAACTCCGTGAAGAATACCATAAAGTAATAAACGAATACATACAATTAAATCATATGGTTGAAGTTGCTTTAACAGACATTAATAATCCTAGAGGTGTCTATCTTCCGCACCATGCTGTAACAAGGGAAGATAAAGATACTACGAAACTTCGAGTTGTATTTGACGCATCGTGTAAGGGCGTTAATAACGTTTCTTTAAATGAAGATCTTCTCGTTGGTCCTAAACTGCAGCAAGACTTACGTCACTTATTGATGACATGGAGAGTTCACAAAATTTGTATTACTGCTGATATTATAAAAATGTATAGAATGATTCGTGTGGCAGAAGAGGATACAAACTATCAGAGGATTTTATGGAGATTTACAGAAAACGAGCCAGTTAAACACTTTAAACTATTGAGATTAACATTTGGAACAGCATGTGCACCATATCTTGCAGTGAAGTCGTTGCAAAGACTAGCTGATGATGAACGGTGTCAGTTTCCAGTTGCAGCAAGGATAACGAAGAAGGACTTCTACATGGATGACCTAATGACAGGAAGTGAGACAGAAGATGAGGCGGTAACTATATACAATGAAATGAACAAACTAATGAATTTAGGAGGGTTCGAACTCCAAAAGTGGAGTAGCAATAATGAAAACGTCTTGAAATATATGGGCGAAAATAAACGGATTGAGCATGAACTTCCGCTTAAGCTCAATAGCCTGGTAAAAGTACTAGGTGTAATTTGGAATCGTCTCACAGATAAATTTGAATATACCATAACCATACCCGAACCTAAACAATCAATTACTAAACGTCATATCCTGTCGGAAGTAGCCAAACTTTACGACCCTCTAGGGTGGATAGCTCCAGTTGTTGTTATCGCAAAAATAATAATACAGAAATTATGGAGGTCAGGGCTGGAATGGGATGATATAATACATGGTGATTTGTTAGAAGAGTGGTTACATTATAGAGAGAACTTGATACATATTAAAGGAGTAAGTATACCGAGATGGTTACATTATTCTTCAACAGCTAGGATAGAGTTGCATGCATTCGCAGACGCCTCACAACTGGCTTATGGAGCAGCTGTATACATGCGTGTTGTTGAAAAAGACAGAGTTTACGTTAACCTCGTATCTGCTAAAACTAAAGTTGCCCCTGTCGAGAAGCAGCTCTCAATACCAAGGCTAGAACTTTGCGGCGCCGTATTGGCAACAAAATTAATTTTTGAGATATCTCAAGTGATGAATATACCTAAAGTAAACTTATACGCATGGACAGACTCATCAATAGTTCTAGCCTGGTTGAAAGGTGGGTCTAGTCGATGGACTACATTTGTAAGCAACAGAGTGTCGGATATATTGAATATTTTGAATTATGAACAGTGGGGACATGTTGCTACTGAAGTGAACCCAGCAGACTGCGCGTCAAGAGGGCTACAAGCATCAGATTTATCAAGCCATTCACTGTGGTGGAGTGGACCACCTTGGCTGTCTTCGCTACACATTCACTCGAGCACAGACGATATGGTGGACACACAAGAGGAGGAGAGAGTCAGGGTATTAATTGTTTCATTAGACACGGAAAAGGAACTTGTTTGGGTTAAGTTTTCTGATTTATCAAAAATGTTGAGAATAATATCATACTGTAGAAGATGGTTAAATATAAAATTAGCTAAGGAAAAACGACAAACTTTTACTAAACATGTAACTATGAAAGAAATAACTGAAACTTTACAGATGTGTATACAACAAGTTCAGAGTAAGGAATTTAAACAAGACATGAAACAGTTAAAATGTAACGGATGTGTACATAGAAGAAGCAAACTTCGCTCTCTTTGTCCAATTCTTGATGAGAATGGGATATTAAGAGTCGGCGGTCGTATACAGCAGTCGCAATTATCGTACGAAACACAACATCCTATAATTTTACCTGCTAAGAGTCATCTCAGCAGACTAATAATTAAAGATGCTCATCAAAGGACCATGCACGGTGGGCCACAAATAATGCTAAATTATTTACGGTCAAAATATTGGATACTGCGAGCTAAAGACGAAACAAAACGATGCTATCGCGAATGCGTCACTTGTATTAGATACTCCACGAAAAACACTACACAACTAATGGGCCAACTACCAGAGGTGAGAGTGAAACCTAACAAACCTTTCAGATCGACTGGCGTAGACTACGCAGGACCCATAAACATTAGATTTTCACCAGGTAGAGGAGCAAAATCCTACAAAGGATACATTTGCCTATTTGTTTGTATGGTGACCCGAGCCATACACCTAGAAACAGTGACAGATTTAACAGCAAAGGGTTTCATCGCAGCCTTTAGGAGATTTACTTCAAGACGAGGTCACTGTCATGACCTTTATAGTGATAACGGCACTAATTTCGTTGGGGCGGATAAACAATTAAGAGAAATGTTCGATAAAGCCAAATCATCAATCCCTAGTGAGATATCACAGTTGTTAACCTTAGAGCGTACGACGTGGCATTTTATACCTCCGCACGCGCCAAACTTTGGAGGTCTGTGGGAGGCTGGGGTGCGCAGTACGAAAACACATCTAAAAAGGGTAATCGGGGATACTACTCTCACATATGAAGAAATATCTACAGTATTAGCGCAAGTAGAAGCTTGCCTTAACTCGCGACCGATAAGTGTTCTAAATGACGACCTCAATGATCCTCTCCCACTGACACCAGGTCATTTCTTAGTCGGGGAGCCGTTACTGAACTTAGCTGACGAAAATTACACGCAACCTAATATTAGTTACCATGAGAGATGGCGACTAACACAGAAAATGGTCAACGATTTCTGGAACAGATGGTACAAGGAATATCTTGTTAATCTTAATCAACGGTACAAATGGAATAGAAAGAATGCTGAACCAGAAATCGATGACATTGTGATTTTAAAAGAGGACAATATTCCTCCTAGTAAATGGATAATGGGTAGAATAATACAAAAACATGTCGGTCCCGATAAAATTGCCCGTGTCGTATCAATTAAATGTAAAAATGGTATTCTAAAAAGACCGGTGAGTAAAATATGTGTCATAACAAAATAACAGCTGTTGCTAACTCAATGTACCTAATCCTTTTACTTTAATTAATCATTTATGTAAAAAAAAAAAAAACGCTTCAGAAGCCTAATTACTTACCTTGGATTATATAAATTGATCTATTTTAAAACTTATAATAAATATTGTGTATTTTTATACTTACTTTCCATTGTGTTACATTGTAACTTCAAATGTATACTATTAATTTATTTATTAAGAGATCCCGTTTAGTTCACAGACTCAAAATATTTTCAACGAGGTAATGTTACGGGAGGTTTAATGCTAAATGTATGGATCTACATGTAATCATCTTTGTATAATAATCGACCATCATGCAAGCAACATTGTCATTTACATAGTGTTATTAGTATGTTATTATAACTTTGCTAGTACCTACAATATTGTTACGTTGGTTGCTGTTTGAATTTTGTTTAATTTGAGTTTATTTTTTTAATTTGAGTTATGTTAAAGAACTGCGTTCTTTGGGGGGCGGAATGTCCAAACCAGTACCAAACGGCAACACAGCGCATCGTCTTATTACCTATACCTATATATCTTTATACAGTCCACTTAGTTCACTGCAACAAATTTGTTAAAAAAGTAGTATTAAATCGATTTTCAAAGAGTCAACACGTCTTATTTATTCGCAAAATTACCTACAAGTGAAACTACACCCTATCGCTCTAAACACGTACTATTACCTCCGCTGGTCGCGGTCGCCGGACGCGCACGCTAGTCGCGCCAACATGGCACCCCCCGTTCAACCCGTATTATTGTTTTTCCCGCGCATATATCGCAGACGCAAGACGCGTCGCGCCAGCGTGGCCTGCGACTAAGTCACCTACTATTGTATGTTTTGCCACCGACTTCTAGAGCGATACCTAATTAAATAATTTTATTTCTTTCCTGTTATTTGGAAGTCTGATACTTATTATTTTTTTGTAATAAGTTTTTTATTTTCCCTTTTTAGTGTCTTTGTCAAACATCTGCCAAAGCCAAAATTACAGGGCTTAACATAGTTAAGGTACTTAGGAACTATACCAATATGTGTCACTAACTTTTGTAAATCCTTAGCGAATAAATATTTTTATCTTTATCTATGTAGTACATAGTATGTACGTCAATTAAATTGTTTTGTCCGGTGTTCCTGCTAGAGGTCAAAATATAGGTAAAAATATCTCAATCTGAGGTAATATGATACCTTGGTTCCTAGAGGGTTTTGCTCCGCAAGTGTACACCGATTATCAACCTTCTAAGGTACTTCTAGAGGACATACATCAAATTTTGTAGACAGTCAGTGTTTAGTGTAAAGAAAGGAAAAATTAAAACATACTCGTATAGCAATTTCAAACAGTTTTCGAAGTAGAAGTTCAAACTTGATGTTCAATCTTCATGATCTTATTTAATTGATTTTTCAACACATATTGAAGGCGGGTGATGAAATAGAGATTATAAAAATTAAATCCACATTTTCCTTGGTCACGCCATGACTTGAGAACAACTTAACCGATTTTGGTACGGAGTTAGGGGGACTTCGGGGTGCGAGTGAAATGGTCTATAACGGTACATCTAGTATACTATCATTAAATACTAGCTTCTGCCAGCGACTTCGTCCGCGTGGAATAGTGGTGCTCCGCTCCTATTGGTCCTAGCGTGATGATATATAGCCTATAGCCTTCCTCGATAAATGGACTATCTAACACTGAAAGAATTTTTCAAATCGGACCAATAGGAGCGGAGCACCACTATTCCACGCGGGCGAAGTCGCTGGCAGAAGCTAGTTGAAAATAAGTACATTGTATTAGAACGTGAATTTAACTGCAATGTCAATGAGCACTGTAGTACTGGAGGCCCTGGCAAGAAGCCCTAAATTCATTTAAGGCACTTCACAGGCAAGCCCGGTTAAGCAGTCGACAACCAAGGTTGACCTGCGAGATACCATGCAAAAAAAAAACGTCATCGGTTACATCGAGTTCGAATCCCACATTTTTTTTGAGTTTGGTATTACATATTTTTCTTTTTTAGGGTTCCGTAGTCCGACAAGGAACCCTTATAGTTTCGCCATGTCCGTCTGTCTGTCTGTCTGTCTGTCCGCGGCATAGCTCCGAAGTTCTTGATACTAGAAAGCTGAAATTTGGTATGGATATGTATATTGATCACGCCGAGAAAGTGGTAAAATAAAATTTTGAAAAATATTTTTTTTAGGGTAGCTCCCTAACATGCAAAGTGGAGATGAATATCTTTTTTCTCGCGTACCCCTCCGTGTGGGGTATCGTTAGATAGGTCTTTCAAAAATATTATGGGTGTGTGAAGACCATTTTATGGTTAAGCGAACCATTTGCGAAATTTCTAGCTTTTCAGTGCAAATTTTTGTTCGATACGAGTTACCCCCCCACTAACTTTTGAATGGCTGTTATTAGAAATGTGAAAAAAATCACAGACGTAGTACATGTAATGAACTAACAAGAAAAACTATGACGGCTAAGTAGGCTTAACCGGTTACAGAGTTATAGTCGACTAACTAACTCCTACTACGGAACCCTACTGCGCGTGGCCCGACACGCACTTGGCCGGTTTTTACTATTCTATAACATAACACCTTTAAGCTTTAAAGGAGATAGAGGTATAGAGTTCACCCTTATTAAAGGTTATGAACATATGTCTACACATTAGGATATTGTAATTTATCTAAATTACAAACTAAGCCACTAAAAAGCGAACTGAAAAACTTTTTTTGCAAAAGTAGAACTGGCTTGGAAAACAATACAAATTGAAAAATAACTAATATATCGTTCTAGAAGTCGGTGTCGCCACGATGTGTTTGTGTTCGACCGCGAGTATAGTACCTGCGCGGCGTGCGGCACGAGGTTGTCCAGCAGCGCCTGCACAGCGGCGCGCGTGGAGGGCGCTAGCAGGTCCTCGGGCTGCGCCACGATGTGTTTAGGAATGTGAGCGCCACACAGGAACTGTGCCACCTCTTCACTGAAGTGATTGCAGTTGTGTTCAAGGAGGTTGTACGCTGATGGGCTGCGTTGTGAAACAACAACCATTTATTAAATAAATTGGTGAATAGGTTAAAATATTTAAAAATACATTATTTCGAATGTAAACTTCTGCGTAAAAACGTTAGCCGTCATGTTACTAAAGAGCGTCGTCATCCTACGAACAAATGCTTTTGAAAATTTAAGATACACATTTCTCTTCATCGAAAGGATCAATAATAATTGATCGAAGCCTGTACCCAATTTTCATAGTGATTGACAATGAGTCTTACTTTTAAATATTATTATTGTGTTGTTACCTAACTGCAATTCCCTACAAGTATAAAAACACCGGCAATATTATGAATATTAGTAACACCTCATCCAAATATGAGAAAGACTTGGTGTGCACGACTTAACCCTGAGTCTTTTTCATTTGATGTGAAAAACTGCGCCACCATTAATGCTGCTATTCTTGGCAGATTTCTGACTTCTGTCTTCACAAATCCGTCTTTCATGGTGTAATATCTAAATATATAAATCAAGAGCGAGCAAATTAAACATTTTAATGAATGCCAACACTTCGTTGGCGATGAGTGGTTCCTCATAGCTACCGGGAAGATGTAAGGAAAGAGGCCAAGGACGTAGCCCTACAAGATGGTCTGATCAGGTGAAGCAAAACGTAAACACCAAGATTTCCGACGCATTACAGCAGACCAAAGATCGCCACAATTAGAGGGAGATTGTCAAAAGGTTTAGTCGAGGACATCACGACGCTCAGCACTGAGCAATCGACTGAAGAAGAAGAAGATGAAGTCGGGTAAAAACTAATAAAGGGGCTTTCTTCAAACTTTCTGTTAACAAGACACGACTCGTACTGACCTGTATGTGGTGGTGGAGAGTCCCTGTATATAGTCGCCGAACACCTGGAAGGGCACGAAGGTCTCGCCCAGCTGCTCGACGCGGTGCGGCGGGCCGAGCTGCGTGCCGCCCTGCAATACAAAACATCGCATGTCAATACTTTACATTGCGTTCAGGAAGCTAATTTCAGAAGCCGCACACTACTGCACAGGTGTAGCAACCTGTCTGCATTGGTATCCACCAAATAGTTGAGACATGCTGACGGCTCCGTAACTACACTCGAGAGCAATGAATCCGGGTCACTTAAAGAATCCTAAAAATCTCGGAAACTATAAATGCTAGGTTAAGACGACGACTACCGCCAATGACCTTGAGCAAATGGGCGGAGCTTGAGCTTCCCCCCCGCGATCCCGCAATGCACACCGCACGGTTGTCATTTTATATTTTGAAGAACTTTGACGGGTGACCATAATACTATGTAGAGATTCTAAGGACAGTCGCAAATTGTATTTTGATATACATGTCTAAGATATAAAAATCGAAATACAAATAACATCTGCCTGAGTAATACTTCGAAACACTAATTTTAAATTTCCAACCCCCACTGCATATCTACTTCGTTGCCAGAAAAGCAAAAATATTTTCAATTTCTTTAATCTGCAAAACATGTTTATCGATCTAAATTGTTGCAAGTTTCAAGAAAAAATTCTGACAACTAGCATTCTTGAATTAATCCGCTGTGAAAGATGGACAGACAGACAGACAAAATCGCACCATAGGAGTTAATTTTTAGGCCATATTGGTGTCCACACATCTTCACTTGTATAGGAAAATCGTATTAGTTTTGTAAGGAGAGCCTGGAAGCCAGTTAATTAGTCCGACATTTCTGATCCATCTGTAAAGTGTCCGACCAAACCTTTGGCATCAGCTTTGGCCAAACCATCAGCTTGGTTAAAATTGGCCTAAGTTTTGACAGCAACAGAACCGAAATTGAATAATCTATTACGTTTAAAGACCTATAAGTGAGTGAGACTGTATTACAAATGATGTTAATATTTTAAATAAGCTGCAGGTAGTTTTATTTATATTATTAAATTGATACACCGAACATATTAGTAAAAAGTCATTGTGGCTTCTTTGCTAAGGCACCTGCATCTCATTTATGAGTATGCAGATTCGAACTTCGAAACCTAGAAATTACGAATCTGACTATTCCAAAGTTTTACATGCACTTTTTTTAGTATAACTTAGACACCATTGACTAACGGTGAAGGAAAACATCGTGAGGAAACCTGGACTACACGGTCTGAAATCACCAATCAACCATAAAAAGCGTGATAATTAATGCTAATGCATGTGTATGTCATACCCAAAAGTGGGATAGTAAAGATTCCGATTATGATCAGGATTTTTAAAATTTTTACCTATCATGAACAATGGAATATCACCCGTTTTGGGCCCAATTATGAAAGTGCCGCAAAGCAAAAAATCAATGCAAAACTAAATGTGCTAAATTCGGATATAGACTTTGTCTGAATGAGAATTAGCTGTTAAATTTTCAAGCACCAAATCTGTACGACCCTTTTCCACGGTTTCATGCATTTTTGAAGAAATAAAGTAATGGAAAAAAATCCTACCATTGTATGGCATTTCGATAATCTTTTATAAAGATGCAATATCGATTTTTGACTTTGAAATCATTTATAATTACCGATTTAAATATTTTTGATCTTTATCTTTTTACCTTATATTACTAATATAAGGTTTTTTATAATATATTTTATCAGAAAAACTCACCGCAAAAATCGACAGATTTTTTTATAAAAAGATTATTAAATGGACATGCAGTAGCTCAATTTTCATTTAGTTTTGTTATTACAATTCATCGGAATTCAAACATAACCTTGGAATTGGAAAATTTTCGAAATACCATATTAAGAAAAGCATTTAAGAGAAAAATGCACGGAGGTCTAATTATTTCAGAATGTTTGTTTTACAAACTACGGAGAGTTTTCTTTAAATTTAATTCGTATACCAAAAGATGTCGAAGAAAACATAAAAAAATATTAGAATATGCATCAAACCTTCATATCAAGCCCTTTCATAATTATGATAACGTAGAAACTACACTTTGTAATTTTAATCCCCATTTTTCCTCGAAAGTAATAGGTAGTATTTTTCTACTTTATCCATTTGCGATATATTTCAACAATTATTCCAAATCGATAAGGTTAGTTATTGCTGAAGTAATTATCAGCTCTGACAGACAAAGTCGCATCCCATAAGGGTTACTTTTTACCATTTTGGTTCGGAACCTTAAATATACTATTTGAATATATCTTTTCTAAGGGTTACGCAACAAAAAAAAAATCATCCCCATTTCACGTGTTCGGGAGCTCCACTAAATTATTAATTTTTTTATTTATTTTTACCACTTTTTCGGCGTGATCAATACACATATCTATAATAAATTTCAGCTTTCTAGTACCAAGAGCCTCTGAGCTATGCCGCGAACAGACAGACAGACGGACATTGCGAAACTATAAGGGTTCCTTGTCGGACTACGGAATCCTAAAAATAAAACTAATGTAACCAATCCAAAATAGGAAAATGGTCTAGCTAAAATAGTCATTTTACAATCATTTTACAATACTCTTTTAATAGCGTAAGCTTATTTTTTTATCATATTCTGCATTTTTATTTCAAATTCGTCTCGTAGCAAAGAAACTCGAACCCAAATTCACGTGTTTAGAAAAATATTTTCATTGGTAATAATTTAGAATAGCGCCACCTTGTTACCCATGGATAAACCGTTTTATTTACAAACCATTAAGTTTTGTTCTAAGATATGATCCCATGCCCTGACTTATAGCTACTATTTCTATAAATTCCAAACTATTAGGAAATATTATAACATAACATGAAAGAATTTTAATTTTGACGACTATCTCCGACCTACATGTAAAATTTAAATGAGGTATGCAATATTCTCGTTTTGAATACGCAAAGTATTAAAAGAAATACATATTTAAATCCTAAAGTACATTTAATTATTTAGTAAGTCAATAACAAAATATATTTGTCCTGCCAAATTTAGATACACACATTTTAGATTATGACAGATTATGGATGATTTGGTTTGAAAACACGTTATTCACATCAAAAAAATATTTTATCCGCATGTAGTGCCTTTTCAATGTAATAATTATAATTCACCAGTCATCTTATCACAAATATAATAATTTATTTACATCGTAATGTGCTCGCTCTGAGTGACAGCATCTACCCGTGACAGTGGTCACAGACGTACTGCCCCCGTCGCCCGGTGGAGCCCCTCCGTAATTTCAACTCAACGTTTTGACAAAAGCACAAAAATTGACGTAAATGTACGATTTAAAAAAAATATACGTATACAAAAAGACAGATAATTAACTTTTCTATAAAATGGTACAGGTTTCATTAAAATCCGCTTGATAAATTCTATGTAAAACTCAGTTTTTCTTCTGCGTTAGACCTAACTTTATGATTTTTTTATACAATGTTATAAATACATAATTAAAAAAAACGGTATACAAGATTATCAAGCATATGCTCTAGTTTAGTATATATACTTTTCAAATCATGAAAGCAAGTCGTTAAAGCGTATTCATTAGCTTTAAAGGGGCCAAAGTCGTATATCGCCGCCTTAATGCAATAAATTGTATTTAATAGACAATGTAATACTCCTTAAATGAAGGTATTAAAACTTCTTAATTATTGTAAAGTTATATCATAAAAAAATCAAATTTGAAAAAGGGCCACTTTCGAAGATGGAACTACGAAATTACAGCATTTGGTTTAGCTTTTGTTTGTAATCTGTCATTTATGTGGGTACATAAACCATGTTGATAGTGCTCTATATTCATTATTCAAGCTGAAATTATGTCGCTTACGCCTGAAGAATGCACCAGAATACTTACAATGCTGGAAACCGGCCGGAGTCAGCGCGATACAGCCAGGACTGTCGGTGTGTCGCTGTCAACAGTACAAAGAGTTCTCCGACGTTACGAAGAAACTGGTTCTAACCTACGCAGACCAGGAACGGGCAGAACCAGGTGTACCACAGCACGAGAAGACCGATACTTGGTGAACACCATGCTTCGAAATCGCTTTCTCACAGGAACTGAACTCACAAATCAGTTTCGACGCCTCGGAGGAAGTAACCCAAGTGCATGGACAGTAAGATGTCGGCTTGCTGAATCTAACTTAAAACCCCTTAGACCTGCAAACGGCCCTAAACTGGAGCGTGGGCATCGTATTTCAAGACTAAGATATGCCCAGAGCCACGTAAATTGGAGTATTGAAGATTGGTCAAAAGTTATGTTCTCCGACGAATCAAAATTTATGCTCTACAAGCACGATGGAAGACACAGAGTGTATCGAAGACCAGGGGAAAGATTCAAGCAAGCATGCATCGAAGAAAAAGTAGCCTACGGTGGTGGGTCTGTACTTGTGTGGGCCGGAATTTCTTCTGAAAGTCGCACAGAGCTGGTGATCATAGAAAACGGCTCTTTAACTAGCGAAAGATATGTGGAAGAAATCCTCAATGATCACGTTGGTCCATTTATGGTCAATTTAGGTGAGGATGCTATATTTATGCATGACAATGCCCGACCTCATACAGGTAGGATTGTGAATGACTACCTTCAAGAGATGAACATTACTCGTATGGAGAGGCCAGCGCGCAGCCCGGATATCAACCCGATCGAGCATGCTTGGGACGAGCTAGACAGATGCGTAAAACAACGAAACCCTCCCCCAATCACGCTTCGTGAGCTCAAAATTGCTCTCACAGAGGAATGGGAGAATATTCCCCAAAAGCGTATAAGGAACTTGGTGTACAGCATGCCAAACCGCGTAAACGCAGTAATGGAAGCACGAGGAGGCAATTCGAAGTATTAAAATTCAAGAAAATCGTAATAAATTTCAAAAATTTCATGTTTCCTATTTTTGTTTTAAGGAGAGATCAGCAGTTTTTTTCTTTATGTAATTTTGTGTTAATAAAATGTATGGTGACTCATATTTTTTTTACTTTCATTTAAGGAGTATTACATTGTCTATTAAATACAATTTATTGCATTAACCTATCATTTTTAGTTTCCGAGATTTTTAACATTCTTTAAGTGACCCAGATTCATTGCTCTCGAGTGTATAACAATAGCTTAAAACAACTTAATACAGTGGCATACGACCACGACAGGAATATTTTCTTATTTCATGACTATTATTTATTCTGTGTTTCATGTTTGTAAGCTCGATTATTTTCGTAGCAACGTTTTTTTTGTGAAACTAACTTTAAAATTTATATTTAATTTATATTTTTCTTCGGATGGGATGGGAAAATTACCGTGAATACTTTTGGACTCCACATGTCATAATACTGATTGAAATGAATTGCAACATTATCTTATTCGAATAAATATTATACGTCTTAATATGGCCTATATACCATTTCATGTAACTCTTCGACCAGGAGATACGACATGTAGATACGTTTGCGCTCGTGGCGCAGGTGTGGGCACGTGAGCGACACGGGCGCGTCGCGGCGCCACTTCCTCAGTGTTCCCAAATGTAGGGCGCGTAAATGTGCGTGAATTTAGATGAGTTCCTGCAACAGTGTGCTCCCGCGTTGCGACTAATAATATAACGAAAACTCGAAGGGTGAAATAGGCAATGAAACTTTGTATGAGGAACCAATAACACTTTCACGGGAGAACAGAGCGAGCGATTGAAATAAAATTAATAAGCTATTAAATACTAGCCTATGTCCTTCCTCGGCCTTCAGTCTAAATATGTAGGTGCATGAAGTGGCTCCCCCAGAGGAACTTGGTCCCGCAGAAGGAAGCTGCGGAGCGGGAAAGGGAGATCTCCACTCTCGACCCCGCCCGCAGCAGACAACGCCCTCTTCCGCCCCCCATAAACGGGTCCACGGGCGACGGACTTGGGGAAGTCCCCGCCCCCCATGATCGGACCCGAGCCGGCGGCGCGCGTCTGTGTGTCACGCGCGCCCCCGAGGCGATGCACGGGGTAGGACACCTCACTACCCCGTGCAGGAGACGAGGCCCGGCAGGACGGGCCGGCACCAGTGCGGACGAATCTGGATTCCCGCGGCCCCGCGCCCACGTGCGAGAAGCGACACCGGGGTGGTTTTAGCCGTTAAGAGTCCGGCACTGTTCCCGGCCTCGACAGACCGGGTTCGTCCATGAGGATCCCCCCCCCCAAAAGTGGGGAACTTGACCCGAGTCGCGGGTGAAGTAGTTAGTCTATACTAATATTATAAGGGGAAAGATTTGTTTATTTGTAGGGTTTTAACTCAAAAACAACTGGACCGATTTTAAAAATTATATATTTATTTCCAGAAATAATTAGGGATCCCTACTAAAACTTGAATAATGTAACCTAAGGTGTAAAAGAAGCCGCTGACGGAGAGCTAGTAGGAAATAAAATACATCAAAAATACTAAAAGTACACTAGTTCTAGTCGCTTTCTCAGCGCTCTACTGCAAAATCAGTTAAGTTTACAGAAAATGCAAGATAGTCCGACATGGATCTATAGTCCGACATGGCTATTTATGAACGTGGCTGACACATCGAGATATATCCATAGAGATGCAATCCCGAACATTACGCGGTCACAAAAACGTAACCATTTTTAGAATGCAGACGTAGCTTTGAAACTAGTAATCATTTTGATGTAAAATTATATCTATCTCTCTCACTCTAACCGAAACGTAATGTTCATGACATCTGTATGATAAGGATGGCATTTACTACAAATTTGCCCATACATTTACTACAAATTTGCCCTTATTATTGTTAAAATCGTCCTGCTGTACTCTGATAGATTCAAACTGGCTTCCAAATGACAGATGTCATGAATTAGGACTGGTCAGAACCTTTATGGCACGCATTTTGCTTGGTGATTGCACATCTAGTTACTTTAGTAACATATATATATATCTATGGGCTGACAGGTGAACTAACGCTAGCCACCATCTTGAAATGTCATTTTGGTGATACCGGCCAAGAGAAAATTCTTACCTAACTATAAGTAAAACTATAGCGCTATTCAATAAGACTAGATCTTGTCCTTGAAATAGTTTAGAAGAATGATGATCTGCGATGCCTCTGGTGTTGTAGATATCGATCGGCCGCGGTGACTACTTAATAATCAGGTGGGTTTCGGCTTGTGAGTCACCTGCTAACATCCAAATGTTTAAATATTGCATTTTATTGTTTCCAATTTAAGATTGTTATTAAAACTTAAATTATGAATTAATAAATTGCTATTTATCATGTCATGTTTTACATAAAAAAATGGATATTTCCATTAATTGGTATCATTATCACTAAAAATGACATTTCAAGATGGTGGCTAGCGTTAGTTCACCTGTCAGCCACGTTCATAAATAGCCATGTCGGACTGTATATATGAATGTGGTAAAAACTGGAACTAACATTGTCATCTTGGAATGACACTGTTAATGATACCTTTTTTTCGTCACCGAGGCCGATGGATATCCAGAACACCAGAAGCATCGCAGATCATCATTGCCCTTTCCTGACTAGTTCAAGGACAAAATCTAGTCTTATCGAATACAGATATATTTTTACTGATAGTGGGGTAAAAAATCCCTTGTATCACGAAAAAATACATTTCAAGATGGTGGCTAGCGTTAGTTCACCTGTCAGCCACATTCATAAATGGCCATGTCGGATTGATTATACTTAGAAGTTTATAAAAAAATTATAGACACATAATCACACAAGTTTGATGCATAAAAGTCTAATGAAACAAAATCGTGAAAACTAATGTTTAAAACTTATAATACCTACTTATAATTTTTACTATTTTTTTCCTAATTTATTTGAATATGGTTATTATTTGCAAAAAACACACATAGCTGCCAATCTCGCAGTATTGTTGTTCATAATCTCGCGGGATCTCGCTTGAGCCCCAATCTCGCGAGATTTGCATTCCCTAGTTATTAGTAACCTACCTAGAAATGATCAGATCTAAAATAACGCGAAAATAAGGAAGTGTGTGCAAGGTGCATGAAATGAGTAGCTATTGCATTCGGTTGTTGGCATAAGGCGCGGCGCCCCGCTCTCAAATAGACGCTGTTTACAATTGAGCGCTCGTCGCCGCAGCACGCGCCAGGTGTCGTGGGAGCTCTGAATCCGCCACATATTGTGCTATATATTATGGCGAATACATATCGTGTCTATTAATATCCCGTGAATATCGCACTCGACGCGTGTTATATGACATACGATAATACGTGTCTAAAATGGTACACACGCGGAAGCATACACTGGATCTCGTTGATTACCTATATATTTTATTGTTTTTAGGGTTCCGTAGTCCGACAAGGAACCCTTATAGTTTCGCCATGTCCGTCTGTCTGTCTGTCTGTCCGCGGCATAGCTCCGAAGTTCTTGATACTAGAAAGCTGAAATTTGGTATGGATATGTATATTGATCACGCCGACAAAGTGGTAACATAAAATTTTGAAAAATATTTTTTTTTAGTGTAACTCCCAAACATGTAAAGTGGGGAAGAATATTTTTTTCTCACATATGTCTTCGTGTGGGGTATCGCAAGATAGGTCATTCAAAAACGTTATGAGTAGTGGTCGGAGTAGGTAGATTGATTTGGGGTCAATGAACTGGCACGTATATATTAATATGGATATGCCTCCGGGATTCCGGGATTTTGCAATAATTAGGAGGTAGCTCCCTAACACGTAAAGTGGGGACCTAAAAAAATTTTTTTCATAATTTTATTTTACTATGTACTTTGTCGGCGTGATCAATATAAATATCTATACTAAATTTCAGCTTTCTAGTACCAAGGACCTCTGAGCTATCCTGCGGACAGACAGACAGACAGACAGACGGACATGACGAAACTATAAGAGGAACCCTTATCCCTTAACCCTTATCGACTATGGAACCCTAAAAATTATCCGAAATGTGAAATAAATAAATATATTTTTAAAATTCTTGTTCACATAACGCTTCACGAGAAAGTGAGGTGGAAAAAAACTTATTTTAGTACAAAAACAAAACAATAAACAGTATATTTTTAGGTTTTTAACGTTTATAAAATTAAGTAACGAATCTCATCATCGGAGGAGTGAATCACGAGATAGTCAAATTAAAATTTTTGGGTTGCAAGTTTTGGCATCTTTGATCGACAATTTCAGGTGGTACGATACGAATCCATAAACCCAATATATATTTTTTTCAGAATCAGCGATTTTTTTCTGGATTTTCGTACTTTTAATTGTTTAAGGTACATTATTGGGCCACAATTGTTAGGAAAAATGAACATCTTTATTTAAACGCTTATCGACCAAAACATCGCTCTAGAAGTCGGTGTCTCGTAAGTTACTGTTAACATTTTACCACTGACTTCTAAAGCGATGTTTTGGTCGACAAGCGTTTAAATAAAACTTATTTTTCTCTTTACAATGTTTTTTGGAAGTCGTTTTTTTTTTGTAAAACGTTTTTTTTTATTTTCACTTTTCAGTGTTTCGATCTTATTATCTTATCGGTATAAATTTCGGGTTCCTAGTTCCTAGAGCGTAAATCAACACATCAAATAAATACGTGGCGTATGCGCAATTAGAGATAAACCGTTATTTTTATTAAGAAAACAACTGAACCGATGTTGATAAAATTTATATGGATGAATCATCAAATTCGGTTAACCCAGTTCTGAGCTAACAAACATAAAAAAATACAGTCGTATTGAGAACCTCCTCCTTTTTTGAAATCGGTTAAAAATGGCCAAACTATTTTAATATAGGTAAAGATATAAATAGTACGTAATGTGTTTTAAGAATAGACGCCGGCGCCGCGTCCAGCTCGCGGTCTTATACAATATTATACAGTCTAACCGTAAGATCGTTGCTAATATATTTTATCTTGGCATATTTTTTTAATATGGTCAGGTAATTAAAATAGGTGACCAGAATAATTAGTAAACAAGATTTACACAATGTGACGTAAATACATTATTTTGATTTCACATTAAGGATTAAAAAACCGGCCAAGTGCGAGTCGGACTCGCGCACGAGGGGTTCCAGGGAACCCCTTAAAATTGCTGCACGCAAGCTAATAAAATACCATTACCTAAAAGAACAATCAGAAAAATAAATAATTCCGATCTTTACGAGCTAGTTTGATTTTAAATATTTTCCGATGAGATACGGTCTTAAAAATAATTGTATCGCAAATGTAATTGAGTTCTATATTTGAGCATTACAGTTTAAAATAAAACACAGTTGTTTAAACTTTTATATCCTTTTAATACATTTCGTTGTTAGAAGAAGTATTGTTGAATAGGTCTTTCAAAAATATTATGGGTGTGTGAAGACCATTTTCGATTAAGTGAGCCATTTCCGAAATATAGCTTTTAAGTGCAAATTTTTGATCGATTTTTTCGATTCGACTTGATCGAGTTTTGAGCGTTTCCCCCTCTAACGTTTGAATGGCTGTCCCTAGAAATGAGAAAAAAAAAAACTACAGACGTAGTACATGTAATGAACTTAAAGAAAAACTATCACGACTAAATAGACTTAACCGGTTACAGCCGGATCCTCCGGCCAGGGGGGTGATATTGCCTGGCGGGCTACTGCCCTTTTCAATGGAGGGACCCTGACGTGATTTTACATGGAAATAATTAGAAAACCAAGGTGTTAATAAATATAGAACTCAATTACATTTACGATACAATTCCTTTTGAGACCGTATCTCATCGGAAAATATTTAAAACCAAACTAACTCGTAAAAATCGGAATTATATTTCAAAATTTAGAACAGAGTAAGTTTGAAACTGAATAGAGACGCAGAATTATTATTTTTCTAATTGTCCTTTTAGGTAATAGTATTTTATTAGCTTACGTGCAGCCATTTTTAGGGTGCCGTAGTCCGACAAGGAACCCTTATAGTTTCGCCATGTCCGTCAGTCTGTCTGTCCGCGGCATAGCTCAGAGGTTCTTGGTACTAAATCTTACTTGGTATATTGATCACGCCGAAAATAAAATTTTGGAAAATATTTTAAGACCGCATGCAAATTTCTGTTCGATACGAGAATCCTCCCCCTCTAACTTTTGAATGGCTGAATGAACTTACTAGGAAAACTATCACGGCTAAGTAGGCTTAACCAGTTACAGAGTAATAGTCGACTAACTAAGACCTACTACGGGACCCTACTGCGCGTGGCCCGACACGCACTTGGCCGGTTTTTAGTTGTAGTTTTACCACGGGTTTCGTATTCCTTATTTTAAGTCAAATTCGATGATTACCTTTTTTTCACTCATAAACATTACTTAAGAGTTGCTTGTTTATGGTACGTAAAATCCCTGTCGCCACAGACTATAATCCAAATAATCGACTAAAGAACGAATGTAGACGTAAAAAATTAGATTTTTCATCTGTTGTACACAACTGGATGAGCCATCTTCTGGGTACGCTCGTTTGAAACTGAACTGAATTAAAAACCTTGTCTATCCCTTTCCAATACGTGATATCAAGGTCCACCTGGCTCATTCAATCTATAAATAAATGTCAAATAAATTTTAATTAATAATTTTCGAGACTGAATATTAGATGATAATTTTATAAAACTCACTGGTAATAAGTATTCTAAAAAGAATAATAAAAAGATAATATCAGATTAATCTTGCTTTAACTCCTAAAGTACTTACAATTGGTATAAGGCGTGTTAGTACAAAATGTTGCACTTAAAAATACCTTTCAAATGACATATGACTCGTCACTAGAGCAGGGATAGCTTTTATAACGTAGGTAGAATTATAATTTGATGAACATTAAGTGTCTGGCAACAGGGGTGGCACCATGGTAAGTGTCTGGGAATCAATGCTGTGATTCCGAAGATAATACCGAAAAATCAAACTTTATAATTTGACGATTTTTTTTTTTGATTTGCTGATGACACAACATTGACCATAAAAGCATGGAACAGGAATGCGTTAGAGATTGACACCAAAACTGATTTACAAAAAGCAATAGAATGGCTCGAACAAAATAATTTACATGTAAATATGAATAAAACAAAGATAGTGCAATTTCAAACACACAATTCATTAGTAGTACCACCTAAAATACAATATTACTTCGCAACATTGGAACCAGTCTCAACAACAATATTTTTAGGTATAGTTTTTGACGAAAAATGAAACTGGAAAGAACAAGTAAGCAAAGTCTGTACTCGACTTGATAAATTTGTGTTTGCTCTGAGAAAACTAAGAAAAATGGCTGGTAGAGAAACGGCTCTAAATGCCTATTATGGCTATATTTCTTCAGTGCTACGTTATGGTCTTATCATATGGGGTAATTCAGTGGATGTGAACAGAGCATTCATTGCACAAAAGAAATGTGTTAGAGCTGTGTATGGAGCAGAATATTTAGATCACTGCAAACCACTATTTAAAGCATTAAAGATACTTCCACTTCCTTGCCTTTACATTTTTAAAATATGTTTGTTTGTAAAACGATACTCTCACTTGTTCCCCGTGTATGAACACAAGTCCAAAACAGTTGAGAGCAGAAATCCAGCACAATTACTTGTACCTAGCCAGAGACTGCATTTGTATAGCAGAAATGCGAATTGCATGGCAATCAAAATATTTAATAAATTACCACCACAAATAAGAATTTTGCCCATTAACAGGTTTAAGAAAACTGTATTTGATTGGCTTCTAGACAAATGTTTCTACTCAGTTGCTGAATTTTTTAATTACAAATTTTGACATGTATGTACAATTTTAATATAATTTTTATTTTTTCTTGACTGTATAGTATTACGACATAGATAGTACCTTTCATTTTTGACATTTTGTATGGTAGTTGATTAGTCAATTATATAGCTTTTTCTTTTTAATTAAATTCAATTGAATATTTCTACACCGGCAACGGTAGTATATGTGAAACTGTTTTATATTTTAAGACCTGAATGTAATTACCATATACTAAGAAATAAATGCTATTCTATTCTACGAAAGTAGAATTTCTTTTTTCACAACTTTAGTACCGTGTACCTGCCAAAGCCACCATAACCCAAACTTCATAATGTTCCATCGTTCTTACCTGTGTTGGGTTGTTGGTAAAGTTTGTCAGCGCATGCTGCTGACAAACTTTCAGGTTTTATGAAATGACGAAGGTCTGGGGTCATGGGCTCTTAGGCTATTACGTATTATTGTATTCTCTTACACACATTGATATATAATGTTACTAACGTAACTAGATGTGCAATCACCAAGTAAAATGCGTGCTATAAAAGTTTGAGACCCAGCCACTATTCATGTCATCTGGCAGCTCGACTTCAGCTGAATGTCTGGAAAAACTGACTGTCGCCGTCTTTGTCGAACAAATGCCACGTGCATAATGGGTTTCGTACGATTCTGAGCATGTTTTTTGGCGCTTAAGACAATGTCATATTCGGTCATAATTCTCAAGCATGAGGTATAATCCGACATCTTTGGCAATTTTATTTAGTTCTTCTCTTAAGCTAGTAAGTAAGTAAATCGGAGCATAAGCCGTTAATCTCTTCCTAAAATTACATTGGATGGCAGATAAACCGTGTTTGATGTAGCTAACTATTACTGATAAGTCCCTTCATACATTTTGTTTTCCTCGTCTAATACTATGCAATGTCGCTTCAACCATTTGACCGTCACCCACATTCATTCATTATTTTTTGGTATAAAAAACTATGTTTTATGTTTTTTTTCCAAACACGAGACTACTCTATACAACTCGTTAAGAATAATAATCCTAAGCCACCTAGCGTGTGTAATTATCAAAACCTAACATCAGATTGAAGTTATTACACATTATGAGAGATTTAATTTAACACAAAATGCAAAATAATTTGTAGTTAAAACAAAACAACCCTTCCCATTACCATTGAGATACCTACGTCATTTAAATCACTCTGCTTTTAGTCTAGCTAGCCTAATAAGACTGAAAAGTCACTTAAACCATTTTGCCGTCAACTGATAGACACTGTTGGCAGTTGAATCTTTTCCTTACTCTAGAAATAAGACAATACAGATCATTTTGTATTGAGCGACCGTTATTTTTGATGTTATAGCAGTTTTTTTATGACAAGTATACCAAAACATCAGTGGATTGTTTGCAATAATGATTCCCGATCCTCATTAAAGTAGGTAGGTAGGTAGTACTAGTAGTTTAGTAAAGATGTTTTTTCGACATTTTACATCTTTAAATGGCCCTCCTGTAACGTTCATAAAATGTTGGTTAAAGCCTTTTACCTTTCACCCCTCGATCTATACATATGCTTTGTCCTGAATGACTGACAGATCAACGCACACCTAAACCGTTGAGTGTAGAGACCTGGAACTTGAATGGTGTTCTATGTATGACGAAGGCATCGTAAGAAAGGATTTACCGAAATTCTACCCCTCAGGGGTTTTGAATCACCTCAGGGGTTCAATTATTGAATTTTGCTGGACAATGGACATGTCCGTGATATAGAAGCATTAAGAACAAAACAAGGATAGAGTTCAATAATTCAAGCTCGCCTCATACGACAAACATATATTACTTTGATACTTTACTCAGTTTGACGTAATATTTAAATATTAATTTGGTTGCAGGTGAATCCAGCACGAGTAATCACAGGTGCGAAGCCAACATTATTTTTACTTTTGATCGATTATATTACCCCCACCTAGTACTTTGCTCCCAGCGAATAATGAACGCAAGACACCTTCATGCGGTTATCATTTTTCGTTGCTTATAATTTTTGACATAATTATTTTTTATTGATTCGCATTTTTGGAACAAAATACTTTAGTACCTAGTTTACCATGTACGAGTTGTACGTTTACAGGTACAACAAACCTTGCACATGTACATAGGTGGTACGTTCTTTATCCTACAAATGGAGGCTTTAGTATTATTTTTTTACGCAAGTATGTAAACATTTTATAACATTAATTCCATGCTTGAGTACTTAGGGCCAAGTTCACCGACAGCTGATTACGTAATCGGCCCGTTTAACAAAAACGTTTTTTAACCACGAAGCCATAATTTTCGTGATACCCACTATCTTGTTCATCCCTGGTTTGGTAATCGACCGTTTCAAGAAGTTAGAAGTTTGAATTTATGGTAAACAGCTGTTAATCGGACCGTTATCATGTCGGTGAACTTGGGCCTTAGTTGTATTAGGTATAAAGGTGTGTGCTAGCCAACAGGTGACAAATTTATTTATGTAATTATTTTAAATGCTGTAATAATTACCCTTATTTTTGATTGTATAAAACAAGGTTCTTCAAACCTAACGCACAGACATGTGTTGCTGGGGAGTTTGTTGCCCGACTTCTTCGTCCCAGCAAAAACACATAGGAATTCGTGACGGCCGGGCGTTTTAGACAGACAGAGTAACTTTCGCATATATATAAGTAAGGATTTCAGATTAGAAATAAATTAGTTGATCGTGCGTGCGAGGTACTGACCGGAGGGCAACTGGTGATGCCGCCGCCGCCGTAGAAGAACTCTCTATGGTACGCCACGATGGCAGTGTGCCACACACCCTCGATCCTTCGCCCTGCAACGTCAAACTCGAGGTTATTTTAAATTCCTGCGTCGTATGTACTCAGTAGGTATTCATACTTAGTATTATACAGATTTAGAAAACGTGCTTATTCAACGGGATCTATTCTAGCATACAATAATTGATTTAAGTACACAATTAACTCAAAAAACCGGCCAAGTGCGAGTCGGACTCGCGCACCGAGGGTTCCGACCATTGGAAAGAAAAAATACGCAATAAAGTCGCAATTATCTTGTTTTTTTCCGACCGCATAATTAAGTTTGTTTGTAGAGGAAAATTGCTGATTACTTAAAAACTACCTGCTAGATCTCGTTCAAACCATGCATAGTAATCTACATCATATATTTTTTTTAGATTTATCATTCTCTTATTTTAGAAGTTACAGGGGGGGAGACAGATTTTACCACTTTGGAAGTGCCTCTCGCGCAAACTATTCAGTTTAGAAAAAAATGATATTAGAAACCTCAATATCATTTTCCAAGACCTATCCATAGATACTCCACACGTATGGGTTTGATGAAAAAAAAATTTTTGAGTTTCAGTTCTAAGTATGGGGACCCCCAAAATTTATTGTTTTTTTTTCTATTTATGTGTCAAAATCTTAAAGCGGTTCACAGAATACATCTATTTACCAAATTTCAACAGTATAGTTCTTATAGTTTCGGAAAAAAATGGCTGTGACATACGGACGGACAGACAGACAGACAGACAGACATGACGAATCTATAAGGGTTCCGTTTTTGCAATTTGGCTACGGAACCCTAAAAAATATAAGCCATTTCAAAAATAATTCATAATTATCAATATTTTCAATATTTTTCGACGCTACAAAAATTTGTCCCACTCAAAAAAATACTATGGCACTAACTGAACAAATAGGTACCTATAACAAAAAAATTAAAACCGACTTCCAAAAAAAAAAACTGAAAAGTAAAAAATAATTTTTATTTAAACGCTTTACGACCAAAACAACGCTTTCGAAGTCGGTGTCTTGTAAGTTACTATTGTTAATATTTCGCCACCGACTTCGAAAGCGTTGTTTTGGTCGTAAAGCGTTTAAATAAAAATTATTTTTTACTTTTCAGTTTTTTTTTTGGAAGTCGGTTTTAATTTTTTTGTAAAAAGCTTTTTTATTTTTTCGCTTTTCAGTGTCTCGGTCTTGCAATCTTAACAAAATAAACACACCACTTTTTTAGGTTGTAATAAGCGTAAATAACGAAATCATCTAAGTATTTGGCATATCAGCAAGTAGAGATAAATCGTTATTTTTGATATATTTATAAAACGGCTGAACCGATAGTGATAAAATTTAAATGGGACCACACGGGAAGCACCAGCTTTCAAATAAAAAAAGAATCATGAAAATCGGTTCACCCAGTCGCAAGTTATGAGGTAACAAACATAAAAAAAAAAAAAAAAAAAAATAATACAGTCGAATTGATAACCTCCTCCTTTTTTTGAAGTCGGTTAAAAACATGCTCATTTCCTAGGCTACCCAAAAAGGTATAATATTCAATGTAAATATACGTAATTCGTAATACTTATTACGTATTATACGTATATTTACGTATATCCTTACTAATATTATAAATGCGAAAGTAACTCTGTCTGTCTGTTACGCTTTCACGCCAAAACTACTGAAAAAAAAGAGTGGGTAGGCGCTTTTTTTCACAATGATTTGTATGATGTTATGAATGATTTATATACCTACCTAGCCTGGTGTGGCACTTCTTGGCTTGGCATTGTTTAAAATACGATAACCAAAAATATCAACATATTTTGACATACCTACCTACCCACTCTTTTTAGGGTTCCGTAGTCCGACAAGGAACCCTTATGGTTTCGCTCTGTCCGTCTGTCTGTCTGTCTGTCTGTCTGTCTGTCCGCGGCATAGCTTCGTGGTTTTTGTTATTAGAAAGCTGAAATTTGGTATGAATATGTATATTGATCACGCCGAGAAAGTGGTAAAATAAAATTTTGAAAAATATTTTTTTTTAGGGTAGCTCCCAAACATGTAAACTAGGGATGAATATTTTTTTTCTCGCGGACCCCTTCGTGTGGGGTATCGTTAGATAGGTCTTTCAAAAATATTATGGGTGTGTGAAGACCATTTTTCGATTAAGCGATCCATTTGCGAAATATCTAGATTTTAAGTGATTTTTTTTGTTCGATACGAGTTACCCCCCCTCTAACTTTTGAATGGCTGTACCTAGAAATGTGAAAAAAATCTAAGAAGTAGCACATGTAATGAACTTACAAGGAAAACTATCACGGCTAAGTAGGCTTTACAGAGTTATAGTCGACTAACTGAGACCTACTATGGAACCCTACTGCGCGTGGCCCGACACGCACTTGGCCGGTTTTTTTTAATTATGCTGTGTTTGAAACATATAAAACGTTTGTGTTTATTTTTAAGTTATGGCTTAATTGTAATGCATAATTCAGTTTACAGATTTGATTAGTGTTGTTATATAGAAACATATGTTTTGTTTGTTTACATTGTCGGATAAATAAGATAAATGTAGTAGAAACGAGTAGTTAACTAGTATAAGTAGTGAGAAAACAACAAGTACGATAAAACGAAGTTTGAATGATAAAAATCAATCAATTTTAACATTTTTTATAATTAAATTTATAAATCTATTTATTTATTTTGTTTTAGAACGACCAAATCATAGAAGAAACGCTTCATAAATGTACACCTAACTTTGAGAAAAATGAAATTGACGCATCGATTTATAATAAAATTTATATAAAATGGTTATTATGCAGATGATAAGGCCATTTTTTTTTTCTAGTTAATTGTGTTTTAAAAGATCTAACATAATCCATTAAAACATTTTAAAAATCCATGACATGTTTTATTTTTATTTCCATATTTTAAAAACAAAAACCAGCATTCATGGACACTGTGAACGAACGAAACTTTTTTTTCCCGATCGTCAACAGTGTTGACGATAGGAACGAAAGGTGTTACCGAACGGGAATTACCCGAAATAATAAGTAGCGTTCGTCAACACTGTGAACGAACGAAACTTTTTTTTCCCGATCGTCAACAGTGTTGACGATAGGAACGAAAGGTGTTACCGAACGGGAACTACCCGAAATAATAAGTAGCGTTCGTCAACACTGTGAACGAACGAAACTTTTTTTTCCCGATCGTCAATAGTGTTGACGAAAGGGTGTTACCGAGCGGGAATAACCCGAAGTTATTGAAGATATGACCTGGCTTTTCGCGCAGTTTATTTCCATCAATAATTGAATTTACAATGCGACGTCAATAATTGAGTAAATCCATATTTTCAACATTACGTCGGTGGAGCAACCACGCATTTTGGACGGACATGTCAATGCAATGGAGAATCAAAGCCATATACTACTTTTTTCCCCGAATGATAGTTCGTAATGATGATATGTTTTGGTCAGATAAATCTACACGACCCGTATTCTTATTATATTATATTGTTTAATAAGATAGGGTTGAGACACAGATACCTTATTTTTTGTTTCTGAGAAGCGTTCAGTTTTGTCCACCGGATTTATACCAACTGCATAGGAACAAACCAATACCATACTGTTATCATGCCACTTGCAAATGATAATATCGGCAGAAACACGAAAATCGTAAAAGCCTTTCTCTTTTGATTTGTTTTTCTTGTTTCGCAATAATGGACACTTCCTAGACTTATTTTTTCTAACAGTTCCAGTTATACGAAAGCCCCTCTCAGTCGGTTCTTGAACTAAAGGCAAACCCGTGAAAAATGTATTACACCAGTTTCACTAATTGATCTACATATGTCAAAACCACGCTAGCACCTAGACCAAGCTGTGAATACCGGGCTCTATAAATGTAGACACGCCTTGATAGGGTTCAAACCGTGCAATGTAGCCACCTGATGTAGCCGACCCAGTTCCACGCGCGCCTCGAAAGAGCTGTCAGCATTGTTGACGGGGCCATGGCCTGCCGGGGCTGCGGGACGTTCGAAAAAGATACCGCACCCCCGGAATACAAAGGGCTGAGGAAGGAACATGGATGGGTTTTAGTCAGTAAGAGTCTGACACTCCCTTCCGCCCATGGCGGGAGCGGTCATTTGATGATTGGCGTCGGTATCTATCTAGGCGTCGGTATCAGTCTAGGCGTCGGTATCAGTCTAGGCGTCGGTATCAGTCTAGGCTTCGGTATCAATGTCGGCGTCGGTATCAGTCTAGGCTTCGGTATCAATGTCGGCGTCGGTATCAATGTCGGCGTCGGTATCAATGTCGGCGTCGGTATCAGTCTAGGCGTCGGTATCAGTCGAAACATCGGTATCAGCCCAAGCGCCGGTATCAATGTTGGCGTCGGTATCAGTGTAGGTGTCAGTATCGGTCTAGGCGTCGTTATCAGAGTCGGCGTTGATATTAGTGTAGGCGCCGGGATCAGTCTAGACGTCGGGTTCAATTTTATTATATTCGTATGTATAGATAAATTATGTACACAAAAGTTAAGTTTTATCTCGCTCGCTCTATATGGTTAAGACGTCCCTGCCTAGTAGACAGTTTTAACATAAACTTAGCGCTTTTGCATTGATGTGCGTTCAAATTAACAGACATGCAGATAGAAAGACATTTCTTCTAATAGTTATTTAGTCATTTGCAATATCTCTTTTCTCAAAATTCCGAAATGTGTAGATACTTATTTTTAAATTTTATTATACCTATATATATAGAGATAAATTATGTACACAAAAGTTAAGTGTTTTATTGGCAAGGGGGGCGCAGGGTCATTTTCGCACCCCGGCGCCCTACGTAGTTAAGACGGCCCTGTCTGTCACAGATCATTAATTACTTCAGTAACTACTAATGCTATCTGGTTTTCTATAGTGTATGGCAGAACAGGAAAAGACCATTTGGCTTTCGCGCCAAATGAAAATTGCTTCCGATCATTAGTTCTAACAAACTTGTCATTATTTTATGTCTTCCGGCCCTTTCAAAAATCAATATAATGTATGAAAATGACGAATCATCGAACCTATGTATATAATAATGGCTCAGAGCAACACTACAACTTTTGTACATTTTCAAAGAAGGCCTAAAAATACTGGCAAAGTGCGTGTCGGGCCACGCGCAGTAGGTCTTAGTTAGAGTCAAATTCAATAACAGATGGTTATATAATCGGCCCGTTAAACGAAAAAGTTTATTAACTACGAAGCGAGAATTTTCGTGTTGTCAACTTCTTGTTTAACCCCGGCTTGGTGATCGACCGTTTTAGGAATAAAAAAACTCAAATGATCTTCTTTCAAATGATTATCCATCGTATGGTAGGTTTGAATTTTTGGAAAACAGCTGTTTTCAGTTGATCGGACCGTTATCTTGTCGGTGAAGTTGGGCCTTAGTCGACTATAACTCTGTGACCGGTTAAGCCTACCTAGCCGAGATAGTTTTTAAGTTCATTACACATTTCTAGGGACAGTCATTGAAAAGTTAGAGGATGTTGTTAATTTAAGTGGCAGAATTAGAACAAAATAGGTTACGACTTTGTTTTCATTTTTCGTACAATCAATTGGTATAGACTCTATAGACTACACACATACAGTAACATCTTTGGTACAAGCTGATCCCCTAGCCGACAGTTTAGAGGCCCAATGCTCACCAAGCTCCCAACCAGCAGACCAAGCTCATCTCTCCAAGGTTGACGCCGAAGTCGAACGTAGGTCCTCCTTACCGCCCGTTGAAGATCCTGATGATCCCCTTCCTCCCATCACCTCGGACGAAGTACTCGAAATCATCAGAAATCTCAAACCCCGTAAAGCCCCAGGCCCAGACGGCATCACAAATAGGGTTTTTAAAATCCTGCCCGCCTCCCTCATAATGCTCATGACCGCAATCTTCAATTGCGCCATGAGCCATAACCTATTTCCACAAGAATGGAAAGAGGCAACCGTTATCGGTATCCCTAAACCCGGTAAACCGAAGTCGCAACCCTCGAGTTACCGACCCATCAGTCTCCTCAATGTATTCGGTAAAATCTACGAGAGGCTTATTTATAAGCGTCTCAAAGACTACGCTGAAGCAAAGAGTCTCATTCCCGATGAACAATTCGGTTTTCGAACCCAACATTCCTGTATCCAACAAGTCCACCGCATCGTGGAACATATAAGTGTTGGCTTCCAACGACGACGGGACATGATGACGGGAATACTATTCTTCGACATAGCGAAAGCTTTCGACAAAGTCTGGCACAATGGCTTAATATACAAGCTATATCAACTCGGCGTGCCAGACCGTCTCGTGCTCATCGTTCGAGACTTCTTGTCGAACCGCTCATTTCGCTACCGCATCGAAGGAGCACTATCCTCGCCCCACCCCATACAAGCAGGAGTCCCTCAAGGCTCTGTCCTATCCCCCCTCATCTTCACGCTATTCACTAGCGATATCCCAAAGAGCAAAAAGGCTCAATTAGCACTATTTGCCGACGACACGGCCATATACTACACTGGCACCAGCCCAGTGGCCATAGCTCGTAATCTCCAAATCGCCGCCAACGCCCTAGGCAAGTGGTTTAAGAAATGGAGAATCGAGGTAAATCCCGACAAGAGTCAGGCAGTTCTCTTCTCGAGACCGCGCCGAAATCCACCCCTACCCAGTCCCATCACCATGTTTGACAAGCCGATTCCTTGGAAAGAGCAAGCCAAATACCTAGGTGTGATACTTGATCGTCACCTCAACTTCGGAGAGCACATAAAGTCTGCCCGCTCTCGAGCGGCCTTCGCTCTCAGTCGCCTCCACTGTATGTTAAATGCACGTAGCAAATTGTCACTCAAGTGCAAATTGCGCATCTACACCACGTGCATCCGCCCCATTATGACATATGCTTCCGTTGTGTTCGCACACTCAAAGCCATACCGTCTCCATAGAATGCAGACCCTCCAAAACCGTTTCTTACGAAAAATCACAGGGGCCCCTTTCTACGTACGAAACGAAAATCTCCATCTCGATCTCAAACTGCCCACCATCCAGCAGTTCATGAAACGTGCCGCCAAGCATTACTTTGATGCTGCCGAAAAGCATCCAAACCCTCTGGTCGTCTCGGCCGCCGGATACGCACCCTCCCAGATCAGTAAAATTCGCCGCCCGAGGCATACTCTCACCATACCCGATGACGCTATAACCCTCTATCAAGAGAGCAGTAGGTCCACTAGCACTCTACACAAACACAGACCGCGTTCGTATCGACCTCGCCGCCGAGGTCCATCGCGACGACCTTGTCCATGCCCTCCCGACCCTAGCTCGACGAGCCAGCCCGCGAGCTGAGCTAATAGCTTTAAAATTCCCGATTATAATAATCAAAATTTATTCTGATCCAGCCTGTCCCTTGCTGTCCTCCCCCAGCGACGCCCTAAGCCGAGGCCCGTACCCCACTAGGGGGTGCCCTTAGCGTGTAGTCGCTTAGTTTTGTAAGTTAAGCCCTGGCTGGAGGCCCTAAATTTATTTAAGGCACTTCACAGGCAAGCCCGGTTAAGCAGTCGACAACCTTCTAGGTTGACCTGCGAGATGCCATACACAAAAAAAAAAAAAAAAAAAAACAAGCTGATCCTCGTTTTGTAATAGCAATACAAACACATTTTCGGTACTTTCTTGTGTCGGTCCCAGTTGCCGGAATAAAAATATTTAAATTAAATCCATACGGCGACTCACATCGCGGATCAGATAGTTGCGGTCCCAGTCGCCGGAAGCCTCCCTAATATAAGTAAGATTAATGTTTCTTGAAAAAATATCCAATTGAACAGATAAAAGAATAATGTATAATTACTAACACAAACTTATGTCCCCATTCATTAATTTTATAATACCTATTATAACAAATAATAGGTAGGTACCTTTTTTTTTTTACCTACTTTGGCAACCTTTGCATCAGTGTGTTAACAAATATTTTCTTTTGGTATCAATTGAAAGGGTACTGTTTTGATAGTATACAACATCATGAAAAGAGTTCGCTTAGTAGTTGTATAGTAGTTATTAGTTATAGTAGTTATATAGTCCGGTCAAATTAGACCAAAAAATAAGAGTAAAGTTACCTAAATTCCCACCAAGCTGAAAATCGGTAAGATTGTTTAAAATATCATTAAAAACTAAATTTGAAAGTTCCCCATCTTTCCCCTGTAAGGAAAAAAAAATATTCAAGGTCAAAGGTAAAAAAAGTGAGTTTTTCGTGATTTTCAGCAAAACGGTAAGTTTTATCATAAAAATACCTTAGACAAATATTGTAGATCATAAAATTATCTACGAAAAATTTATTAATACCATTTTTTCTACGAGCCACCGTTTTTGAGATATAACGATTCAAAAGGTTGTAAAAGTTGTAATCGTCATAATATGCATGAGTACGCCACGTATATACTCGTACATCTCTATCCTTACTAATATTATAAATGCGAAAGTAACTCTGTCTGTCTGTCTCTCTGTCTGTTACGCTTTCACGCCAAAACTACTTGACCGATATAAATGAAATTTGGTACAGAGATAGAATAGACCCTGAGGAACAACATAGGCAACTTTTTACTCGGGTGCACGAAGTAGTACCCTCGGGATGCGGGTGAAACCGCGGGAAACAGCTAGTAGTTGTAATATATGTTAAAATATTTTTCTATCGGTCATTGTAACTTACACTACTAATATAAAATATACATAAGTATAGATATGCATGTTTCGTTAAACACACCAAAAGTAAAAAACAGTACAATTAGCTTGTCTTCCTCCAACCTCAGTTGCTGCTCATCACACACACTAGCACACTTTACTTCCACCTGCGCCGGAAAAACTGCTGACCTCGATTTTTTGCAACTGCAAAAAGGGATGCAGTGCTAAATGTGGTTGCAAAAAAGTGGGACTGTTCTGTTCTCCGGCATGTACACATTGTCAAGGCCGGTTGTGCTCTAACATTGAATCACCAACAGTAGAGGATCCGTTTGATTCCAACGAGGCAACATGCGATACATCGCTATTAACGCAGTTTACATGCACTCAGGATGAAGATGAAGAAGAACAAGAACAAGACGAACAAGAACAAGAAGATCAAGAAGAAGAACATAAAGAAGAATTTGAAAGTTGAACGACTCGGACGATTAAATTTCACTACTTTTTTTTTAACTTAAATTGCTTTTATCTTTTCAATCTCTGCTAATATCCATTATTTTTCAATAGTTTCAAATTCAACAGGATCAAAACTGACCCGTGGAATAGGCCTGAAACCCAGTTAAAAGTACACTACCTCATAGGTGGCGAGGAAACGTGTGCATATTATGACGATTACAACTTTTTGAATCGTTATATCTCAAAAACGGTGACTCGTAGAAAAAAAAGTATTAATAAATTTTTTGAAGATAATTTTATGATCTACAATTTTTGTCTGAGGTATTTTTATGATAAAACTTACCGTTTTGCTGAAAATCGCGAAAAATTCATTTTTTTTTACCTTTGACCTTGAATAAATTTATTTCCTTACAGGGGAAAGATGGGGAACTTTCAATTTTATTTTTAATGATATTTTAAACAATCTTACCGATTTTTAGCTTGGTGGGAATTTAGGTCACTTCGAATGTCTAAATTGACGGGACTAATATATGCAAAAATAAAAAAAACAGTTTTTTTCAGGAACATTTTGGCATTACCACATAACTTCTGGTACACATGATTAAGTATTTCTATGAATATCTAGCTGTTACCCGCAGCTTCACCCGTGTCCACCCGGATAAAAAGTAGCCCAAAACCTCCAGAGTCCCCTCTATCTCCGTACCAACTTTCAGCCAAATTGATCTAGCTGTTCACACATGATGTGATGACCAAGGGAAATAGGGATTCATTTTTATATAATAGATAGAATAGAAGATAGTATGAATCTTTGCTTTCAACATGCATTGTATTTCACTACTCCATGTGGGCTCACTTTTCAACCAATACTACTATCCACAAGTCTATTCTTGACAAAAATCAAGATGTAATTTATACAACCCCTATGACGGCCCACTGACCCAAATGCTTACCTAATATAGAGGGTGAGAGTAAGGAAGCAAGTCCATTTGTGAGGTCATAGATGTACAGCTCCACAGGCGTGCCCTGCTCAGCCATGGCACGGCGGTCTCTGGCACACTTGAAGGCAACACAATAAACACTTGTTACAGGCTAAACCTGAGTGATATTTTCAAACATTTACACAACTTAACTGATAACTTTATCTCCCAATACAGTTTTTCATGTGTGATCTTATAATAAATTATTGTAATGTATAGGGTTTAAAATACGAAACTGAACTGATGATAGTGTATACATACATTACTAATCAAATGATATTAACAAATGAATAGGTAATCAGTAAATGGGCAAGCAGCGCGAAGCGCGTGGAGCGCGTGCAGCCGGTTGCGTTGCAGCAGTGCAGCGGCGCGAGTCGACTTACTCGGTCAGAGGGTCGGCGAGACATATGCTCGGCCGCAGCCCGCTCACGACTATGCCACCAGAAATAACATTTATAAATAACACACCGCCAACACAATCATACAATACGACATTCCTGGATCGTATACAGGTAGGTGCACATTTTGCGGACTAATGCGTCAATTCCGTGTAAACACTACATCATCGATAGTTCAGTTGCAAATCAACAATACAGACGTCTCGTACTTCACAAGTCGTAATCCTGCGTCAACATCGCAGTGCTGATAACGAAACAAACTTATCTTGTTTTTAAGCTATCATAACTTCACTTACATTTTTTAAATAATAGTTTCTGAAAATTGTATTCTTAGTTTCTCCACAAAACTAGATAGGCACTCATGGACTACTCTAAATCGTTTCCGTTTCTTTGGCTGACTGTTTCACGTTTGGAGACAAGGGAACCTGTCACTATAGTTCAAGATTGACTGCTTTGATTTTATAAATTAAAGATTGAGCGGAGAGACCTGGCTGACTACCTAAGTTTTTATGTTATGTGTTTGCGATGGCGAAGCGTAAACAGAAGGATAGACAAAACGAGACTATCAGTTCGCTGATGATAGTGATTATTAGTTTCACAAATTTTGACACTGACAGCGGTTATTTAATAATTCAATGGATTGAATTCCTTCATCATACTAATCAATACAGTTGTTTTAGTTGATTTTGATTGTTTATGTTAATTTCATAGTGTGTGATGGTTGAGCACAGCACACAGAAGAAATACCGTTGTATTATTATAGTCCGACATATAAATCTCAATGAAATATTAATGCATAGGCGTATTATTCTAAGTAATTGTATTATTATTATTAGGGTTAGGTATTGTGTTACATGACATGGCTATTTTTATGAATGAATGAATGTTGAATGCGGCAGGCGGCTGGGCTGGCTGACCTGACACTGACAGCAGTGACAGACACGTGACCAGTGTTGCCAGTACCTGCGTCGACTTTCGGACGATTCACTACCTGAAATGGGACGATTTTTGGACAAAAAGGACGGCTTGAGAAATATTAATTTGTTATGAATTTACGATTGACTGATACTAAAGTATGGGTGTTGAGGCGGGTTCCACTTTCCATCTTGATCTTTTTCGGTTTACTGTAAAGTCTTTCTTCACGTCAGTCTTCACGCTTGCATTTGCAAATAATAAAACAAACGGCATTCCAATAAATTTTCTGATGTTTGCTGGTGATGCGCGGGATACTTCAGCCATATTGAGATTTCAAGATTCTGTCAAAGTTGTAAGTGTCAAAATAAGAAAGTTGTAAATTTTGTCATTGATGAAAAACTTCCGAGTGGAATGTCTGCTTCTCCAAGTATATTTCCTCGCATTTTGCTGAGTTGAGATCCTTGAGGCGCAACTATTCCTCCGTTGTTTGAGACAATCTCGGTGGATCTAATTGACCATAATATATTATTTCGTCATATGAACCTAGAAATTCTATATAATGCTAATTTTTTTTTTCTACATGACCTATTGCAGGGTGTTTCTAACAGCATTCGACCTGCTTAACCGGAAAATGTGGCAAGGTCCTAATTTAATTAATTAAATTAAGGCCTCCAGCCAAGGCTTACAACTAAATTTAAAACTAAGTCACAGCGGGCTAAGGGCTCCCCTTAGTGGGAAACGAACCTCGGCTTAGGGCGTCACTGGGGAGGACAACTAGGAACTAGCTAGATAGATCATACTTATCAATAATGCAACATATTCAGATGTATGTGAAGCATGTCAAGATTGCGACTACAGTGCCTAAACGGACCATTTGGAAACTAAGCAAAAAGTGAAAACTATCACATTTGTAGTGTAAGTAATCTATGGTTGCATTCACACACCGTGCGTTACATTTTTACAAGTTTTACGCATTTTTGTAATGTTTAAAACAGCGTTTTGTTATTTTTGTAATAAGAGAGTAAATTAATGTAGTTGGCTATTTGAAAAGGGACGAAAAAAGGATGGAATATATGAACGGACATCGAAGGGACGTAAATATGTCTAAACGGACAAAAATCGCCCCTTTTGGGACGTTCTGGCATCTCTGCAGGTGACTACAGCTACAGTCTATAGTCCGACATGGCTATTTATGAATGTGGCTGACAGGTGAACTAACGCTATCCACCATTTTTGGTGATACCGACCAAGGGATTATTTTTACCCAACTATAAGTATAAATATAGCTATGTTCGATAATAGTAACTAGATTTTGTCCTTGGACAAGTTAGGAAAGGGCAATGATGATCTGCACTGCGATGGATTTGGTATTGTAGTAATCTATCAGCTTCGGTGACTACTTAATAATCTGGTGTGTCTCGGCTTGTGGAACCTACTAACATCCAGATAAGTGTTAAATGTTTAAATAACACATTTTATTGTTTCAGCCCCGTTCATAAACAACCATGTCGGACTATATAATACTCCTTCTACGCTTTTATAAGAATATACCGTAGAGGTAGTATTAATTAGAGACATTTATCCCAACGTCATCAGGGTGTAAAAAGGATGAACTTAAACTACTTAACCTTAGTTAAAAAAGAGCGACATTTTTGTCTCTTTCTAAGAATGCGATCTTTTCGTCTTCTCAAAATTTTGTTTAGGGCAGATGAAAAGTACAGCTTGGCAAAAAAGTCTAGAAACGAAACTATTTTTTTTATTGTTGGCAACACTTCAAAATAATGTCGTTTGATGTAAACAAAGTTCGCGAGTTACTTATTTTTTTATTTCGACCATCAAAACGGCAATTAAACTACGTTATAATAAATAAAACCATTCAGAGTACTAGCAAGGAAACAATTCGTAAGGTTTATAGGCGATATCTGGTCAAACATGAGGCTAAAGCTCTTATTTTCGATCTCGACGATATTTACCAAAGTACCGCCATAATGACAGGTATGCAAGAGTTTGTTTTGTTGTATTTAGTTGTATCAAGTGTTAATTTATGAACTCTGTTTTGTTTTGAATTGCTTAAATACGAAATATGTGAAATTTTGATCAATAAACAACGAGCATATAGGTTATGTTTACGTTTTGTCTTTGACACTTTGGTATAGCGCGCCTAGATTAATTGATACTTGAGAGGCTTGAGCCTTGATACTCTGCAATATGTAAATTCGATTTCTAATTAACTTTATCTACGAGTGTGACCACAAGATAATATAATACTTGTTGTAGCTAGCATTAGAATATTACAAAAAAAATAGATACCGTAGACTTTTTACGTTTAATATTGGCATTTGTATTTAAATGTCCTAAGCTATTTTAGTTGCAAATCCTTGCCGGCTTGAGCTGTCACTTTCACTAAAGATCAACTTATTACCATCTAAACAATACTTGTCACCATCATGACCACCATAGCCGATATTGCTGAGGCCCAGCGCATTGCAATGTTATCCCTCAACCAACGGATGGCTGATTTTGAAGCTCATCTAAAAGAATCATCAGCTGGAGCTGATTTGAGCGGCCTTCACAAAGATTTTTCCATCTTCAAGGAGCATGTGTGGAGTGTTCTCAGTGCATTGCAGCTGCAGATGTTAGACGTGAGTAGGAGCATTGATGTTATTGAGATGCGTCACAGGAAAAAATTTCTGCTTCTTGGAGGCGTTCCTGAGCAAACAGATGAGAATGTTCCTGAGAGTGTGACTTCCATACTGCAGAGCAAACTCGGTTTGACTAATCTGGCTCCCTCATCTCTGACTACTTGTCACAGGCTGGGAACTGCTTCTAATGGGCATACAAGACCCATCTTGCTCAGGTTTGCAGACACTTCTGTTAGAGGCGAAGTTTGGAGAACCAAAACAAAGCTTAAGGGATCTTCTTATGTGTTATCCGAATTCCTCACGCGACAGAGACAGTCCGCCTTCATAGTAGCGCGCAAACTGTTTGGTGTGACGAACGTGTGGACTATGGACGGCAACATAAATGTGAAGCTCCCTGACGGTAAGCGTCGCCGTATCTTCAGCAGTGAGGAGGTTATCGCACTTGGGACGGAGTATGGCAAGGCACTGGAGCAGGAGGTGCCTCTGGTTTCGCAGTCTGGATCGAAGAATGCCAGTCCGACGCCAGCCCAATCGTCGACTCGGTCAAGGCGTAATATAAAGAAAAAGTAACAGTTCCTGATACTCTTTACATCGCACTTAATTATCTTTCGGCATATTTTCTGTCCGTCTTTCATAGCGGTATGTTGGATAAACTTTCCTTTATGGGCCGTCGAGTTGGAGGTTCATTTTTTTTTTGTAGATAGCACTCATAAACATAAGCCTTTTTACAAATTTTTAAGTTGCGGAGACTCACGGTTTACGAGATATAATTTTTTAAATATTGAAAAATAATACGTAATTTCGATAGATATATTTGTCATGTTAGATGTCAAATTGACGTTTTACGTTCCGTTGACGGTGGAGGTGTGTTTCATTCAATTTTATCATACCCAACAAGTTTTACATTATGATCACTATTTTATTTTCTTATTTTCCCTTTTTTTTTTGTAATTGCCTATCACCACTTGCTTTCTTTTACTTCTGACATTGGCAGAATGGTCGACTTTGGCATCGACGTCTTTGCCATAAACAAAAATAGAATAGAATAGAATTTTATCATATTGTGTCTTTAAATATAATTATATTTTCACATAGTAAATTAAAATTAAATTTAAAAAATTATGATACGTAATGAATGTGCACTAAAAATGCGTTGTACTATGCAATTACAATGACTTTTTACATTAAAAATAAAGAATATTTTTTTTACCCTGGAACGGAACGTGAAGCGACGCCATTATATTAATGATGAGTGTATACATATGTGCAAGAGCGAGCGAAGCGAGCTCGGAATTTTAGGGCACTCCGACTCGGATAGGTTAGGTTAGAAGGAGGTGGCGGGGTCGTAGTGAGCGAGCGAAGCGAGCGAACACCGACCCCGCCACCTCCTTCGAGGTTATTTTTTTTTAAACCACGCAGAAGTAGGAGCCCCGCGAAGCGGGGCTCCGTCGAGCTATCTTGGCAGGTAGGGTAGTGTTTAGGGCACCCTGACACGAATAAGGTAAGCCTTCGTGGTTAATCTTTGGAAATTAGCGTTCAAATTGATGGAAATTAGTGTTTTAACCTAACCTAACCTCAAAACTTTAACCATGGATATCTCCATAACCATAGGGCTCCGCGGGTTGGGGATGGGACAAGGGATAGCCTCTTTCCCCCCCCCCCCTCCCCCCCTCTTCACCCCGAACCATAAATCGACGGCCCATAAAGGAAAGTTTAACCGGTATGTTTATATTGCCTAACTAATTATTAGCACGTCACAGAAGTTTTGTTCGGTATACCGACGCATTGCAATTTTATTTTTCTCTTATACTACTTGTTTACGTGTGTAACGTCAATGTTAGGTCTCAATGTCATGTCATATGTCAACTGTCATACTTGTCACTGACCGGAGTGTTTTGCACAGTGTACATTTTTAATTTTTCTTTTTTTATTTTATGTCGTTTTATTGTCTATGTTTTGTAATGTTATTAAAAATTGTCATATGACTGTAAATGCGTTCGGATACCCTTACTGGATTATGATTAGTTTAATATTAGTTAAGTACAGTCTGCCGGCAGGTTATGCAACGCGAAAGCGAATCGAATCACACACCGATTTTTTATTATATTTTATTATTTTTGACATATCTATATATTTTAGATTTTTATTTATTTATCTATAGAATAGTTATGTCTGACGATGACTCATTTTATTCTTGCCTTAGTTCTTCCACCTCATTTTCATCCCTCGACGAATCTTTTTCTTTGACCAATTTCTTGAGTACTGAATGCCAGCGGTTCCCTAATTGTTTTAATGTTTGCCATGTTAACGCCCAGAGTATCCCTCAACATCACTCTGAGTTAATGGATATATTTTCTGATGCGGCTTTTCATGCTATTTTAGTATCCGAAAGTTGGCTCAAACCCGAACTTCCTTCTACATCTTACAGCCTACCAGGTTTTGTCCTAATTCGTAATGATCGCACGGGAAAAAGGGCCGGGGGTGTCGCTATTTATTTACGAAGTGATATCCCTTATAAAATTCTATTTTCTTCGGCGCCAATTTATAATGGCAATCCCGAATATTTATTGATTGAAATAGCTGTCAAAGGGGTGAGGGCCGTTCTTGGAGTTGTATACTGCCCACCTGCTATAGATTATTTCTCCAGTTTGGAATCTATCCTCGAATCAGTTTCCTCCGAGTACAAACATCTCATAGTCATGGGTGATTTCAACACCGACCTTGTGAAGCCCAATCCTAGGTCACGTAAGCTGAGTGCAATCCTGGAGTCGACGGGTCTATCATCTCTTGCACTTAATCCAACGCACCATAATAAGGACTCGAGCGATTCCTGGCTTGATCTCATGTTCGTAGCTTCTCCGACCCATGTTGCTAACCATGGTCAGGTCGCGGCACCTGGGCTTTCTAGGCACGATTTGATTTATTTGTGTTATAAAATTAAACCTCCTAAACAGCGACCTGCCATTTTGTACATAAGAAATTTTGCAAGGGTTAACAAGGACGTACTTTTCAACGATGCTAGGTCTCTTGACTGGCTCGACGTTGTCGAGGCATCGACAGTGGACGAGAAAGTTGAGAGGCTGAATAGCTCTGTTCTTCGTCTTATTGATGCGCACGCGCCTTGCAGAGCCGTTCGTATTAAGCGCCCCCCAGCTCCATGGATTACTCCTGGAGTTCGTATGGCAATGAGACGTCGAGACAGGGCTTTCAGAAGGTATAGAAGGGACCGCAGTGAGGAGAAGTGGTACTTGTTCAAGGTGGCTAGAAATCGTTGTAACCAGATGGTAAGAGTTGCCAAACGCCGATACATTTGTGAAAATGTCCTCAATTCCTCTCCGGCTGATATATGGAAGTTTCTCAAGTCACTTGGCATCTCAAAGTCTGTTTCAAATAATAATTTATCTCCTAATTTGTCCCTTAATGAACTCAATAGTCATTTCTCGACATCATATACACTCGCAGATGTAGTAAAAAAGAATACAGTTTCTGTTATTACTTCCATGCCCATATTACCTCCAGACTCTTTCTCATTTTCCCCTGTGACTAGCGTGGAGATTCTTAAAATTTTTGCTTCAATTAAATCAAAAGCTACTGGCTGTGACGGAGTAAGCAGAACTATGATATACCTCCTGATCGATGTTATCCTCCCCGTTCTCACACATATTATTAATTTCTCGTTGGAGGCTGGGGTTTTTCCTTCTATTTGGCGTAAGGCTTACATTATCCCACTTCCCAAAGTTTCAAACCCCAGTTTATGTAATCACTACAGGCCAATTTCCATACTTCCCTTCCTTTCTAAGATCCTTGAAGCGGTTGTTCATAAACAATTGTCTTCTCACATTTTTCAAAACAACCTACTATCCAATGTCCAGTCTGGTTTTCGCCCTGGTCACAGTACTGCCACTGCTTTACTTAAAGTCACCGAAGACATTAGGGAGGGCATGGAGAAGTCGAGGTTAACGCTATTAGTTTTAATAGATTTCTCCAATGCTTTTAATACTGTTGACCACGATATTCTCCTTGCCCTCCTAACGCAAATTGGAGTCTCACCGTTATCACAAGGTTGGTTCTCTTCATATCTTCGTGGTCGCCGACAAGCGGTGCGTAGTGATCAGGGGCTCTCTGATTGGTACGACCTGATGTCTGGTGTTCCACAAGGCGGTATACTTTCTCCTCTCTTATTTTCTTTATTTATTAATTCCATTACCAATATTCTTAAATGCTCTTACCATCTGTATGCCGATGACCTGCAACTATACGTTCAAACTGAATCTGGTAATTTAGATAACTGCATCTCATTGCTTAATGCCGACCTGCGAACTATTGAAGAATGGTCTGGCAAATTCGGTGTTGTTGTCAATGTTGATAAGTGTCAGGCCATTCTCATAGGGAGCTCTTATTTTTTGAATAATATGGACACTAGTCATTTAATACCCATCGTGTTCAAGAATACGATAATAGGTCTTTCGCAACATGTTAAAGATTTAGGTTTGCAGGTTGATAATAAACTTAGTTGGTCTAAGCAAGTTTCTCAGGTAAGCCAAAGAGTCACGACCACGCTGCGGTCTCTCTATAGATTCAAGCATTTCCTTCCTATTAGCACCAAAACAACATTGATTCAGGCACTTGTACTTCCTATCATTGACTATGCAGATGTTTGTTACTCGGATCTATCTCAAGAACTTCTAAACAAATTGGATCGACTACTCAATAACTGCATTCGCTTTATTTTCGGCCTTCGTAAATATGATCATGTTTCTTCTTTTCGTTCCCAGCTTAAATGGCTGCCTATCCGTCACAGGAGATCCCTTAGATCTCTCTGTATGCTCTTCTCTATTATTAATGATCCTTGTGCTCCTGAGTATCTTAAAGAACATTTTAATCTATTGGGTAGTTCTCATAGTCGTAACCTACGAGCTTCCGAAAATTTACTTCTCGAAATTCCTTTTCACCGCACTGGTTTTATGGCTAATTCATTTACCGTCTCAACTATCAAGCTCTGGAACGCCCTTCCCCTTGACATTAGAAAAGCAACCACTAAATTCTCATTCAAGAGTAAAGTTCGCAACCACTACTTAAAGTCAGTTTTATAATATTTATCACACTTTCGTCAGAATCACTATTTCGTTTTCATATGTTGAATATTTATTTATATTGTATGTATTTATTTGTGTATCTATTTTACTTATTTGATTTATACAGTTTATTATATGACATATATCTATATATATATATATATATTAAATATATAATATATTCAAGTATATATATTTTATCTTAACAATACTTTTGTTTTTTATTTTTCTCTTTCCTTTTGTATTTCTTTGTACCTATTACAATTTAGTCCCATTAACCCTAAGGTTGACTGGTAGAGAATGCCTTGTGGCATTAAGTCCGCCTATGTATCAATGCTGTACATAAAGTTTAAATAAATAAATAAATAAATAAATATTGATAGAGGTTTAATCAAATGTTTAATCTTTATAGGAAGCACCTAAATTGCATTTCAATCTATTTCCGAGTAGGATCAGAAGAATTCATGTCAGCACGTTATCAAAATAGAAAAGGATTATAATGAATTTATGAGAGGGCCCGTACGTGGACATAAAACGTTTAGGAAATAGAAATAGAAATATTTATTTGTCAATGTAGTTAAAATTTACATTAGGTTTTACATTCTTAAGTTAGTTCGCTACATTGTACCCATGGGCAAACAAATTTTATGAATTACTTAAATTATAATCAATATCAATCAATCTCCAACGTGATAGCGGAGTGCCTTTGAATCTGAATGTGACTCAGATGAGTTTGGGGGGGTTAGCTCTAGCCAAGCATAGTGGAGGGCGTGGAATACAGGAAGATTTATTGGAATCAATTAACATTCATAATACTTTTTTTTATACCCAAAAAATGTTGTTGACACAGAAGTGCTTACATTATTAGTGTTTATAAGTAATTACTATTCAGTTACAAGTATATTAAAATGATCTCTATTTAAAAAACAGTCAATGTCCAATAATACTACCATTTTCTAAGAAATACTTTAACATTTACTTACGTTTAGCTTATTTATTTTCTTTTTTTTTAATTGTTTTCACAATACTTTCGCTAGGAACTGGTGTGAAGTTACAAACAGGCGTATATTAGCGTCGCGGTTGCTATTGTATCAGTATTAAGTAATATAACGATCACCAAGTTATTGATATATCATCAATTTGACTCAATCAACACTAAAATACAACGGATATATCACAAAATAGTGATAAGCAAAGCTAATATACACAAAATTTATCATCAAAATGCTGTTAAACTGGGGCCCTTTTCCAGTGATAGTAGCGTATATGTTACTGCCCCTATCACTGATATACGGCTACTTTTGGTCACATTTTGCTAGCTGGGAAATGTTTAATTATTACATTTTACTGTTACAAATTTTAAATTATAATTTTGACGTAAATAATGAATTAATAAATTGCTACTTATCATATCATGATTTACTTTTTAAAATGGAAATTTCTATTAATTGGTATCATTAACAGTGTCATTCCAAGATGACAATTTTAGTTCCAATTTTCACCACTTTCATATAGATCCATGTCGGACTATACATGCCTCTGTGTATCCGAAATAATTAAACGTCAATCAATGTCAACTGTCAGAATATTTTATTTTATACTTGTCATGACTCATGACTGTTTCACTGTTATAATAGTGTCAATGTGTCATTGCTCGACAAAATCTGTTGTTTCATGCTTCTACAGATAATACGGCAAAAAAATTAAGCGACATATATTTATGATTTATTTACATAATAGAGAAAGAGTAAAATAATAATTGAACTTAATTTATTGAAACACTTATTGTAGTCTGTCAGTGAATGTGTCAAGATTGTTATGTCAGTGAATTGTTGGTGTTTTGAGAATAAATTACTACTATCAGACAATGTCGGGATCAAAGAAAATGGTAACAAAACTTGTATTTCGATCACAATACCTAACAGTGGCACAATAATATCAAACAGTTGCGCATAAAGTGGATTTACGAATAGTTAGTAAAGTACAGAAAATTCCAAGTTTTCTGTTGATCCACTTGTCAACTTTTTCAATTTCAAATTTTATTAGAACTTTTTTGTTATTAATAACACATTAGCCTCAGACTTTATTTACATTATTTATATTGTAATTATAAAGTTATCTAATATCGCTTGGAATGAGAGGTTACAATGACCGTGCACTTTTGATAGTAAAGTTAGTCGTCGGTGAAGCTTTGTCGCTTATCGACTACCTGAATGTGTGTAGATACTGCGCGTGCAGTCAGCGGAGGGCACGGCGCGCGTTGAGATGTGGGACACGGACGTGACGGCGCAGCTGTACGAGCGCGTGCACGCGGGCCTGCACCTGAGCACGTTCGCGTTCGCGCTGCACAAGGACCGCCAGCGCAAGGAGGAGCTCGCCTCCAGCAAGTCGCGGCGCCTGCGCGACTGCGGCCTGCAGCACGGCGACATGCTCTACCTCAGCCCTGTTAATGGAGCCGTACTCTTCGACCAGCCCTCCACCAGTGGAGAGGTATCTTTCATCCAATCTGCTTATAAGTTATCATTGTAAGAAATGTCTTTTACTGTAATATTGTATATATCAAAATTTGGTTGCAGGCTACTGAGAACAACAAACCATTTGGTGAGCCCGCTGAGGCAGGTCCCTCAACATCTAATACAGTGGTAGCTCTGGCAGCCCCGAGTACGGTTGCTCGGCCCATTGCAGTGGAAGAGGATGAGGTAGATTTACAATTGTACCGCATGTCAGGCAACATTCAGAGGCAGCGAGATGAGAAGCTGTGAGTAGTATTTATTGAAATATTTATTACTGTTAAGCTTTCCCATGCGGTTCCACCCATAGCCTGAGGGATCTACTTCACATAAAATATGTGAAGTCAAATTAAGATAAAAAAAAATATTTCAACAGCCTATATATTTCCCTACTACTGGGTATAGGCCTCATCTCATCTCACCTTGCTTGCTCAAGGCAGATTGGCTATTTTGAACTTTTTAAGTCCAGGTTTCTTCACAATGTTATGCTTTACCATTAGTGACGTATAAGATATATATTTAGAAATTACTTGTGACTTTAGAAAAGTCAAAGTACCAAGTACCATTAAAATATCTTCATATCAAATTCAATGTAATGTGGTTCATCAGTTTACCATAAAAGCTTAATCAATAGACAGACAGAGTACTTTTAAACTTATAATATTAGTAAGGATTTGTGCTCTATACAAAATAAAACTGAATAATAGTACTTCTGGTACTAGGTACTCATCATCTGCCTAGCTTTTTCCCAACTACACCAGTATAAGTATAGGATAAATTCTACTTGGGACATTGTTTGCTTGAAGGTGCCGTCACAACTCTAAAGGCTGCTGCGTGCACTGCTCCCCCCTGGAGCCCTGGGATGAAGGCTACCTCAAAGAACACAATATCAAGCACATGTCATTCCACGCATATTTGCGCAAAATCACATCTGGCAACTTTATCTCATTAGATGAGCTATCTTGTAAAATAAAACCAGGTAAGTCTGTATTGTTGTTATCATTTACCTTTCAAACGCCCTACGGACAGGCCCCGCCCATAAACAATTGGTGCATGTAGCTGTGCGTTCTAGATCAAATGCTTTCAGAATGAGCACTCATGATTTGTTCTGAGATTGTTCAGTTATTCACTTTATGTTCACATATTGTATATGGTTACACTTCAACATTATTTTAATGTTAGAATAGGCCAGTGTTTCCTACCACTTACCTTGAGAAGAAACACTGAAACAAACTCAAGGGTCAAAGTCTCTTTTAAGTTCCAATCCAATTTAGGGACACATTTATGATGTAGGCTCGAGTCTGAAATGACCTTTAGAAGAAAGAGTCATACAGGTCCGAGTGGGTCTGTCCATTCAGTTGGCACGCAAGTGTCGGTCTGTGTTAGCCCAACAGTAACTTGGGAACTTGACAACCTAACGAACAATCCCTCCAGAAAGGACGCGAATGAAACTAAACATAAAATAAATAAAATATTATATTAAAGAAATAAAGGAGCCCCACATTGTACACACATTTACAATAAAACAATTTGAACTACTTTAAACAGTAGGTAATAATGTCAATTAACTTATGGTAACACTTTTTGACACTTGCAGGTTGTTCAGAGCATCCCCCGTGGCCTCGCGGTATCTGCTCCAAGTGCCAGCCGGGCGCGGTGACGCTGAACCGGCAGCCCTACAGGCACGTGGACAACGTGCTGTTCGAGCACCCCGCCATCGTGGAGCGCTTCCTGTCGTACTGGCGAGCCACGGGCCACCAGCGCGTCGGCTTCCTGTACGGCCAGTACGAGAGGCACCCCGACGTGCCGCTAGGTAGGCAGGCGGGCGGGGCGGGTGGGGCGGGGCCCGGGCGGGCGGGGCCGGCTGACGTGTGCGTGCGCAGGTATCCGCGCGCGGGTGGCGGCGATCTACGAGCCGCCGCAGTCGTCGGGCCGCGACAGCGTGGCGCTGCTGCCGGACGCGCGGGCGGCGCTGCTGGACGAGCTGGCGCGGCGGCTGGGGCTGCGCCGGGTGGGCTGGATCTTCACCGACCTGCTGCCGCTGGACGTCGCCACCGGCACCGTCAAGCACATCCGGTGAGACCTACCTCGCCGATACCGCCGGGACCCGACGGGTGTACTGCACCGAATCGGATGCTAAAACATCCAATATCAAATGATCGAAAACGATAAATTGAATGCCCGAATAATCGAACTGTTCGACTGACTGCATTCAATTTATCGTGTTCGATCATTCGGCGTCGGATTCGGTGCAGAAGCTGCGCCCGCTCGGCCGGGCGCGGCGTGACGTGCTTGCTTGCCACAGCGGCGGGCACTCGCACTTCCTGTCGGCGCAGGAGTGCATCATGGCCGGCCACTACCAGGACCTGCACCCCAACGCCTGCCGCCACGCCTCCTCCGGCTACTTCGGCTCCAAGTTCGTCACTGTTTGCGTCACAGGTGACACCTAATAACCTTAACTTGCCACAGACCTGCCGATTGATATTATATTCTACCTTGAGCAGATAGCAGAATTGCAATCGGGAGGCTAGAACGTAATACAAATACATAGCACGCGTCACCTGCCGCCCCGAGCCGGCACGAGCGGCCGCTCGGCGCTGCAGCTGCTGTTTCTTGAATCTGGTATATATCATGTCGTCATCACTTGACAAGCGGAAGGGCCCGTGGAATTCAGTAGACTTATTATTTGATTCAATATGCAATTGTATTATTACCTGAATCGGGACCTGCCATCACCCATTGTCAGTTAATTTGTTGTGATTAACCAACACGGGACGGGACCCACGTGTACATACCGTGTGCTGCCCTAGGCAGCCTGGATTAGTTTATATGAGTAGGTAAGCCCGCGCTGAAAGTATGACGGAGTAGTTGAGATACAGCTGGGTGTGACGCCGACGGGCGCTTGCAGGCGACAGCGACAAGCAGGTGCACCTGGAGGGCTACCAGGTGTCGGGGCAGTGCCAGGCGCTGGTGCGGGACGGCATCCTGCTGCCCACGCGCGACGCGCCCGAGCTGGGCTACATCCGCGACTCCTCGGACCGCCAGTACGTGCCCGACGTCTACTACAAGGTCGGTGCCGCACACACACCGCGTGCTATTCACTGCCTCGTCGATAGCACTCCCTCTCTCCAATCTTTGAACTATATCGGGAACCAAAGTTACCGATATCCCGATATAGCTCAAAGAATTGGCAGTGGGCCTGCCATGTCTGTCGTCGACCATTGGGGAAACGGGTTCTCGAGTGGAGGCCGCGGCTAGGCAAGCGTAGTGTGGCCGCGGCGAGGTGGAGCGACGAGCTGCGAGAGGCTGCAGGCAGAAGTTGGATGTGTCAAGCTAAGGACCGGGCAACTTCGCACACGTTAGGGGAGGCCGATGTCCGGCGTGGGACTAGTGTTGGGTAGATTAATGACGGTGATGTGAAATTCAGAAGCCCTAGTCTGTTCCTGTTCTGATTGGTCTGTAATTATGCTTTAGGTTAAAGTTTTAGACTGCAAAATCAAGAAAAGTACATTTTTCTTTTCGTTTTCTTAATGCTGGGAAGATAAACGTATTTTGAAAAAAAAAGTACTAGTGAGCTTTGCGGGAGTTTTTGTTTTGCACTTTTCGTATGTTTCATACGATGAGTTAATAAAAATAATTTGTGTCGCGGACACTACTGCTGGGTGTGTTTTCTCGGAAGAGTAGACTCTCGAGGAGACTACTTCGCGCATCTGGATAAAAAATAAATTTCATTTTCCAGGTTGTTTGTAATTTTCCCTTAAATTATATATAATTGAATTCGGTCGTATTTTTACCGTGTAAGCGTAATGTAGGATATCATGCGGTTCTCTCATACCGGCGCTGGTCCCCGCAGGAGCGCGACGCGTACGGCAACGAGGTGGGCGTGGCGGCGCGGCGCGTGCCGCTCGCCTACCTGCTGGTGGACGTGCCCACCGGCCACGCCGCGCCGCCCGCGCGCCCCACCTTCTGCCCGCGCGCCGCCTTCCCGCCCGCGCACCGCGCCCCGCCGCTCCCCGCGCCCGGCCTGCGCGCCCTGCACGCGCAGCTGCAGGCCGCCGCCGGCTTCCTGCAGGCCGCGTCCGACCTGCACGTGCTGCTGTTCCTGGCCAGCAACGAGGCGCTGCCGCTGGGCGTGGAGGCGCTGGCGCCGCTGCTGGCCGCGGTGCGGGCGCAGGACGCGGGCGCGGCCGAGGCGTGGCGCGGCTCGCCGGGCGCGGCCACGCTGGCGCAGCTGGCGCGGGCGGCGGCCGAGCAGGACGCCGACAGGTGCGCGCGCGACGCTTCGTCTCGGCGGCCCGAAGCGGTGAAGGGCCGACGGATCATTTTTGTACTAAAAACATCTAGCCGTGCTTTATTTTTCGACCGCGATCCCCGCACCGCCGCGTCGAATTGCCCGCTCGCTCGTTTACTTCATTCAACTTTATTTCTCTTCACTGAGCTCTTAAAATCCGTATTCGAGATCGATACGTTGCAAAGTAAAAACCTTACCGAGTACGGATCCCTCGAGCGACACGATATGAACCAATCACAGATCTGTATTAGACACACGCATTAAAACATTCCGTAGTACATTTTAGTTAGTCGATAATAGCTTTGTAACAACTCGCCGCCACGAGCACTCGGCGACGCTCCGCCCGGGCGGGGCAGATCTCGGAGTGGAGTTATAACATTTCTAAGTCATTTACTAGATCATGTGGAGTGGAACATCCTCGGTGTACTTACCTTACTTCGGAATACTTAATATGGTGTCAGTCATGTTTAAGAAGAAACAAATGTTTATCTCTATTTAATAATTCATTGAAAAGTGTTCTTAATGTTAAAATGATACAAAAAATTGAATGGAATATTTGAATACTACTAACGCAGTAGATAATGGTGCACTGAACTTTATTTATTTAATAACTACGAATGACTAACAGCTAATGAAAACAAACAGAATAAAAAATAGTTATTGTGACTGACAGCCAATTAAAAGTCATCATTTCTAAAAACAAATTGAAAAGAAAGAGTATGAACAATGTGAACACACTACCGGTCGATACTGCAAACTAAGCTGTTCGGTTTCAAAACACCGAACACTCATTAAGGCGTGATCTGCATATTGTAATATATATTTTTGTTCCCTTATCTTTTAGTTAATGAGTTATAATAAGAAAAATACAATTTACTGTACTTATCGCGAAATTTCTGTAATAATTAAGATGTGCTTAATATTTCAAGAATAATGAAAGTAAACTACTAATAGATGGTTCTAAGTAGCTGGTGTTGAGAGTCATGCTAGGGCCGCTGGCCGGCACTGACGTGTGGTGTGTTGCAGCGCGGCGGGCGGCGTGTGGACGTGCCCGCTCTGCACGTTCCACAACGCGGCGCAGCACGACGCCTGCGAGATGTGTGCCATGCCCAGGTACGCGCCGGGAGCGGTGTCCCCGCATTCCGAGGGAACTATTTCCCGCACCCGAATAAAAACTTTATTTTTATTCTTTTTCTCAGGGTTCAAGTTATGTCCATACGAAATTTTATCCAAATCGATTCAGCCGTTTAGCCGTAAAAGCATAACATCATCAAATGTTGAACATCTTCCGAAGATATCTCTGCCTAGCCATTTCCCAACTATGTATGTTTGAGTCGCCTTTCAGTCTAACCCGATGCAGTTGCGTATCAAAATTTTACATGGAGCGACTACCTATCTAACGTCTACGACCTAGTTATCAAATAACACGGCAGCCCTTGGTAACAGAATTTCTGGTGTACGCTTACCTGTAACGACTGCCAAGCTCTACAAATACAGCCGCGACCGACAGCGTCACATAGTTTCCGTTCCCGGAGTGGGCTGGTGACGACACAGATCGACATCCATCCACGGACCGCGCGCACCAAGCGCAGCTGAACTTTACATCGGCGCGGCTGTTACTTAACCACGAAAACGAATATCCCAATCAGTCCGTTTTAGGTTCATCTATTCCACTTGCCCGCGCGTTGTTATCATGTCGGCAGACCATTTGCTACTGCAACACTGACTTCTTCTTGTTGTGTAGCCGTAGTGTCAGAGTTTTTTAAATCCGCCTGACGGCCTCTGACATAGAATTGCTATCAAGATAGCAGTCGCAGACGACGGCTTAACGCCAGGCAAGGAGGTATAACACCACCAACTTCCTGACTCCGGGCTGCTTTGTGAAATTTTCTAAAACCTGCAAAGCGATTTCGGTCCGACCCGGGAATCCAACCCGAGACCCTGTTGACAGCAGTCGCGTGATGCCACCATTAGACTACTTGTGCGACTGGGAACACTTCACAAATTCAGATTGATTGTGTGTAGGTATTACTATTCTATGGCCTGTTTGTTTCAGAAGCAACGCGATGTAAATATGGTGGTGTGCTTGCAAGTGTACCAACCTTTTATACAGAGATGATGTGGACACCGTGGTGGCTACATGTTTAATTTGTTTGTATTGACACCACCGGGCGGCCCTCCCCCCCGCTGCCCGGCTCTCCCCCGCGCTGGCCGGCTCTACCCCGCGCACACGGTGTCACCGACTAACATCTTAGTGAATTCTCGTATAAGTGTATAAGTCGGTCTGAACTTGCTGTAATTATATTAATAAATTTCAGCAAACCATACCAAGCTGTTTGTCATTATTGTGTAATATTGCAGTTCGTAAAAGCTATGAAATGTTGAATCATTGTTCACATACTGCTAACTCTCTCTGAACGCTAATCCCGGCTGCGTGAGAGCTGATGAGTCCGGCGACCCCGTTGGTCTGCTGAGATAAAATGATGATAGTGGCAGATGATGCAAAACCAAAGAGTTAAACGATTTAATGAATTCTCATCTTTGCAGCAAAGTATGAATTGCGTTTAGTCCAATTCGCAAATATCTAATACGCGGTTCGTCCAATAAATATATTGCCCGATAAACAAAGTGAAATCATAGATATTTACTATTTATTTTATACTATGGAAAACTTACAGTCGGTTGCATCAAAAAAATATAAGGTTAAGTAAAGAACTGTCATTTAAGATCTGTCAAAATGGAGGATAAAATTGAATAATTTTGCTATTATTGTATGTTTTTCCTTTTAATATTTATGATATACAGGATAAAATTTTATCCAGTGCGCAAATTTTGCCACAATAAACTTTAACACTTATAAAACATAAAAAAATAGTTTGTTAAGGTCTTCATACTAAAAAAAAGTTATCGTTTACCTAAGATATCTACTTATAAACTTGATTTTTATAGTCACTCGCCGGTCGGCGCGTGCGTAGTAGTATCAGCTGAGCGTATTGTACTCATGCGCTCGCTCTCGCTGCGTGCCTACAGGGTGCGGGCACTGACCTTTTTAAGTTTAGGCCGTAATATGAACTTATTTGTAAACGTAATTCTAGTTTTCCCTTCATACTTTCATGGGCTTAGGACTATCAAAATTATAAAATAAAGCATAATAATAATAATCTTAATTGAATGAAGCTGGTGGGTAGGTATGTAGCTTAAACATGATAAAATTTTGATTGAAACGATTGTTAACACCAAAGCGACGCGCTGCGTCGTAGGTACTGGCTCTTGGATAACTCACCGTGATCAAGCAGCCTGTAGTTCCATTGGGGAAGGCGGGTTTACGGATCCGCTGGGCTCGCATACGAGGTACGACGCTCTCCCTCGCCGAACTGCTAATAGGCTTTCGTTGGGTCAAAAATACACTCGCACCATTTCGTAATATTCACGGTTAGTGAAGTTCCACATCACGATTGATACGACGCGAGTTTAGAGGGTTGCGAAGGGTAAGAACGCTGAGGACGTCCGCACCCTACTTCCGCGTGTGACGTGACGTACTGCGTGTGCGTTCCCGACGCGCCGGCGCCAGCCGCCCCCACCCGCGCCCTCACTCGCCCGCCGCGTGCGCCGGCGGCCGCGAGTTTTCATTGATAGTATTACGAATAGATTATGCCCATGTTTTACTTATTTCAAAATAGGACACAGGTCAAAAAATAAAACTATATTTTTTTAACTGAATATTGAAATGGGTTCTATTACTGACACAGAACCCCCAAAAAAAAAATTGCGCACTGGTTAAAATAAATCCTGTATGTTTACTTAATCATTATATCTATGTATTAATAACATAAAAAAATATTAAAAGTACGCTAATTTCACTATGCAACAAAAATGAAAAAAAAAACAATTAACCTTAAAACTATTCGAATTGTATAAATAAAATTATTTCACCACAGTTATCGGATTTAGTAGTGAAAGTCATTATGTATATAATCTAAGGTCATTTATTGATTGTGATAAAATTCGTATGAAGGAGTGATATAAATTTTTATTCTACATTATAATAATTTTTAAATTACAGTTTTCAAGAACTTCAGCATATTCAAAAATAGGTATTTTAATCTATACTAAATAATATTACAACTTTAGAGATGAATATACGTGGCGTTAGGCGTACTCATGCATGTTATAACGATTATAACAGTAACAGTTTTTTTTAATCGCTATATTTCCGAAACGGTGGCTCGTAGGAAAAAGAGTATTACGCATTTTTTATAGATAATTTTATAATCTAAAATTTTAGTCTGAGGTATTTTTATGATAAAACTTACCGTTTTACTGAAAATCGTGAATCTCATTTTTTTTACATTTAACTTTAAATATATTTTTTTCCATACAAAGGAATGATGGGAAACTTTCAGGGTTTGTTTATAATTGTCTTTTGAACAATTGTACCAATATTCAGCTTGTTGCGAATTTATGTAATTTCACCCTTTTTTTGGTCTAATTTGACCGGGCTAATAAAAACAAACAAAAAAGTAAACCATAGTCACCAGAAAGTCTGTTATAATCCACGCATAGACTTAGAACATTAATTTATGGTGTGAGCACAAAAATAACACATTTTTATTATAGAAGCAATATAACTTGGTTTGCAATTATATGACTGAAATAATAAAGATTATATCTAAATAATATTGCAAGGAATATTATTTAGATATAAGCTTTAAAAACAAACATTTCAATGACATCATTGAAATGTTTGTTTGAGCAATGTAACTAATTCGAAGATGTATCAGGTACACGCGGCACATTAAAATAAAATTGTGACAATAACTCAGGGCTATCAATACCGTTATTGAGGATGTTCAACAGAATAAACAGTCTAGCTAGCTAGTCTCAGCTATTTTACGTTGATCTACCAGTGGCAGCAGATGATACTTCTTACAGATTTTTGCTAAATTATATCTAACTAGCTTCTGCCCGCGACTTCGTCCGCGTGGAATAGTAGTGCTCCGCTCCTATTGGTTTTAGCGTGATGAAATATAGCCTATAGCCTTCTTCAATAAATGGGCTATCTAACACTGAAAGAATTTTCAAATCGGACCAGTAGTTCCTGAGATTAGTAGTGTACGCAAAAAAAGGTAATTTTTCTGGTTGATTTCTTACACCTTGTGTCCGAAAAACCCAAATATCTTAAGAAACCCTATTTTTTCCAAAATAAAATTTAGCCTATGTTACTCGTGGATAATGTAGCTTTCGAATGGTGAAAGAATTTTTAAAATCGGTCCAGTAGTTTTTGAGCCTATTCATTACAAACAAACAAAGTTTTCCTCTTTATAATATTAGTGTAGACTAGCGACCCGCCCCGGCTTCGCACGGGTACAATGCTGATAAACGCCGACGTGATAAATGCGTCCGATCGCTGCAAATTCAAAGTGCTATAGGGAGAACCGCGGTCTCCGACGCCCCGGCCGGGCGGCCGGCCCCGGCCGGTACCGCCGCAAACGCTACGTCCCGCAATTTTTAAATCTGTAATATCTTCGAAAATATTCATTTAAATCACTTGCTGTAAAGGGCAATTTTGATCTACATGAAATGCACAACGTATCTAATGTATTTAATTGGATAAGGAATGCTACTGTATCGTTTAAAATAGCTTGGTAAATAACCCAATTTTTTTTTGTAATATGTAAAAGATAAAAATGGTTACTGTGGGTTATCCTTAGGAGATAAACATATGCTGTCGCGGACTTTTTTATTCATCTTTTTAAGATATACAATTCCGTAGTACATAAATTTGATCTATCTCGTAAGGTTTAGCCAGCGTTTGCAATGTAAGCGCAGAAAAATATGTTTGTTACGACATCACATTACAAATCTTTAAATTTCTCGGCTTTTCTCTACTATAATATGCATGTATTATACATATTAACCTTCCTCATTAATTACCCTATCTATTAAAAAAAACCGCACCAAAATCCGTTGCGTAGTTTTAAAGATTTAAGCATAGCATAGGGATATAGGGACAGAAAAAGCGACTTTGTTTTATACTATGTAGTGATAAGAAAAGTAGCTATGAATAAATCAATAGGTATTTATCATTTAGATTTCAGATCTTATTATATACAGAGTTGGATTGTCACATTTTTGTACAAATATGTGGTTTTTTGTCTGTGATAGTTTTCTAAATAAGATAAGAGAGAAAGAACAGCATGTTATGTACATCCAGTAGAGATAATGATCCACAAGATGCTGTAATTCTTGACATGTGCACAAAAATACAATGTTAAAGTTGAAAATATTCAGTTTTAGGTTAGGTTAAAGTACTAACACAAAAAAATGTGCATAATAAAATGTTTAGTCTCCTAATAAACAGGGGGTTGTTATATTGTCAAATACGTAGGTACGACTAATGTAGTTTTTTTTATTTTAAATCTCAATGAGATAATAGAACCTAACAGAGATAAAACAATAATTCAATGATAATTAATAATATTAATTAATCTATAAATATAAAAGTGAATTTCTTTTTCCCTTGGTCACGGCATCACGCGTGAATGGCTGGACCGATTTGTATGAAATTTGGTACGGAGATAGCGGAGACCCTAAAGAAGGTTTTAGGCTATTTTTTTACCCTCGGGACGCGGGTGAAACCGCGGGAAATAGCTAGTATAATTAATATTAATATTATGACCCCATAAAATACTGTAAAATAAGTATGCATATAAACAAAAAATAAGATGTTTGTTTTACACGTAAATTAAAAAAAAACCGGCCAAGTGCGAGTCGGACTCGCGCACGTAGGTTTCCGTATCATTATTTTCAACTTTTTTGAAATATTTCCTTTATTTGCGCTGTAAGACCCTGCTTTTTGCCAAATTTTGTGATTCTAGGTCAACGGGTATACCATATATGTTTTCGACTTATAATCTATAGGGTACTTCCGGTTGACCTAGAATTGACAATTTTGGTTAAAAGCGAGGTCTTACAGCACAAGTAAAAGGAAAATTCCGAAAAATAAAATAAAAAAGTTAAAAATAAAGGTAAATTTTGGTACTTACAAGTTTTCGCGAAATCCTAAATTTGCCCATAACTTTTTATCGTGTTGATTCAGGAGCTCGATTGTTATACACCTAATAGGTACTATACCTCAGTATCTGGTATAAATTTCAACTTACTAGGTCCACCCGTTCCTGAGAAAATCTGTGGTAACATACAGATTTTCCTTTTTTTACCTTATGAGGTACGGGACCCTAAAAACGGACTTCTCCAATGTGCCCAGAGAAAAAGTAACAACTAGTCTACCGGACCAAAACAATCACAGTACCTACGTGATGGATTCGTTGTGACAAACTCCGTTTTTAGGGTTCCGACCAAAATGGTAAAAATGAAACCTTATAGTTTCACTTCGTCTGTGTGTCTATCACCGATTATTATTTCAGGAACTAGATACTAATGCTAGCGACTTGAAATTTGGAAGTTATAAAGAACGATTGTCCCTCCATAATATGTATCGTACTTGGCAAAAGAGAGTAGAAATTAATAGGGGCGCCACTTTACCGTTCGTGTGGCAACCCGCTGCGACCGTATAGCGTACCATCCTATCGTCTTGATACTAAGCTGTATTTCTATAATTAATTAAAATCAGTAAGTATTATAAAATGTAATAACAAGTATACACGTCATGTAACTGAATACAAATTATCCATGTCTTGGTTAGAGCTAGCCATAAACTCATCTGAGTCACACTCAGATTCAAAGGCACTGCGCTATCATGTTGGAGATTGATTCCTAAACGTTTTATGTCCAAGTACGAGCCCTCTCATAAATTCATAATACTCCTTTTCTATTTTGCTAACATGCTGGCATGAATTCTTTTGAACTCCTACTCGGTTATAGATTGAAATGCACGTTCGGTGCTTCCTATAAAGATAAAAAAATGATTAAACCTCTATCAATATTAAACGTAAAAAGTTTACGGTACCTATCTATTTTTTTGTGATTTTTAAATGCTTGTTATAACAAGTATTGTATTATCTTGTGATCACACTTATAGAAAAAGTTATGTAGAAATCGAATTTACATATTGCAGAGTATCAAGGCTCAAGCCACTCAAGTATCAATATTAATCTAGTCGCGCTATACCAAAGTGTCAAAGACAAAACGTAAACATAACCTATATGCTCGATGTTTATTGTTCAAAATTTCACTTATTTCGTATTCAAGCAATTCAAAACAAAATAGAGATCATAAATTAACACTTGATACAACTAAATACAACAAAACAAACTCTTACATACCTGTCATAATGGCGGTACTTTGGTAAATATCGTCGAGATCGGAAAGAAGAGTTTAAGCCTCATGTTCGACCAGATATCGCCTATAAACATTATACATTGTTTCCTTGCTAGTACTCCGAATAGTTTTATTTTTATTGCCGTTTTGATGGTTGAAATCTTTGTTTACATCAAATGACATTATTTTGAGGTGTTGGCAGCAATAAAAAAAAATAGTTCCGTTTCTAGACTTTTTTGTCAAGCTGTACGTATTGCATTGAAAAAACATATTTTTTCTTTTATGAAAAGGGGGGGGGGTGAAATAAGGAAGTAAAAATTACCCATGCGTATTTCATTTGAAAAATAAAAACCATATTGCTTTCATGTTACAATAACGCGATGTCCTGCGCAGGACCGCGCCGAGCCCTGGCAGCGCCTGTGTGCGAAACCTATGAAGCGCCTCTTTTTTAACCGACTTTAAAAATGGAATAGGTTCTCAAGTCGACTATGTTTTGTGTTTGTTACGCGATTACTCCACCAATTATGAATTGATTTTGATTATTCTTATTTGTTTGGTCATATTTCAGAGCAGTGGCGTAGCGTATCAGACTTGGGCGATGCCTTAATAGATGGTAGACTTTTCTCAAAAGAAATAAAACCTTTCGCATTTTAAAAAAATAAATAAACACTATGTTGCTAGAAACTACACTATGTCGTAATCGGAAGCGCGAGCGCAGCGAGCGCGAATTTTTTTAGCATGATAATTAAAGGGAATAATATTTTTCAATAAATGGTAACAAAAACAGAGTTCGAAAAGAAATAAAAATACGTACGTAATCGAAAGCGCGAGCGAAGCGAGCCCATTTTTTTTACCATTATAATTATAGAATCGTTTTTCAATAAATAGTAACAAAAACAGTATCTGAAAATAAATTATATACGTAATTGAAAGCGCGAGCGAAACGAGCGCAAATTTCTTCTTTAGCAAGATGATTATGGGGAATAATATTTTTTTGATGACGCCTTGATTGATGATGTTGCAACATATTTTATTTAGTTTCCGAAGATGGGAGAATTTTTCGCTAGTTTAATAATTAAGAGGTTGGCTAATCAGATTTTGGGGGCCCTTCTAGTTTGGGGGCCCCGGGGCACTGGCCGGCTAGCCCCTGGCAGCTACGCCTCTGCTCACGCTTTGATTTAAGTGATAACTGTAACAAATTAAAGCTTATGTTGCTTTTCCGCAAAAACAATGAAAACTTCGTACATTCTGTGTAGGTTTATGTAATACTTAGGAGAGCTAGCCTAAGCCTATATAATCTTTCCTGTTCCATTGAAACTACTCAACATTTTTACTTTTGTAATTTTTTTGGTTCTTTCGCTCGTTAAAATTGGGGAGTCCTCGGTGACCACATTGCGCTCGCGTCGCATCGCAGCGGATTGCGTTGATAAACTCATCCACGGCACGGCTTTAGTGATAAAATAATCGCCTATTGTAGCGACTGCGGTGGTTCTTTTGATTTTAATCCAGAGCTCGTAATTCATGTAAACTAGAACCCGAAACGTAAACAGTGGGTCAATTCAAATAGTGTAAAATTAAACCACAATCATAAATATTGTTTTGGGAGACTTGTATCTACTTAGTCATCGATGCTCAACTATGAGATAATATGTTGATAAGTGACAAAAATAATATTAAAAACTGGCGCTAGCATTTCATCCGGCGCCCCTACTGCCCTGGCGCCTGTGTGCGCCGCACACTTCGCACACAGGGGCGGCGCGGCCCTGGTCCTGCGTGAGCGACGAACGCGACGCTGCGAACGCGACGAACGCGATCAACTCAACGGCTACCCTACTTGCGGCCTATGTGACAGTCGCGTTAGTCACATTACGTCGCGACGTGTCGCGTCGCGTTCGTCGCTCACGCAGGACACCGCGTAAGTGGGGTTTAAAATTTCAAAGTATAATATGAAATACAGTAAAAGCTCTTTATTCGCGGGGTATATGTTCCATAAATATGCCGCGAATACAGAAACCGTGAATACGGAATGATAATTTATATGGAATTATAGGGGAAACGTTCCTAGGTGACAATTTTTTTTAATTTAATTGAAGTTTTTGAACATTTTAATTAATTTCTCATTTCTTTTAGTTGACATTATAAACTAGGAAGAGTGCAGTAGACGTGTTACTCGATCACAATTTTTGTAACGAATGTGAAAGACGAAACAATAAAACACGCAAAGCGGCTTTTACTATAAACGGAACAACAACATTTAAAAATATACTTTATTTATTGAGTTATAAGGTTGCTTTCATTCTGTTTGTTTACATTCTCAAAAACACCGATCGCGGCGAAGGCGGCTCGTGTCAAAGGCCTCTGCAATATCATTTAATAACATACTTTAGGCAAATTTGTAATAAGATCTATTTTACTTTTTTATTAGTCCATTTGACAAGGATATTGGGTTGGATACCTATTGGAATAATTTTATTATTATGTATGTACCTACTTATTAGATCCGCGAATAAAAAAATTTTTAGTCGCGAATATAGAAATTGGGTCGCAATTTTTTAATCCGCGAATAGTGAAAACGCGAATAAAGGAAGCGCGAATAAGGAGCTTTTACTGTATACTTTGAAATTTTATCATATGAAAGGGCTTAATTTATACGTTCCAATGGTATTTTTTAGTTTTCTTGTGTCTTTTAATTTTCGAATTATACTGAAATCTGCCTTATCTCCCAAGTTTGTGAAAGGGAAAATCTGAAATAATTAGGATTGGTCAACATTAAGCTAAATATTGCAGGAAAAATAAAACTATGATTCTAAGTATCGCAGTTTTTATGTAATTAGCAATTTTCCTATACAAACAAACTTGTTTTATGCAGTCGTAAAAACTTTACATAATATGATGGCATACTATGTCGATTGATAATATTAGTATATTATACTAGTCTTAAATTGGACTAACCGCGAATTGTACCATCTTGGAATTTGACAAAGCTTAAAGTGTAATAACTGCGAATTGGACCCGTGGGTTGTACAGTACAGTGCACAGGAGTCTGGCCGGCGGACCCACATATAGGAAGGTGGTCCTCTTTAAAGAGCCCGAGAGGTAATTCTATATACAATAAATTAAATAAAGCTTTATATTCAAAAAAATAAATTAAAGACGGCACTTTTGGCGTAATGGCTGAGCAATTGGCTGCTGCGCTCTGTGCAACGCACGGGACAACTAATATCGTTCCGGATATGGGTGTTTGTGAATGTGTAATGTATGTTTGTAAACGCACCCACGATACAGGAGTAATTACCCGTGATGGGTCAACGTTTTTTAAAAAAGAAATAAAAATCACGTAGTTTTGTAAAAATATTTATTCAATATGTACATGTTTGCATACAAGCCACACACACCGGCTGAGCGATCATTACAAGTGCGTCAGGTAGGTATAGGTTCCAGCGAGTTTTTGTAAGTATTGTCTCAATATAATGAGTTTAAAGTGATTTAATAAGTTTTAAGTGTGTTTCCATCTGGAAAATGTTTCACTACTAACACATGAATGAAATTCAGTTGAATATTAAAATAAATTTAAATGAAAGTATTTTTATTATCGCAAACAAATTAAGTTATCAAATCGTCAGAATAATTGAACTAATTGCACACTGTGTATTCTAAAAGAAGTATTTAAATAGATTCACGCTAAAAGATAATCAGGGTTTATAGGTTTTGTTTAAGACATGTTGTTTTTATTTTGTCTGAGTTGTTTTTTTATGGAAATCTGTTTTTTTATTCATCAATTTATCTGTGGCGTGGTGCTGTAAAAGAACCAATAACATTGGTTTCGCCGTTCGGATTTTACTCGCCTCATAGAACGCGTAAACGTAAATATTTACTTTTTTAATATACTTAAGGCTCATCAGCACCAGGCCGTAGTCATCATTTGTGCGGCGGAGTGGGCACTGGTCAGGCACACACACATATTGTGGCTTTACTCTACACACCAATCATTTTATACATTTTAACGTACTTCTAAGCAATAGTCCTTCTCGCTCTTGTACCTGACCTAGCGCTAAATCGGTTTACATATTGAGGAAAATAAAATTGACAGTTTTTCATTACCACACATACTATTTTTTGATTATATCTATATTATAGTCAAAAGTAATAAAAAGTGAATTTGCCTACATGAATTATAGTTGTTAGGTACTTAGCTACGTAGCTGCCCTTGACCCGCGAGCTACTCGCCCCCATACCCTGCTGATGTCTACTAGGTACCTCCATTAATTTCATTCCTTAGCGATACATTTGTAAAGTGATCGCCCAGGCAGTTCCTCTATTGTACGTAGTCGTCAAAGTCGTAATAATTGGGGCCTAGGGTAATAATCTATTTCAAGTAAATAGCGAGGGCGTCGCGGGCCGCGGCTTGTGGCTGACTGCACAACAAAAAGTATTTTTTCATGAATATTCTAAATATATATTTATATATACAATATAATTTTATTGGTTTACCAATATATTTTTATTTATTTATTCATAGCATAAAGACGCCACAATAATTAATTTACACACAAAGACGCAAGCTCTCGCGGAGTCATCCGTCGTCAGGTATGATATCACATAAAGATAATATATCTAAGTAAATCTATAACATTATACACATATGTACAGAAGGGTGCGCGGGGCCCCTAGCGCGGGGCCGGCTCGCCGCGCATGGGCGGGAAGTGCTTGGGGTCGCGCAGGTCGAAGGGCCCGCGCGGCGGCGACTCCAGCGCCGCGCCCAGCTCGCTCGCGCGCTCCGACTCTGTGCACACACTCGCGCGTCAGCACACCTAGGACACCTAGCGGCTAGCCACGACCGAACACTGTACTGGTTTCAGGTGTTCATTTTTCTAAATTTTACTGCTTCAAAAATAATTGATAGTTTGGGAAGTTACAACTATTCGAAAGTTAAAGCCATGGGAGTAATTGTACAGCGCCGGCGTCGTGTTAGTGTCAGTCGTTCTCGGATATTTCTGCAGTACTAAGACCATTTTCCGACTAAGGGAGCCATTTGCGAAATATCAAGCTTTAAAATCGATATTTTTGTTTAGTTCGGGCGTCCCCCCCCCTAACTTCTGTACCTACATGTGTGAAAAAATGATGATGTAACTAATCTTTTGAGCAGTATTAGGAACTGGAAATCTTATAGTTTTAGAACAACAAGAAGTAACAGTTTTTGTTAAAAAAAATAGGTTACAGCCCTAAAAATGGGTTCATAAACTCAAATTTGAAGATCAACGCAGACTTGGCAAATTGGTTACCCCTTATTTTCTACAGCTTGGCAAAAAAGAGTAGAAATTAATAGGGGCGCCACTTTACCGTTCGTGTGGCAGCCCGCTGTGACCGTATAGCGTACCAGCCTATCGTCTTGATACTAAGCTGTATTTAACTACTTTGATTTATGTTTAATTAATTAAAATCAGTATTATAAAATGTAATAACAATGTATTCACGTCATGTAACTGAATACAAATTACTTATAAGCACTAATAATGTAAGCACTCCTGTGTATACAACATTTTTTGGGTATAAAAAAAAGACTCATGAATACAGCATTATTATAATTGATTCCAATAAATCTTCCTCTAAATATTCCATGCCCGCCACATCCATGTCTTGGCTAGAGCTAGCCATAAACTCATCTGAGTGACATCCAGATTACAAGGTACTGCGCTATCATGTTGGAGATTGATTCCTAAACGTTTTATGTCCACGTTCGAGCCGTCTCATAAATTCATAATACTCCTTTTCCATTTTAATAACGTGCTGATATGAATTCTTCTGATCCTACTCGCTTATAGATAGACATGCACGTTCGGTGCTTCCTATAAAGATTAAACATTTGATTAAACCTCTATCTATATTAAACGTAAAAAGTCTATGGTAAGTATCTATTTTTTTGTAATATTCTAATGCTAGCTACAACAAGTATTACATTATCTTGTGGTCACACTCATAGATAAAGTTATTTAGAAATCGAATTTACATATTGCAGAGTATCAAGGCTCAAGCAACTCAAGTATCAATATTAATCTAGTCGCGCTATACGAAAGTGTCAAAGACAAAACGTAAACATAACCTATATGCTCGATGTTTATTGTTCAAAATTTCACTTATTTCGTATTCAAGCAATTCAAAACAAAATAGAGATCAGAAATTAACACTTGATACAACTAAATACAACAAAACAAACTCTTGCATACCTGTCATTACGGCGGTACTTTGGTAAATATCGTCGAAATCGAAAATAAGAGCTTTAGCCTCATGTTTGACCAGATATCGCCTATAAACCTTACGAATTGTTTCCTTGCTAGTACTCTGAATGGTTTTATTTATTATAACGTAGTTTAATTGCCGTTTTGATGGTCGAAATAAAAAAATAAGTAACTCGCGAACTTTGTTTACATCAAACGACATTATTTGCCAGGGGCTGCCAGCAATAAAAAAAAAATAGTTCCGTTTCTAGACTTTTTTGCCAAGCTGTACCTATTCGTCAAATAGCCTAATAATATTTAGTTGTATGGAAAAAAAATGTTTTACTAATAAGGTTTTGTCAGTGGCATCTTTACTTGATATAAGTACGTATGTCCTTAAATATTATTGCTCATTTTTTTACACGTTGTTTACCGAACTTTAAAGGAAAACTATCACAGTTATTATTCATAAAAAAGAGAGGTTATCAATTCGACCCGTATGTTTTTAATATTGTTGGAATTCCATAATCTTCGTATATGTTAGTCTATAAGGGCTCTAAAAGTGGGTGGCATAATATACACAATAGTAAGTTGATGTAGACGCCGACTTCTAGAGCGATGTGTTAAATTACTACATCCTAATATACTAGTGCTAATCAGTTAGGCTGTACTTTATACATCGGACCATACATACGGGTCGATTGTTGAATCCCCTTTTTGCAAAGTAATATTAATAAGGGATCGAAATTAACAAACGAAGTGACAATGAACTCTACTAATCTGTCGTCGTGACAGCTTATCTACTTGATCATAAAGGGCTAGCGCTAGTGGCATGCGGAGCCACACAACAGTTCGAGAACACTGTCAGCACCACAATGAGAACACTAATGCCGACACGACACTGTACATAAGCTATGAGGCGCCATTCAATTTGGCAATATAAAACTAATCGTTAATTAAGGCCCGACTGCCATTTCAAAAAAACTGAACTGAAAATAGTGAACTGTCTGTGTGTCTTTGTGGAATCAGTCGCCGGAATCGTCGATAATATAATAGATGTAATGTACTGCTAACGGTAGAACGCGTGACCGAGTGCCTTGACCTCTCAGATTTTGATCTCCATTAATGTACAGACACGCCTCCGTAAGTACACTACATACAGTCCAAGATCCGGCTGCAAGATTACTACGTTCATATGATATGTCTAATTATAATGGAGGAATACATTATTGTGGAGCTGCCAGTCATAATTTCGCTAGTGTTTTTAAATAAAATAATATTAATCGATTAAGTGTGTGTATCTATTTAATTCAGGCATCAAGGCCCATAAAAACACATACAACACTATATTATTGTAACTTAAAAATACCATAAATATACAACATTAAAAACCTACAGCACACGAAGTGTCGTGTTTCGCTGACTGGTGTCATTAAAACTTGTTATTAAAATTAACTATAATCCACTTCAATTCAAAGGTTTTTATTTTATGTAGACTGATTTCAGGTTCTTATAAAACGTCAAAACTAGAAACTAGGCGACGGTACCAAAAAGTGGGCCCTATGGAGAAGAACCGAGAAGAAACTCCATGGATACTCTTAAATCGATTGTTCTTTTTACAAATAATTGTGTAACGAGAGGATAATGTAGATAAATGTATAATGATGTATGTGCGTGAGAGTGTAACGTTTGTATGTGTGCGCGGGCTGCGTCCCGCGCAATCCTTCTCCCGTAATAATTCAGTGTGCAACCGCCTAGCGAGTTTGACTGACGTGTGTCGCCCCTACCACTTCCGTACAAATACCTAACATATAACATATAAAAACAAATTAAACAGCAGCACATATATGTAAAGACCTGCAAAGTTGTTACGGATACCACGGCGCTTACGGTCGCAATCTATTCCCAGGCAGGTGTGAACAGGTAATACTCTCGTTCCATTATACGTTCATTATTTTTTGTGGAAAAAGACAATTCATTGATTTTAATTTAAAATACTGGAAAATACTGGCAGCCACATTTAAAGCGGCAACTCGGCAATAATTATCAGATGGACATAGTAATCTTGCAGCCGGATCAGTACTGATGCACATTTGCTTACGAAGACATTGTTTCTGTATTTTTAAATATATATATAAAAAACATAAAATCTCTAAGAGGCCAACCAGATCTTCCACATTTTATAAAAGCTGAATACTTTCCAGTGGATTTCTATAAAGATGATGAAGAGAACGATGGGCCAATATGGAATTCAGACCATCGTGGTTTCGACAGGTAACAGATAACGAAGGCGTGTAACATAGCAGCGGGAATTCGTTAAATTACAAAGCGTAAAGATCTTTTTTGGGCCATTCCAAAAATGCTGGCCAACAAAAAATAAGGGTATGTATTGTTAGAACTAGCCATTTGGAGTATTAATTACTTATATATGTAGGTTCCATGATTCGCATTTTCATACATTTTATCGATTTTATTTTCAACAAACATCACCGACGCACTACAATCCCGCGGCAGCCCTAACAGCATTGTATTGCACCCGCAGTGCGTAATATAACTCTCCGTTTATTTATTTCTTACACATATTATTTACATTTTTAAATATTTTTACAAAAAAAAATAGTATTCCACCGATAACGAGATAGGGTCCAAGCTACCGGCGGTCAGGGCTCTAGAGAAAGGAACCTCCTGACGATACGCGCAGTATCTAGGAATACTGTTTTCTTCATCAAGCCCTTGATCCAACTGCCTAACGAGAGCCTCTTTAGGTGTTGGTCGAGGCTCTTGGCTAGTAGTCCATTGGCCGAAACGACTATCGGCACAATGATTGCTGAATCCACCTACCACATATCGACAACTTCGTGGGCCAAATCAAGATACTTGTTGTTTATCTTTTTCAGCCTTCACCAGGTTCTCGTTATGTGGCACAGTGATATCAATTATCACTGTGCGGCGCTCTAATCGATCTATCACCACTATGTCAGGCTTATTAGCTGTAATCGTCCAGTCGGTGATGATAGATCGATTATTATTATTATTAATATCTCTGCCCTGCACGGCACTACAGAGTCCCGGACCTTTGGGAGACGAACGGGGGGCCAAAGCCAACACGCAGAAGCTCTTTAAGTCAACTTTAATTAAATGTGATGGTGACACATGACCGGCGATTGTCCCTATAGAAATGCACCCAAGGACAGTCCCCGGTTTGTGCAGGACTATTGCAAAACTTGGAAAGATACTGCTTGGGCTATTATGATGGGGTGATAGTTACGTTGACAACGAACGCAAACAGCTCCCTGACAAAGGCCACGTCCACTGCGATGACGTCAGGCTTGTTGAGAATCAGAGTGCACAGTTGCTTAGACCGCTCCTCTTTATATTTGCTGCATGGTTACGACTGTTTTCAAAATCTATCAAACTGTTTCCGAAATTAGTTGTATGGACTTTTGCTCAAAATTTATCTCTAGTTAAAAAAATTACAGATAGATGACTGACCAGCCATCAGTCAGCACCATGCATTTAATTCTTGAGGAAGATTATATTTCAGAATACATAATTAGAAAATCAAAATATTCTATTTTTGTTGCCCCAATTGTTTTAAACTCGGCTCAAATCACAAAAAATAACAAAAAAAATGTGTATTTCAAAAATTAAGAAAATATGATGTTTAAGTGTTCCGTATGCGCATCGAAACATTCGTATTTGTAACTTAAACACGTGCCTAACTCGGGGGTATTCATTAGGAACTGTAAAAACTACGAACACAATACGAACTGTCAACGGAATAAAATACAATCAATTGAATAATAATGCCGATAGTGGCATGTTATATTTACAAAAGGGAAAGGGGTATCTTACGGGCGAGCGGTACTTCCTTCATAGTAATTTTAGCTGTTTGTGGTTTTATCGTCTTTGCAATACACCTAGCTCACTGTCTCACTCGGATGTAACTTGATATATTTTTTGCCGGAAACTTACAAGTGTCCGGCAATTCACTACGTGACTTCTAATATTATTTTATAGAAAACTAGCTGTTTCCCGCGGTTTCACCCGCATCCCGAGGGAACTACTTAGCGCACCTGGGTAAGAAGTAGCCTATTTTGTTCCTCAGGGTCTATTCTATCTCTGTACCAAATTTCATTTATATCGGTCCAGTAGTTTTGGCGTGAAAGCGTAACAGACAGACAGACAGAGTTACTTTCGCATTTATAATATTAGTAAGGATACGAGAAATTTACGTTATATAAATTAACAAATTCTCGCTGCTACATTACCAGTCCAAGCCACGATGGTCTTAACTCCAAATTGGCCCATCGTTCTTACCTGTCTTAGGGACATCCACTGACAAATTTTCAGCTTTTATAAAATAACGATGGTCTGGCAGTCACGGGTTCTCACTCTAAAAGGGACTTGAACAAAAAGTAAAACTTTTCTAAAATAGGTTTTTGTTTCAAAATGATAAACATGCAAATCTCTTCGTATGATGAAGAAGCCATTACAAAACACAGTAATGATTGTAAGCGTTGCAAGTGACATGTTCGGTCGTGTGAATGTAACACAGAAGAGAAAAAATAAAACAACATTTAAACACAAAACAGTAAATATAAGAGAACAGTGAGCCGTCCCCGAGCCGTGCACACACAGCGCGGAGTCCGGGGCGCCTGCCCAGCGGCCCGCACCAGGCCCCGCGGGGGCCCAGTGCCGCGATACGGTGCCCTTCTCTTTTGCTCGCCAAACTTACATTATGAATGTAACAGTTTAAAGCGAAGAACAAAACAAATGGGCGATTCACAACACAAAGTAAACGAAATGTATTAGAGCCGGGTCCTCGGTGCGTGCAGCTGAAACAAGCGCTCCGGCTCCGCACCGGGGACAGCTCCGCTAGCTGTGGTCGCCGGCTGGGGGCTGGGGGCGGGACGGGACGGGACGGGCGGGACGGGCGGGACAGCGTCGGGGACGCGGCAGTACCTGTCATCCGCAGCGGGTCCCGGCCGCGCAGCGCGCCCGCGTAACTGTTGCTAGTGGACAGCGCCGCCGCTGCGCGGGAACAATGCGTTAGACTGGGACTCTACCGCCGCCTGCCTGCGCTACTGAGCGTGTCGCGGTACGCGCTCGCTATCCGCAGCTAACTTATTCACATGTACAATAACAAGTATTCGATAAGTATTGTCGCTGACACTGGAGCAGCTCCGAGTGGCCCGCGTGCGGCTCCGCAGTCACAATATTTTTAACCTCTTAATGATTCCAACACAGACGCGACTACTGAGCATAAGTAGCAGCTCCTCGTCAGAGCAGACACCAAGTATTTAAGTTTTTAATTGATGACTTGGAAAATAGAGTTTAATAAATTATCTATCTGACGCATATTGTCAAATAGAATCGTTTCGATGTCATTTATCAGGTCTTAATTAAAGTATGCATTACTTTAACGAAAATACTTATCGAGTCTTGAGTATTGCTGTACCAGTTAAATTAAAGTAAAAAATAAAGCTAACGCGTAGATGTGTGATAGGGCTAAATATTTACTGGTAATGAACCTACGTAATAAATAGGTATTTGTGTCAATTAGTTTAATGGATTTTTTTTTGTTAAAATTAAATAGTAATTTTACCTGTCATTAGTCTGAGGTGTGGATAAAATAAGTGAAGAAAAGATTTATGACGATAAGTTAAATTACTCGCGGAATATTTAATGAACGCGATGTCAGTTTACGGTATTGTGATTGTGTGAGGCTATCGTTCGGATGTGGGCGTAATGAGGAGGCGTGATCGAGGTCAGTGCGAGGTGACGGGAGGGGGACCGGACTACCGACGGCAGGGAAGCATGTGCGGCCGGGGCGGACCGCGCCGGACGAGGGCGTCCGGCCGGGCCGCCGGGCCAGTTAGTGTGCGGCGAACTGTGCCGGGCTGCGGCAGAGCCGGCCCGGCCCTAGCGGCGAGCCGGAGCTCCCGACGGCCTCACCTTCCTGCGGCGCCGCGCCCGCCGCCGGCCCCTCCAGGAACTGGTGCTGCCGCAGCAGCGCGCAGTCGCCGCCCTCGGCCGCGTCCAGCGCGTACACGTACAGCACGCCCTGCGCCGTGGCCACCAGCAGCCGCGGCGCCCGCGCCACACTGCAACAGCGCCCGTCAGTCCCGCGGCCCCGGCCGGCGCGGCCCCCGGCCCGGCCCCGCACTCACTTGGTGATGGCGGCCACGGCGCGGTAGCCCGTGTGCGGCAGGCGCGCGGCGGCGAAGGCGCGGCCCTGCGCCAGCACGTCGGCCACCTGCGCCGGCAGGTAGCCGGCGCCGGCCGACACGGCGCTGGACAGCCAGCCCATCCAGCCGGCGGGCTCGTCGTCGCCGGGCGCGCCGGCCGGCTCGTCGGGCGCGGGCGCGGCCGCGGCCTCGGCCAGGCGGAACACGTGCACGGTCTCGGTGTTGGACGTGGCCGCCAGGTAGGCGCCGCACGCGCTGAAGGCCAGGCAGGCGATGGACACGCAGCGCTTCACGCCGCGCCGGAACTCGTACAGGCGCGCGCGCTCGGGCACGGCGAACACGCGGATGACGGTGCCGCGCTCCGACGCCGTGGCCAGCCGCCGCCCGCACATGGACCACGCCAGCGCGGCCAGCGGGCTGTCGTGCGCGCTGATCACGCACTTGGCGTTCTGTGGGCGGGCGGGGCGGTTAGCGGGCGCGCGGAGGGGCGGGGGGGCGCCGGGGCGGGACTCACCAGGTGTACGGCGTCGAAGATCTGCACCTCGCCCACGGCGCTGGAGCCGGGGTAGGCCACGTAGCAGTGGTCCACGCAGGGCGACAGCGCGCAGAGGCCGCGCGGGTTGGGCGGCGTGTCGCGGATGGTGTGCAGGATCTTCATGTCGCGGATGTTGTGGATGTGCAGCGACTCCTCCAGGCACACGATCAGCCTCTGCAACAGGACCAGCTCAGCGGGCGAGCTCGCGCGCATGCGCCGCGGCCGCGCTACTGACACTCACGGAACGGTTCAGCTTGACGGCGAGGATGGTGTTGCTGTAGCTGTAGTTACAGATCTCGGTACCCTTCTTGTAATGGCATACTATCAGCTTTCTGTAAACAATTACACTTTAAGGTTTCCATCACACAGTTGGTCGCGGGTGCGCTTCACATATTATATATCTATACAGAACTTGTGACAGCTAGCTATACCGTGGACAGACAGACTGAATAGAAATAGAATTTTGGAAAATCCTTTCTTATCAGGTGCCTACGTCATACAAAGAACACACCCTCAAGTTTCAGGTCTCTACGTCCTACTACATCCGTCATTCAGTCAGGCATTCAAGATTGAATCCCACCCAACGTCATTCAAAATTCAAAACTTTTGTTGCAGTCAACCGGTTTTAATGAAATAAAAAATACTAAATGTGAAATACTTAAGGATTTTCTTAGCGCTTTAGTCAAAAATTCAAATCATTTATTTCAACTAGACCAATTACAGGCACTTTTGAATTGTCAGAGTCATAAGTCCATCAGTTTGTCGAAAAGAAAGCTATGTAGTGGTCATGCGCGTTCAAACTAACAGACAGACATTTCTAAAAATTATTTATAGTCACTTGCTATATTTATTTTCTCAAAATTCAGTAAAATACAGACACAATATAATAAACTTGCAAATTTTACTTTATGTATAGTATATAATAGTAGGTATTTATAGATATGAATATATAGTATATAGATAGAGCTATTTCACGCGGTTTCATCTACTTCGTCAGGAAACCACACGTACTACAATAAACTTGGTTTAGCCGTTTTACCATGAAAGCGTAACAAATAAATAAGAAATATTCGTATTTCTTATTTAGTAAATATTAGTTAGGATAACATACGTACCTACGTACAGTACGTACACCACTCTCTAGAATTATGTTTTGACGGCTCCTGTGTCTCGATAGTACCTAGTGTTTTTTAATATGTTATTTCCGCTTTGATACATTAAAGTATTGTGCACATTAAGCACACGCAAACGGAGGCTGCGTCATCCGGACCGCAGGGCGCTGCAGCCGCAGGCGTGCGCGCCAGGCTAGACGAGGCGGCGCGAGGCGGCTGCGAGCTGTCGGACGCAAGTTCACGGGCCTCGGCCGCGGACACAAATACACCGCGACGTCACACTGTAGTGGACGCCCAGTGCTATTCTCGGTCTCGCGACACTCTGGCACGCCGACCGGCTGTGGGTCGCTGAGGTCACTGGGCACGGAGTTGCTGACGCTCATAGGTAGCGTACCGCATCAGCTGAGCCGCAATCCGAGCGACTCGTTTATAAACACCAGCAGATAATCAGCGCCGCGGCCTGCGCTCACCGGCTGTGCGTTATCTTCAGCGTTGTTTGTTCGAGTTCATTACATTTTGCTGAACGCGAATACTATTTTTTTTAATACAGCCAGTTTATTTTGGATATGATCTCTCGAAATTATTCAAATTAAAATACCTACCTACGTAAGTTACTGTATATATGTGTAATGAGAAAAGTAACCTGGGAGCGGATACTGTGACAACAGCCACCAACGAGCTGCTGAAGAGACGGTCGACGAGGCAGGTCTCCTGACCTGAGCGACTGGCGTAGATTTCTTCGATACCATCGTCAGCGGTCAGCGCGAACAGGTGGTAGCCACTGCTGCTGCCCGCCACCAGAGACCTGCACACACGACGCGAGTGCTGTACAGCGCGGCCACTGAGCGACCCGCCCGACCAGATATCTGACGCTATTACATTATACCATACATGTACACATAACCTCCTTTTTTATGAAGTCTGTTAAATTAGCAAGGGTGACTAAAGTTCTAACACTATTTTACTCTATGTTTTATTTTAGAGCAACACAATGGATATCAACACATAAAATTATTTTTCCCCAACTTTGTAGCGGTGGCCAGTGCCAGTGTTTAGGTTAGTGGTGGTGAGTGCCAGTGTTTTACATGGTGCAACTGTCTATCTCACCTCCATAACCCAGTAACCGGATAAAACTACTAACACCCTTATCCACGCTTATCAACACCCCTTAGTAGGACTAGTTGGCAGACTTTCTGGCTTCTAAGCCTGAAACGGCTTAACATGCTTTCCAAGGCATACAGTAGGCTCGGCATGATATAGATTTTCACCCATGCACGGACCGACTGCGGCGAGCGTAGCTTAACCTTGATTGATCGACCCATGCAGCTGTCACTTAGCCATGGCTCCTCATTAAATTAATTTCACTTAAAAAATAATTCACATGCGTTTGCGCACGCTAGTTTGGCGTAGTGGCTGAGCAATTGAATGGTTCGCTGCGTGTCGCGGGTTCGATTCCCGCACGGGACTCTTAAAATTGTTCCAGGTCTGGGTGTGTGCATGTTTAATGCATGTTTGAAAACGCAACCTGAAGACAGGCAAGGTTTTTTTAAAAGAGTAAAGGTAAACATTTTTTTGATCATATAGTTCTAATTTCAAGCACACAATTGATATGATTATAATAGAATAAAATAACAATGAAAATTGCTAATTTTAACTTACATTGTATGATAACTAAAGCGAGATTTGGGAATCTTGGGTTGATTTACATTGTTTCAAATCCAACACTCCACAATATTCTATTTTGAAATAGGAAAAATATATTTCATTATGAGTGAACAATTCTGTTTAATGAATGGAAAGCTAAGAGAAGTCAAGGAATCCTAAGATTCTAATAGTAGAACTTATACATTACAGAAATGTTACAGATGATAATATACTGACAAGCAGTTTTAATATTATTATTGTGACTGCTTGTTCAATTTCTACATATGAGAGAACGTGTCACAGTAACAGCTGGTTCTATCTTATCAACAGTTGGTCAATAGACCTGTTGCAGCTTTTGGAATTTATATGTGCAGTCAGAGACGTGCTCACTGCTCAGCAGTACACAACAGCCAGGCACAACTGGATACCTAGCAGTTATTGACAGCCTCTATGGACTATTTGAAGTGAAACAAGTAGCTATTATAAATACATGCAAACAGTTCGGACTCTGTAGAGCAACTGGGCAGTTTTCAGTCTAACGATGGCGTACCTGTCCGCGTGTATTTATAATAGCTACCTGATAACTTAAATTGCTAGCTTGCTCAAACTTTATCCTGAACTCTGTAATAGAGGAGTCTATGAAGGCCAGTTTGTAGCCCTACAACTCCATCTCCATCCACTCCAAACAATATGATATGATTGTATTATACACCCTTCAGTAAGTAGATCATACCACAATCACACACATTTCCTGAGAGCTGTAAAATGCAGTTCTCCCATAGATTTTTTATGGACATACAAGTGACATCACTCACCTTTAGTCAATTGGCTAATTATTTAATGAATTTTAATTTAATTTGGTTTTTGTTTATTATGTATGTTGTGCCTTGGAATTATATTAGTTGTAAGACGTGTCATCTACCCAATTTTATTGTGACAACAAAATTGGCTAACATAGTATGTGTTTTATTGTAATTGTAACATGTTGTTCAGTGAGTACAGTGCAAGCTGGCCTATTATACAAACTAAACATGAAGTCACACAAGGACACAAACTTTTTTCAAGCTAGCTAAGCCACCATGGATTGTATGATGTATGAAACAAAATTAAAGTCCATAAATTATTTTTTATTACAATTACTGTAATAGGTACAAGCTCTTAATAAATCAGAAAAAAATAAAATCTGAACAACAGCTGTTACATTAGTAATGAGTTTTCTTTGTTCAGCCTGCAGTTACTGTGACTAACTATTGTGCAATTAAATTACAAGAGATGAGAAGTACCCATCTCAGGACAGGGTAGATGCGCCTGGCGGATCAGATGACTCGCGTCTACCGAGACGGTTGGCTCGTCCTCGACCGCCATGTTTGTTTACAGCTAATGCTGCGGAGGAAGACATTACGAAACAGCTGGCAATGACATATTGCATCATCACGCTACCAACGAAACGCAGTAATAACAATATCGACGCTAATTTGTAACATTGTATTGTTTCGCACCTCCATTCATGGCAATCGTGTCCCCCGACCGTATCCTTGTGGAATCATTACAAACAGGATAATACTACTGAGCTTAACGTACAAACATATGTCCGATACTTACGTGCAATCTTGGTTGAATTGAACAAATATTCCTCCTGCATTTGAGCCCTCAGTGTTTTGACCTCCTCCCAAACTCATTGGAACGTTCGAAGTGTACGGGTTGTTTTAAAAACTAAGATCTATGAACAATGGCTCACACGCAAGACAATTCCTCTAAACAAGTACAAAATAATCACTCATTGAATTAGGTAAATACTTGAAACTAATAATGTTCGTCACAAGAAACAAGAAGCAGAATTTTGACACAAAGAACGACCTTGTTGCTAAAAACAAGCCCCCTCCCGCTCCCGCATACTGCTGCTTCACTTTGCCTTCGTTTACTTACTTCGTTCGTTCATTCAAACTCACTCACTACATAATTGTCTAGTGTTGCCAGAATGCCAGAATTGTCAGGGTCAAGCATGGTTTAGGATGTTTCAGGGGCAGGGGTTTTTAGTTTGAAAGACTTCTTTTTCGAAAAGGAGAAATTGACCTTTTATGAATGACTAGGGCTGTACAGTGTCAATACTTCACGTAAGTGCTTGCGGCAACCTAGTATCGGCCACGCACACCCGACTATAGTATAATTAATTGTAGTTCTTCAGTACGTCAATCACTAGCTAACAAAAAAGAATTGCCACCATTCACTACTGTTAACCTTTTATTTAACTATGGTGATCTTTTTTTACGTACTTTTGGAGGATTTAGACGCGGGAGATTGATAATAAAAGTCTCACTCCAGATTGTAGTAAAAATGTGTATATTGAATAAAATGTTCCCTATTAAATACTATTTTACAAACTAATGCTAACCAATGAAATAAAAGTAAAGAATATAATACAAATTTCTCGACCAATCAGCTGACAGCTTCTTTGTCGCCCGTTTATTCCGCACGGTGTCGCTACTGAGGTGCGTTGGCGCGAACGATCTTTTCGCGCCATTTTGGCGAAGTTATAAATACAGGTGGCCCACACGCAGCACCCGCATTCGGCGAGGCAGCAGAGTTCAGTGCGGATGTGTATGGTCATCGTGCGCGTGGCTGTTGCGGTGCTCGGGCGAAGGCCGACTACGTCGGCGGTTCCTGCTGTTGCAGTTTGGCAGAGCGTCAAAACGTAGTAGCTCTTTTCAGAGCTGTCGTCTTCTGGTTTCTTTCATATGCGTTAAAACGTGGTAGCTCTTTTCAGAGCTGTCGTCTTCTGGTTTCTTTTATATGCGTTAAAACATGGTTGCTACATACTCATCAACGATAAGCAACATCTACAAAACATACATACATACATACAGCTTGGCAAAAAAGAGTAGAAATTAATAGGGGCGCCACTTTACCGTTCGTGTGGCAACCCGCTGCGACCGTATAGCGTACCATCCTATCGTCTTGATACTAAGCTGTATTTTTTACTACTTTGATTTATGTTTAATTAATTAAAATCAGTAAGTATTATAACACTTCTGTGTTTACAATTTTTTATTGGGTAATATAAATTAATAATTGATTCCAATAAATCTTCCTCTAAATATTCCACGCACTCCACATCCATGTCTTGGCTAGAGCTAGCCATAAACTCATCTGAGTCACACTCATATTCAAAGGCACTGCGCTATCATGTTGGAGATTGGATTGATTCCTATACGTTTTATGTCCACGTACGAGCCCTCTCATAAAATCATAATACTTCTTTTCTATTTTGATAACTTGCTGGCATGAATTCTTCTGATCCTTCTCGGTTATAGATTGAAATGCACGTGCGGTGCTTCCTATAATGATTAAACATTTGATTAAACCTCTATCAACGTAAAAAGTCTATGGTATTTTTTTTTTGTAATATTCTAATGCTAGCTACAACAAGTATTATTTATCTTGTGATCACACTCATAGATAAATTTATTTAGAAATCGAATTAACATATCGCAGAGTATCAAGGCTCAAGCCACTCAAGTATCAATTAATCTAGGCGCGCTGTACCAAAGTGTCAAAGACAAAACGTAAACATAACCTATATGCTCGATGTTTATTGATCAATTTTCACTTATTTCGTATTCAAGCAATTCAAAACAAAATACAGTTCATAAATTAACACTTGATAGAACTAAATACAACAAAATAAACTCTTACATACCTGTCATAATGGCGGTACTTTGGTAAATAACGTCAAGATTGGAAAGAAGAGTTTTAGCCTCATGTTCGACCAGATATCGCCTATAAACCTTACGAATTGTTTCCTTGCTAGTACTCCGAATGGTTTTATTTATTATAACGTAGTTTTATTGCCGTTTTGATGATCGAAATAAAAAAAATAAGTAACTCGCGAATTTTGTTTACATTTAACGTCATTATTTTGAAATGTTGCCAGCAATAAAAAAAAATAGTTCCGTTTCTAGACTTTTTTGCCAAGCTGTATGTAAACACTACGTTTTCAGCTCGGTATTGTGGACTATTTGAGACAGTACGGATGGGTAATATCGCTTTTACTCTATATCAAATCGTATCTATATATATATTGGTTTTGAATATCGGATATCGCATCTATATATTTCAATACCTATATATTGGCTGAATCAGTGTCGAACTCTGAAACGAAAGTAGTACTGTGATTTTAGGTTTCGGTTTTGTTCGATTCATATATGTACATTATTGTATTTTATTTGTAACTGTATACTCGAAATCAGTGAATGTATTGTTTGGTAGTCTTGATAATATGAATATGGCACTCTGAAATTATATTAGTACAGTCGTTTCGGTTTTTTAGATTTATATTTTTATCAAAAATGTAAACTTTCCTTCATACTTTACTATTTTTCTCAGGCTTAGGACTGACTGCATTACTTATAGGCGACTAAAGAAATTTAATCGTTCATCTATAGTTACATCACTCCTGCTTGCGCGTTTAGTAAGTACTGTACCCGAATCAGTTTGTACCGAATATCATAGACCATGCGATACGATATCGGTATAGTGTGTTGTTCTATGACTCAACGCGCTATATTCGCTTTAGATACGCGGATACCTGATATATAGATTCAGTGCCGTGCGATATATAGATATTGGATATTGTGCCGATACATAGATATTGTATCTATATACGATTTGTATCGCCCATCCCTATGAGACAGTGAGGGACAATGACACATACCCCACCGTACATTCCTATCCCGTCATTGTCACAATACGCCAAACTCCCACTTCCCACAAAAATTAACTTCCGAAAGACTCGACACTGGCTACATTGGCTCTCATTAGAAGATGCTGATTGCCACAATCAAAAAAGAAGAAGAAGAATGACACATACATTACATGACATTTGGATTTGAAATTAAGTCAAGAATCACGTGTGGTCTGTGTGTGTTGTGGTCACGCCAATGTTTGTTGTGATTGAAATAATATTTAAACATATCCTAACCAATCTTATAAGCCAACCAAAAAAAGATATCTGCGACACATCAATAAATTTGATATTACAAATAAAGTGGTTGATAACAAATAACACATTCTTCGTGTATTAGTAGAATACGACATGGGTCGTAAAATACCAGCAAAGAAACATCGTGGTGTCAAAGATCCCTTGGTGCAACAAGCTAAACGCTTAGAAAGGTATTATAGACTATATACAATGTAACTGTATATAATGTTATATCATCAATTAGACCGTGATTACCAATTCTGTGACTATAATTTGCTGTGTAATTTATTTTAGTTTAAAAGGCAAAATAAATGCTCCTCCCAAGGATCCTGACGAGCAGCCAGTGCCGAGGTCGTTGACACGGCTTTTCGCATTTCGTGATCAAGACACTAGGATAAGTAAAGTGAAGAAGAACACTCACCCCGGCCGCCGGCCGACACAGAATAAAAGTAAGTTTCAATGCCTCTGCTGCTCAGAAGGCACATTATGTTATTGGTCCTAGTGGTATAAATATTTGACAGTTTTACAGGTAATCATATCTAAAATTACAATGCTAATGTAAATTTGTATGACCCACTTAAAAGATAAACTGGTTGAACCGGTTGGAGTGTATCCTTAGAAGTGTTATGAAAATTTTAAATTTTATGGTACACCATAATCATATACCATAATGTGGTGTAGACAAAATCCCAACAAGCTAAAAAAAAACTTTTTTTTAGTTTTAGTTTTTCTTGTATGCCTTCTAATTAAACATGTCCATTCAACACTTTAGTGTCTGAGTAGCATGGTCCTACAAAGTACCATTTCTGAGTTATCGGCTTTCAAAGTTTTTTTATAAAACACTACATAAAGTATACCTATCTCAAGAATGTCTAGTTGGATGGAAAACTTTTCAAGAAAGAGTTGTTTTTTTAATTGAAGACCATCACATGATGCAAAGAACAATTGTTAATAGTGAAAAAGTTTTTTCCTAAAAAAATTCTGTGTGTCGCTCAATGTTCAGCTTGCATATTGATGAGTGCACAGACAGACTTAAATTTCACTTTTTTTTTTTTCAAAAATGCCTTTCCTTTTACGCCATAGACAAATACCATGATGTGATGTACACAAAAGCCATGAAAAGCGAAAAAATCATTTTTTTGCAGGCTCTTATGAAATGACAAGCACAAGTTGCACGATTCCAATGAGTGAGTCTTATGGAGAAGAACTGCATCAACATTCTTTTCAAAAAGAAAATGTTTACAATAGTCATTCTACAGTACAAGTATACTCCTAGTTGGTGGAGTACTTTTAATTACATAGACCAAAATCACAGCTGCAATCAAATTTTGTTTCATGCAACTTGAAAGTGCCGAATGTAGTTTTGTATCATCACTCCTCAATCCTCCGAAGTAGTGTTGAGTGTTACGTGATGCTAAAATGCATCAGAGCAGTTCTCTGTTCTCCGGTATGCGGTGACGACACGCATAATAATGCTAATGCTTGCTATAAAATCCAAGACTATGTTGACGATAGGGATCTATGGCGCTAACCTGTTTCTGCATGTTTGGCTTCCCTGGCGACTATTAAACAGCCCTATAATATGACACTATAGTACATTTTCATCTTGAGCTTCTTTACTGGTTTTTTTTTTGTTTTCTTCAGTTTTTGGTTTGTATAACTGAGTAGCATACCTTATATTGTATAATTTTTTTAGCTTATACTAATGTAACCGAGTTATTGTGAACACTATTACTTTTTTGAAAAGAGTATCCATGGAGTTTCTTGCCAGTTCTTCTCCATAGGACCTACTCTTTGGAACCGTGACACTTGTATGGCCTTGTATAAGAGCCTGCAAAGGCCTATTTGAAAAAAAATACGTCGACCCGTAACCGTGCTTACGCCACGATTGCCGCCGCCAACAAACCAGCTGCATCACTACCTAAGCAGCAAAAAGGGGTAATGTTACACTGCTGTGACCCTATTCATAATTTGCAGAGGCAGTGTACTATATTAGCAGCAGTTAAATGAGACTCAATGTATAATAAAGAATACTAATATACTTATATAATACGTAAAAGAATACTTGGCTAACTGATATTAACTTATGAAGAATCAGAAAAGCGTATAAAACCGGTCATCGGTCTATGATTTTTTCACATTTCTAGACAGCCATTCAAAAGTTAGAGGGGGGGACGCTCGTATCGAACAAAAATTTGCATTTTAAAGCTAAATATTTCGCAAACGGATCCCTAAATCAAAAAATGGTCTTCAGACATCTAATGATACCCCACACGATGGGATACATGAGAAAAAAAATCATCCCCACTTGTATTAAAAAAATCATTTTTTTTTACCACTTTGTCGATGTAACTAATGTACATATCCATAGATACCAAATTTCAGCTTTCTAGTACCAAGAACCCCTGAGCTATGCCGCGGACAGACAAACATGGCGAAACTCTAAGGGTTCCTTGTCGGACTACGGAACCCTAAAAACCGAGTAACCAGGTTTCCATAAGCATACATCATATTTTTCAGAAATACTCTTTGGCATTTATTTTGTTTTTAACATCTCATACTTATCTGTGTGTGATAGCACAATGCTCTCGCTCTGTGACTGGGCACACCCCCTTCCCACATAATATATACAATAGCTAATCGCACGCGCGCGCACACACAAAGCACAAAGTCCCTAACTATTATTACTATTTATCTCTATTTCAATAGTTTTGGAGATTACAAACTTGTGCTTGTTGGCTTAGTTTTTAAAATGTTTTATTTACAGAGAGGTTTGGCGTTGCACGCCGAGGTACAGGTACAGGTACGAGGTTCTAAGCTAGTTTGGCTACAGACGCTCCCATGTTGTACCTATTGTTTTCATTATAGCCTAATAGTTTTTATGAAATAAGATTATAACTTAATATCTTTTTGGTGTCGATAAATAAATATTATTATTATATAGTCGTTACAGGTAGTCAGAAACCAGAAAGTCTGTAGGCAGATGATGATGATAGATGAAGCTCACAAATGTACTATAGTTTTCCGAATGTACAAACCATCTGACCTAAATTTTCTACAAAATCTATTTTATCTAGGAAAATGTGTTGTTTGTTCTGTTCTAAATTAGATGGTAGTGCAAGCGATGGTGCTTCCAACCCGATATCTCGTCTGCACAAGCTGCCCGGAGAGTCGGGCCGAGCGTTCTCTCTCCGCATCAACAGTGCCGTTAAGGCTCTCCACAACCCTGGCGAAGAATTACACTACCCAGTAAGTTGAATATCTTATTTTCACCACCAATTTAATATCAAATTCTCTGTTATAGTAAAAAAAAATACATTTTGGTAAACAACCAAAATAAAATTTGAATAGCCTCAGTTCCCCCTGGTGTCGTGGACGAGATATACCACGAGTATATGTAAACACAGGCTTTTACAGTAACAACATGTGCCTACTCCTTATGTAACTATCTTCTGGTTTTTATTTTTTAATCTGTGTAAGATATTTTGTCTACAGGGGTTTACACATTGTAGATAATATAGTTATCGTATCGTAACGCAAATGTATGATAATGATAGCATGTGTAGGATTGACCTGCACTCCTTTCATTATCATCGACCTGTTTACTATCCCACTGTTAAGTAAATGCCTATTCGCATACAATTCAATTCAATATCATTTATTTCAATCAATTCCAGATCATAAACATCAATATCAAAATTCAATTAAAATAAATATATATATATAAAATGTAACTAAATTAAAATTAAAAACTAAAACTAAGGACAATAGGCTTGAGACATTTGTTTGTTTGTCATTACATTAACCATATAACAATGGTGAAAGTACTGACAATCAAACCTGTCCGCAAATGCACTCAAGACAATACAACACAGAGAAGTTTCATTGATAAAAAAAAAACAAAATAAAAAATACTTATTTCAATTAGATCGCTTGCAGGCACTTTTGAATTGCCAAAAGATGTTGGGTCTGTCCGTTAGTCATAATAACTGATAGACCCATCATCTTTCAAGTATTCCAACTTGAAGCTTTTTGCCCGTTCCAAAGCATAGATTACTATGGAGAAGAATAAGCAACAAACTCCATGGTTACTTTTTTTACCCGACTGCAAGGAAAGGGTTATGTTTTTCGCGCCTACCTTTGTTTGTTTGTAATATTCTTTAATCCCTCATATCTTCCAAACAACTCCATGGATTCCTTTAATTAAGGTATCGTTAGATTCGTCACATGGGTCCAAGTGTTCTTAGATAGGTGACATAAAAAAATCTGCGATATCAATTGAATAACAAACCAATTAAATTAAAGAAAAATACAAAATTATGAGAAATATATATATTTATACATGAGATAATATTTATTTGTATTTATCATATTATATTTATACTAGTGGCCCGCCCCGGCTTCGCACGGGTAGGCAGTCTTTGTTTTTAAACAGACTTCAAAAAACGTGGTTCTGTATTTTTTTTTTATATATGTACCCGTATGTATGTGTTTTTATGTCCGCGATTATCTCAAAAACTACTGAACCGAATTGGATAGGAGATTTCGTTCTTCAAAAGCATAGTCAAGTCAGTTTCAAGGAAAGTTTTTAGTATAATACTTTATAGTATATTGGGATCTGATGAAGTTCTTCGGAGATAGCCAATGGAACTCTTCAATTACTAATAGTAAGGGAACAGCGATTACTGCAATCGTATGCAAGTGATTGTTTTCACTATTCTATAACATAACATCACACCTCTGAGCTTTAAAAGAGAAAGAAGGGGTATAGAGTTCACCCTTATTCAAGGTGATGAACATTAGGATATTGTTATTATTTAAATTACAAACTACTACACTCAAAAGCGAACTGAAAAACTTTTTTGCAAAAATAGGACTGGCATGGAAAATAAAATTGAAAAATAACTAATACATCGTTCCAGAAGTCGGTGTCTCCAATTAGGTATTGTGTTATGTATTTTTGATCTATTATTGCAAAAAGTTTTTTTTTTAGGAATAGAAAATCATCTCCCGGCTCTTCCCGCTGTGGGCGGAGCGGGGGTAAGTGTCAGACTGACTTAAATCGATCCATTATGTTCTCTTCTTCGCTCTTTATTTTCTTAGGTCGCGGTAGCTCTTTCGAACAGCGCCCCCAGGCACTTTTCCTGGGGGTGGGCCCCGTCAACTATGCTACATCTCATTGAGGCATGCGTGGAACTCAAACGCGCCGTCTACGCGGGCCTAATTCTTAACCGGACGGCCACTTATTGCTTAAAGTCTGCAGGCCCGGGCCTGCAGTGGCCTGGAGTCGATTCCTGGCTCCAAATGCTGATGGCTAGGCTGGGGCGTGAGGTTTGTCTCTCCCTCACGCATCCCGCTATCTCCTTCTCTAGCATGGCTGTTTCGCATAAGGAGGCCACTGCTTCCTATTCCCACTCGCTTTGGACCATGGTTTGAACCAGGGCCGAACGTGAGAGGTCACCGCCACTTAAGCGGGGCAAATCACCACTGTATGCTCCACTATATGATCCTCACAGTGTCGACACGCCGACGTTAAGGAACAGGAGAGGAACCTCCCAAAATATCCGTGTCCGGTGAGAACCTGCGTCAGTCGTAGGCATAGGATCTGCGGTAGGGCAAGATGCCGTGGCACCTTCCTAGCCACTCCTCAAAGAACAGATTTATATTTATCGCCACAATTGTGGGGTGCCATGCACTGGGCGTACGGGTAATCTTGATGATTAGGAAAAGCTGGAGAACGGTGAATTATGTCCGAATGTATGTTTTATTGTTATATCTATACGACATCGCGTGCCAACATATTTGCTAACAGTTAAGTGTAATACAAACGATCCTTACTCAGGTTCATCAGAATACATTCAAATGTTTGGCCTTATGATCTGTTAATTAGCAAAGGGAATTCTAGATTCTTAAGTTCTGAAGTGTGGAATAGAATTAATTCAAAGCAAAGCGCAATTTTTTTTGGCTTTTAATTATTCTACTGTTATGTATGAAAAGAGGTCATTTTTATACATAGAATGCATGAGCATTAATCACCATGCTTACTAAAGTGGAATTGTGGAATAACATCTACATAATATGATGACTTGAAAGCGCTTACTTTTAACAAATTCGTAACTTAATTCTTGAAGCCGCTAAAGGTGAAAAATATTATGTGAAATTAACTAAAAGAAAAAGAAAATTGTGTATGCACCAAACTCAAAAAAAAAACAAAAAATATGTGGGATTCGAACTTGATGTAACCGATTCGCATGATCATTAATACAGCCCCTCCGCTACAGTGCTCGTTGACATTGAGGTAAAATTGACGTTCTAATACAACGTCTTTACAATTTTAATTACTGCTTATCTGCTTTAGAAACGGGCGTGATGATTTTCATGTCAAAGATTGTAATGATAGCGAAAATGCATAATTATAAAAACTTGTTAGGTCATCCCATTACAAACTTATTTCAATGCCTCACTGCTCATTCCCCATAATAATCAGCGTGATGATTTGTAGCCTAAAACTTGACCCGATTCATAAGAAACATTTTTGGTGAATTTCAAGTAAATCTGTTCAGACGTTTTCGCGTAAAGTTAAAACATATTTTTAATCTTACAAACTTAAAATTTGAATTTTTCACCCTAGGGCTAAAATATTGATAAACTGTGAACCACGTGTTTAAATTTTCATTTTACAGTGTTTCTACAGAATTTGAGTTTAATTGAATCAAAAATAAAACTTACTCCATACAAACTTTCAACCCTATTTTAGTATACTTAGGGTTGGAATTTTCAAAAATCCTTTCTTATTACTTGTCTAGGCAATAAAAGGCACCTCCTGTCCAAATTTCATTACTCTAGGTCCAGCCGTTTCGGCTCTGCGTTCATGAGTCAGTCATTCAGTGTATGAGGTTGTCATTTTATATAATAGTATAGATAGATGATTTGAATTTAGTGTCACCTAGTTCGAGAACATTGGGAAGTATTTTACTATAACACTAGCTTTCCGCCAGCGGCTTCGCCCGCGTGGGCTGTACGAATTCAATAACAATGTCAGAGTTTCATACAAACTTTGACCCCCTTTTTCACCCCCTTAGGGGTAGAATTATGGAAAATCCTTTCTTATTGCATACCTACGTCTACGTATACAAAGAACACACCTTCCAAATTTCAGGTCTCTACGATCAGCGGTTTAGGCTGTGCGTCAGTCATATAGGACAATGCATTTTATATGTTTATTATAGATAGACTAGCTGTTTCCCGCAGTTTCACCCGCATCCCGAGGGAACTACTTAGCGCACCCGGGTAAAAAGTAGCCTATGTTGTTCCTCAGGGTCTATTCTACCTCTGTACCAAATTTCATTTATATCGGTCCAGTAGTTTTGGCGTGAAAGCGTAACCGACAGACAGACAGAGTTACTTTCGCATTTATAATATTAGTAAGGATTTAATGCAGTAACCCATAAAAGATATCTGGAATTTCGATAATCTAAAGAGTGGTTGCACTAGTTGGTTGCGATCATCGTCTGCTATAATGGTGTCTGTCTATCTCACCTTTTACTAAAAAGAAGATCATTTTTTTTCACATACATTTAATTTTCATAAATAATATATTGACATGGTACTGTCATGATTTGAATTTGTTTAAACAATTCCTTAAGGGACTCGCGACTACGCAGGTTATAAATGGCCCTGATGTGGGAAAGGCTGCCAACAGGAGTTGTCAGCGTCAAGCTGAAGACCGAGCGATATGGCGCAGGTTAGGGAGCCTATGTCCAACAGTGGACTAACATTAAGTGGGCTGAAGATGATGATGCGCTATGTACGGTCACTCAGGTACTCGTTACTACGGCTATCACAGAATTAATGTTAACGCTATTATTTGTGGTAATTAGATACAGGTGCGATGTGTCAAATAGCAATCGTCGCATATCAAAAGGCGTGTGCCGGCTTCCTTGTAGTTAGGTCTCTTTAAATTTGCCGCCTGTGTCTTGGAATATTGAATTCCTAAAGCCCCTAATAATTAGAAACACCTAACGTCATGTTTAGATGTGATTATTTTCCGTTTTTCTTTTTTTCTAATTATCTGTTCACCAGTGAATGTAATAACTTTGAAGATTAGTTCCATGTATGACTGTTTTCATTACTAGGCGGACATCGAAGCTGACGATGAGAAGGGCTTGCGCATGATGGAGCTACGTGAACGCCGCGCGCGCAAGCGGCGCAGAGCGGGCGCCGGGTCCCAGGCCGCCGGGTCCCAGGCCGCCGGGTCCCGGGCCGCCGGGTCCCAGGCCGCCGGGGCGCGGGCTGCCGGTGCTCGCGCCGAGCCCTCTCTGTCGAGGACGCAAAGACTGGCGCTTAAGAAAAAAGCCAAGAAGATAAAAGCCTCTGAGGTGACTGAAAGTGTTCTATAAAATCCATCACCATGCCACCAGGCTGCGGGGTATCGTGCCAGGGATTCAGGGACTTTTTAGGGTTTCGTAGTCGACAAGGAACCCTTATAGTTTCGCCATGTCCGTTTGTCTGTCTGTCCGCGGTTTAGCTCAGAGGTTCTCGGTACTAGATAGCTGAAATTTAGTATAGATATGTATATTGATCACGCTGACAAAGTGTTAACATGTAAAGTGGGGATGAATATTTTTTTCGCGCGTTTCCCTCTGTGTGGGGTATCGTTAGATAGGTCTTTCAAAAATATTATGGGTGTGTGAAGATATTTTTTCTTGTAAGCGATTTGCGAAATATATAGCAAATTTTTGTTCAATACGGAACCCTACCACGCGTGGTCCGACACGCACTAGGCTTGTTTTTTTATTCGTTATAAATTTAGTTGTCTCGGGTCCCTGAATTTTCACTTTTTTTATGTAGCAATAAGCGTACCTAAATCACCAAATTGTCCAAGTAAGTGGTACGTTGCGCAAATATGGATAAACCGTTATTTTTAATACATGTATTGAGAAAACGACAGAACCGATGTTGATAAAATTTATATGAGAAGTAACGAATTATCAAACAAAAAACTAATCATCAAAATCCACTCATAATTGGCGGAGTAATCGCGTAACAAACACACAGACGACTTGAGAACCTCCTGCTATTTGAAGTCGGTTAAAAAGTGGGTTCGCGTTCGTGAGAAAAAAAAACAAGTATAGTAATGGAGGACTTAGTATTTACTGTTGGCTTGCAGGCGATCAACGAGCGTCCAGAGGTCGTTTACGAGCGAGTGTCCTTCGGCGACGTGACGCACGGCCCGCCGAGCTTGCCGCCCCGAGCGCGAGGAGCCGCCCGGGTCAGTGCTCAGCAGGGAACCGTTATAGTGTATGGCATCTCGCAGGTCACCCTAGTGGGTTGTCGACTGCTTAACCGAAGCCCTGTGAAGTGCTTTAAAACGAATTTAGGGCCTCCAGCCAGGGCTTCACTTACAAAACTAAGCGACTACACGCTTATGGCACCACCTTGTGGGGTACGGGCCTCGGCTTAAGGCGTAGCTGGGGGACAGCAAGGGACAGGCTGGATCAGAATATACAATATATTATTCTAGGCGGGCTAGTCGACCTAGGGTCGGGAGAGTGTGTTTGTGTAGAGCGCTAGTAGACCTACTGCTCTCTCGGAGAAGGCGTCATCGGGGGTATGGTGAGAGTATACCTCGGGCGGCAAATCTTACTGGGATCGCCATGTCCGTCCGTCTGACGGTCTATTTATGGATATCCTTCATTCGTAAAGTAGGAAAGATTCCTACGTGTACTCTCCCTAATAGATGTTTGTGATGAATTTGGGGCATGAAATCAATAGAACCCTCGGATTTAAATATATTACATTTTCAGAGAGCGCACATGCATTATCTCAAGTCCTGTTGACTATTAGCAGAGAAAACGATATATTTTAAATTGACAATGACATCAACTTGACATTGACAGATTGTCAGTCCTGGATTTGTCAATAGGCCGCGGCCTAGGGGCGGCACCGTCCTAGGGGCGGCAGATTTCAGAGGGCACTTACTCGATTTCAGAGGATAAAAGTCAAACAAGTTTACTGGTTTTCTCATGATTCTCATCAATCCTGGTAGGCAGGTACCTACTGTTATGTTATTGTACCTATTTTATCTATATTACTGCGTGAGTATTGGATGAGAGCGGGGGCGGGCGGCAGTGGCTCAACGTAACCACCAGGGGCGTAGCTACCGCCGTATCAATGATACGGAGCCCCGGGGGTATGGGGAAAGTTTTTGACATCATACCAACAACCTCATTACAACTACTAGTTTTGCCACTGCATTGTAAATCAAATATACGTTTATATTTAGATAGAGAAGATGTCGTAAATATCAGCATTATCAGCCTATTTTACATTGTTCCACTGTTGAACAAAGGCCTCCTTGTCTTAACATTTTTACGTAAGTATATTTTCCTACCAATTCTTGCATTTAGTGATCTATGGTGCAAGCCAGTCTTAGACGTATGCTAAGCGCTTAATAAAGCAGGCGCCCAAATTTTGGTAGCTATGGACGTCACAGATTCAACATTTTTATTAGGGTTCTGTCCGCGAACCCCTTGTTTTCTGTTCTGTACAGTGTAAAAATTTTTAGTCGTTTGCATAAAAACCTACCCAGAATGTAAGCCTACTTGTCGAAGAATTTTTCATTGTTTTCGCGGAAAAGCAACATACGCTTTATTTTTTTACAGTTATCACTTAAATAAAAGCGTGAGCAGAGGCGTAGCTATCTAGGGGCTAGGCGGGGCAGTGCCTCGGGGCCCCCAAAACCTGATTAGCCAACCTTACTGAACTTAACCTTATTTAACTAGCGAAAAATGTTCTTACAAGAGCATAATAAATATAATTTTTTTGAGGATAATTTGTCGTGTCAATCACATAATATTTTTACAGAACTTCACTTGATTTGATCCTGCTGTCCGCAGGTAATAAATTACACTCGAGAGCAATGAATCCGGGTCACTTAAAGAATGTTAAAAATCTCGGAAACTAAAAATGATAGGAAACATGAAATTTTTGAACTTAATTACGATTTTCTTGAATTTTAATACTTCGTATTGCCTCCTCGTGCTTCCATTACTGCGTTTACGCGGTTTGGCATGCTGTACACCAAGTTCCTTATACGATTTTGGGGAATATTCTCCCATTCCTCTGTGAGAGCAATTTTGAGCTCACGAAGCGTGATTGGGGGAGGGTTTCGTTGTTTTACGCATCTGCCTAGCTCGTCCCAAGCATGCTCGATCGGGTTGATATCCGGGCTGCGCGCTGGCCACTCCATACGAGTAATGTTCATCTCTTGAAGGTAGTCATTCACAATCCTACCTGTATGAGGTCGGGCATTGTCATGCATAAATATAGCATCCTCACCTAAATTGACCATAAATGGACCAACGTGATCATTGAGGATTTCTTCCACATATCTTTCGCTAGTTAAAGAGCCGTTTTCTATGATCACCAGCTCTGTGCGACTTTCAGAAGAAATTCCGACCCACACAAGTACAGACCCACCACCGTAGGCTACTTTTTCTTCGATGCATGCTTGCTTGAATCTTTCCCCTGGTCTTCGATACACTCTGTGTCTTCCATCGTGCTTGTAGAGCATAAATTTTGATTCGTCGGAGAACATAACTTTTGACCAATCTTCAATACTCCAATTTACGTGGCTCTAGGCATATCTTAGTCAAAATTCAAAATTCAAAAGTCATTTATTCAAATTAGGCTGAAAATCAGCACTTTTTGAACGTCAAATTTACAAAAGACAGCCCCCAAAACGCCCGCCCTTCACTTAGTCTTGAAATACGATGCCCACGCTCCAGTTTAGGGCCGTTTGCAGGTCTAAGGGGTTTTAAGTTAGATTCAGCAAGCCGACGTCTTACTGTCCATGCACTTGGGTTACTTCCTCCGAGGCGTCGAAACTGATTTGTGAGTTCAGTTCCTGTGAGAAAGCGATTTCGAAGCATGGTGTTCACCAAGTATCGGTCTTCTCGTGCTGTGGTACACCTGGTTCTGCCCGTTCCTGGTCTGCGTAGGTTAGAACCAGTTTCTTCGTAACGTCGGAGAACTCTTTGTACTGTTGACAGCGACACACCGACAGACCTTACAAGACACCGACTTCTAGAGCGATGTTTTGGTCGTAAAGCGTTTAAATAAAAAATATTTTTTACTTTTCAGTTTTTTTTGGAAGTCGGTTTTAATTTTTTTGTAAAAAGCTTTTTTAGGGTTCCGTAGTCCGACAAGGAACCCTTATAGTTTCGCCATGTCCGTCTGTCCGCGGCATAGCTCCGAGGTTCTTGTTACTAGGAAGCTGAAATTTGGTATGGATATGTATATTGATCACGCCGAGAAAGTGGTAAAATAAAATATTGAATAATATTTTTTTTTAGGGTAGCTCCTAAACACGTAAAGTGAGGATGAATATTTTTTTTCTCGCGTACCTCTTCGTGTGGGGGGGGTATCGTTAGATAGAGTTTTCAAAAATATTATAGGTGTGTCCAGACCATTTATCGGTGAAGCGAGCCATTTGCGAAATATCTAGCTTTTAAGTGCAAATTTTTGTTCGATACGAGCATCCCCCCCTCTAACTTTTGAATGGCTGTACCTAGAAATGTGAAAAAAATCACAGACGTAGCACATGTAATGAACTTACAAGGAAAACTATCACGGCTAATCGGTTACAGAGTTATAGTCGTGAACGGGTGCTGCTTGCGGTGCCTGGTCGTCTTGCTGATACATTTGTTTTTGTCATAATAGTTCCTTATTTATTAGCCTTACTGGAAAAAGAAATACTGTAGTCCTAGTTTACCATGGTCGTGTTGTACATTTACAGTTACAACAAAATCTGCACATGTAGATGGGTACGCCCTTTATGCCTTATTTTTAACAAATGGAGGCTATAGATTTATTTATTTTTACATTTTACAATTAAATATTTCCTAATACTAATTAAAGGCTTGAGTATTTACTTGTTATAGGTATAAAGGTGTGTGCTAGCCAGCATGTGGCAAAATTATATACTACAATAATTAATTATGTTAAATATGATAATTACCTATTTAAAAAATATATATATATTGTATAAACGGTTCTTCAAACCTTACAGACAGATATGTGTTGCTGGGGAGTTTGTTGCGCCACTTTTTCCCAGCAAAAACACATAGGAAGTGGTGAAGGGCGGGCGTTTTGGGGGCTGTCTTTTGTAAATTTGACGTTCAAAAAGTGCTGATATTTAGCCTAATTTGAATAAATGATCTTTCTGTTCTTCAATCTATTGATTTTTAATTTTTGAATTGAATATTCGCAATATAATAGAAATAAAAAAAATGCGTTTAGACTTTAAAAAACACATTTTGTGGCAAGCGACAAAAGCCACACCCGGGACTAAAGACGTCAGTTTTCTACCCCATTGTTAGGCAAGTCGGCATTCTTAATGAGTATGGTGTGGAATAACATGCATGCATGATATTGTATCTAGCCCAACTCTGACTCATGTTAAGTTTGTTGCAGCCGGGCCGGCGCGACCTGCTGCTGACGCGGCTGCTGGCGGGCGGGCCCCCGCGCGGGCCGGGCGGGCCCCCGCGCGAGGCGGGCGGGCCCCCGGCGGCGCGGGAGGCCGCGCGGCTGCAGGCGGTGGCGGCGTACCGTGCGCTGAAGGCGTCCAAACTTAAACTGAAATAAACTCACAATACAACCACCCTCGAGTCCGTTTAGTTTACCCAGCACGCCCGCCCAGTAGCCTGCGCCGCGTCGCTCCTGCCGCAGGGGACGCTGCAATATCTGTTCGGTTGCGTACAATGACATGAAAAAATAAAATGAAAGTGTGTAAAAAGCCTAATGACAAAAAAAAAACTAGCCACACGAGTACGCCTGTTTTTTTACGCAATTGGTTAAGTTTTTAATTTCTTAGTGACTGATTTTTCTTTCTTTTTTAGGGTGTCTGTAGTCGACAAGGGGTTTAGATAAGTGGCAAAAACGCTAGTAGAATAGAAAACAAAATTTATGGGAATGACAGATAGCTAGTCGTAAACGAATGTCATTCCCATACATTTTGTTTTCTATTTTACTAGCGTTTAACTTTTAAACGGCTGTACCTAGAAATGTGAAAAAATTTACAGACTTAGCACATGTAATGAATTTACTAGGAAAACTATTACCTTAACTGTGTAACCGGATAAGTAGACTTAACCGGTTACACAGGAACGACTAACTAACTCCTACTACGGAACCCTACTGCGCGTGGCCCGACATGCACTAAGCAGGATTTACCATTTTAGTTCGGACACCTAAAAGTCAAAACATACTAAACTAAAGGAGGCTTCAAGTATAGTCTACTAGCTGTTGCCGCGGCTTCACCCGCGCCCCGGGGAACTACTTGACGCACCCGGGTAAAAAGGCCGGTTATTATATAATATATAGATTGTATTTTTGTAACAAAGTTATTTAGGTCATAGATTTATTATTTCACTACCGATATATCAATGATTTAGGTATCATTATGGTTCGGCGCGCTAATATATTGCTGGGTGACAGTGGCAGTCTGCGCGCTAGTTACCCGCAGTGTACGTCATGTCGCTCGTGTTACGCGGGCACAGGGCACTCCTTGCTACACACGGCGACGTTTTCTGTGATTGCCATAGATTAATATAACAGCTGCTTATCGTATTGCATTTGTTGTCCACGTAGTGTTGCCTACTCGTATTATAATGCGGCAAGTACTTGAGCCGGCAGCTGTCTCTCACAAGAAATGATGCATTTCCTTCGGCTAGGATAATAAACATGTTCTGTTGACTGTAGAGAATACATTGTAAGCTTCAGTCGTCAAAGTGTTGCAACCAACTTTTGCAGATAATGTCAGGAAAACATTGTTAGCAGATGAAACACCGAACCGTTCTAACCATATTGTAATGCAAATTGTAAATATTCACGTGATCGTATCTAGCGCTTGTGAGACGACTGTTTCACTAATTATGATATGGTGTGACCAAGTTTATTGTATTCATAATATTCAAGACGTGCTCTTACAAAGGCACCGAGACGCTGCGCCACTTCCTACGTGACTCGGCCGTCGTTCAAGACACGCGAGGCACCGAGTGCGCGGGCTCGCCCCCAGCCCAGCCCGCGGTCGGTAGGTAGGTACATACCACACGGATATTTTACATAGTTATTTTTTATTATTTTTTCGTTTAATAAACTTAGCCCATCGGAGTCCACTGTTAGACATGGGCCTATCTCAAGCTGCACCACGACACCCGGGTCGTCGGACCATTTGGTTGAGACGTCCCACGCCGGCAGTAGCCTAAGGCTGCCGATACGCAGTCTCTAGGTGTCGTCTGCTCTTACGGCCGTCGGTCCTGCGTCAGAAATAGCCAGTCCTTTCACCGCGCTGACTCTGCAAGCCATTTCGATGGCTTTTCCAAATTTAGTGCCTACATATTATCATGAGTAGAGATGGGCAAATGCCCGGCAGTTTGGGCAAATTGGGAAAATATATAATAAGTGCCAATAAATTTCTGTCTTTGGGAATTTATCTGGGCATATATTTTCTGTTACAAAATTAAATTGTTTAGTTTATGCTAGCGTTGCTTGGAAGTAGGCCTAACTTATTTCTAATTGAATTTGTAAATGTTACAGAATTATGATACAGACAGAAATACAGACTTTTTATGGATCCAAAACGGAGATCGCGATTTTTTAATATCTGAATGTGTTGAATCAATTTCAGAGTTTTAGGCCGACTTGACCTTTTTTAGTTATATCGATATGGGTATCGTTTTCGACCATATTAGGGATGCTGATCACGAATATGATATCTTTAGTCAGACATAATGTGGCCGACTCGACCTTTTTTAGTTATATCGATATGGGTATCGTTTTCGACCATATTAGGGATGCTGATCACGAATATGATATCTTTAGTCAGATATAATGTGGCCGACTCGACCTTTTTTAGTTATATCGATATGGGTGTCGTTTTCGAGGTTAGTAGGGATGCTGATCACGAATATGAGATCTTTAGTCAGATCCAAGATGGCCGACTCGACCTTTTTTAGTTATATAGATATAATAACGATATTACTAAAAAGGTCGAGTCGGCCATCTTGGATCTGCCTAAAGATCTCATATTCGTGATCAGCATTCCTAATAACCTCGAAAACGATACCCATATCGATATAACTAAATGGTGTTGTTGCTAATTATTTATTAGAATTTATATTACAATTGTTCCTAAAAAGCCATTTTTTTTTAAATATTTATTTTATCTAACTTCGCACAATTTTATTTTTTCTACATTCAAATTATGTTTTTCGTTCGTATATCCTGATTTTAACACAAAAAAAAAACATTTCAATGATATTATTTTAAAATGAAAATGTGTTCTTCAAACATACACGTTGCTTCATTTATTCCTATTAACTACCCATTAACATAAAAAAAAAACAATTAAACCACGTTCAACTACCTCAAGTTTTTTTGCCCTGTGATTGGGCAAAAATAAATTTATGCCCAAAATGCCGGAAATTTATTGTTCTGCCTGCCAGGGCAAAAACACTTTGCCCATCTCTAATCATGAGTGATCTTTCCCTCTAAGCTTAGCTTGTCGCACAGCGCGGTGATATTGATATCGTGGACCAAACAGACCATCGGTGTCCAATGGCACAATCGGCCAATCGGCACCTGATATTTATTATCATATATGGACTAGTAATTTTGCGGACTCGGAAGCTTCCCATACGGATGGGAAGTGTAGTTTGCTGCCAAGCTCAGTCGTCCAAGGCCATGTTTAAGACAGAACTAAGTGTGTGACGGATAATTTTATCTATTTGGTCTAAAAGGTGTGTGTGCTTCCACAAATGAGAAGAACGAAATCTGTAAATTTTGGGCTAAAACAGCAGTAACAAATTATAGTGATAGCCGAATGCATATTAATTTGGAGTAGTCTTTCCGAGATGTCATTGAATTTCGCAATTGTTTCCTCAATAAATAGGTTTGATAGACAATAACCTAAATATTACAAGAAAAACCGGCCAAGTGCGTGTCGGGCCACGCGCAGTAGGGTTCCGTTGTAGGTCTCAGTTAGTCGACTATAACTCTGTAACCGGTTAAGCCTACTTAGCCGTGATAGTTTTCCTTGTAAGTTCATTACATGTGCTACGTCTGTGAATTTTTTCACATTTCTAGGTACAGCCATTCAAAAGTTAGAGAGGGGGGGGGGGTAACTCGTATCGAACAAAAATTTTCACTTAAAAGCTAGATATTTCGCAAATGGCTCGCTTAACCGAAAACTGGTCTTCACACACCCATAATATTTTTGAAAGACCTATCTAACGATACCCCACACGAAGGGGTACGCGAGAAAAAAATATTCATCCCTACTTTACATGTTTGGGAGCTACCCTAAAAAAAAATATTTTTCAAAATTTTATTATACCACTTTCTCGGCGTGATCAATATACATATTCATACAAAATTTCAGCTTTCTAATAACAAGAACCACGGAGCTATGCCGCGGACAGACAGACAGACAGACAGACGGACAGAGCGAAACTATAAGGGTTCCTTGTCGGACTACGGAACCCTAAAAATGAAACTATGATTCTAGTTTTTGATTACCTAATCAGCAATTTTACTCTACAAACAAACTCAATTATGCGTTTGGAAAAAACAAGATAATTGCGATTTTATTGCGTAATATAACATTCTTTTCAAAGGTACCCGACTCGCACTTGGCCTGTTTTTTTTCTTCTAGATATACAAATTCATGCAGATATTCGATAGAGAGTGTAGTGATCTTTGTAAAGGAAAACTGCGATCGGCAATAGCCCGCTAAATAAGGAAGTTATATTTTGTGTAATTGGATGACGCGTGTAGAAGAAAGAATTCTGTGGGTGATTTGTATGAGCTATTGATTGAATCGCACATGAATCGTAGTATATCGCCCCAACAACGTACCTGCACAGCACCATGAGCCCGGCAGCAGAGGGCGCGGCGCCGGCGCCTGGGCGGCACGGCTTGCTGCCAGCTCACGCTTGTTTACTTCTCACACGTAGATAACATGTCAATTCTCTAACTAGGCAAATCCCTATATTATCTTTATCTACGCAATTGTTTATCAGAGCCTTGGAATTAACAACTTGTCAAGTACTTGACACGATATCTCAATGGAATATTTTAATCTATTCAACACGAGACGTACGCTTATGTGGGATCGATAGAACACAGCTGCTTATGGGTTATGGAGAAGCTGAGCTGAGGCGGTAGTATGCGCTGGCACCGCCTGACGACGATGTTCAGTAGTATCGACAAAGGTACTTGCATGAACACAATTACCGCCGAACCTGCCGCATCAAAAATATGGGCCCCGGGGGTATGGGGGCCCTGGCACGCCACATGGGAAAAACTTTGTGACAACCACAATGATGTCATGGTCAAAGGACGCAATTATAACGTCATAGATTCATCAGTTTTAACCGATTTAAAAAAAGAGGGTTTGGTATTCGACCGGTGTGTATGTTTATCCTCGAATTTCTCAAAAACTACTGATCCTCTCAGATTTAGATGTGGTTTTCGTTATTTAAATGCATATTTTTTAATTAAGGTTTTATTATACGAGTATTGTGAATTAGGATCTGATGAAGATCTTCGTGGATAGCTGATGGAACACAAGAATTGATGACAATTTCTTACAGCAAAAGACCCACGATTGCTGCAATCGTATGCCCATGTATATTTTTCACCATAACATACCATCACGCCTTTAAGTTTTGAAGGGAAAAGTAGAGTCAATATTATTAGGTGATTAGATGTTTTTATCACCGTTTAAAACTTCCCTGAACTACGACAAACATTTAAAAACCAAGACCAGCTAAATCCCAAGCCCAGCCGTTCTCGGGTTTGTGCGAGACTTACCTACGAACAGCAATTCTTTTTTATATTCCTACTAGCTTTCAACCAGCGGCTTCACCCGCGTGGGGCTAACTAATACGAATTCAAATAAAAATATCCGGCCAAGTGCGTGTCGCACAACGCGCAGTAGGGTTCCGTAATACGTTTTAGTTAGTCGACTATAACCCTGTAACCGGTTAAGCCTACTTAGCCGTGATCGTTTTCCTTTGAAGTTTATTACATATCGTTGAAAAATGATTTAAAAGTTAAAAAGGGGGGGGGGGGACGCTTGCATCGAACCGAGAAATGGTCTTAACATACATGATGATGATGATGGTTTTTGAAAGACCTATCCAATGATACCTCACACGATGGGATACAGGAGAAAAAGCTACCCAAATATTATTCAATATTTTATTTTACCACTTTGTCGGGGTGATGAATAAACATAGGTATCTATACCAAATTTCAGCTATCTAGTACTTAGAACATCTGGGCTACTATACCGCGGACACCTTTTTGAGGGACGGATGCGCCCCGGGGGAATATTTGTCGACAAACCGACGATCATAGGTGTAAACGGGTTCATGAGTGCAGAATACAGCTACGCAAACGTGTAGGCCTTTCAGAAAGACTAAGACTAAATGGCTAAACTACGTACCTAACTGCTCTGCAGCAGATGGACTGCGGCAGAAGTTGAACATGTCAAGCTGAGTATAGGGCGATACGGCATACGTACGGGAGCCTAATGTTGAACAGTGCACGAATATAAACAGGCAAATGATGATTAGATAACCTAAAATTGTTAACAAATCTTGACATGCATTTTGTTTAAAAAAATAATATTTGTTTTTAGCAACGTAGTGTTTATTTATTTTATTAAAATGGAAAAGATTTTGTTTCTTTTGTGAAAAGTCTACCCTGCATTTGGGCATCAACCCAGACTGATTAAAGCCTGCACATCCAAAGGCAACGTTTCTGGAAAGGATGACTGTACTGCTGTAATATTTATTATACTGTATCGTAGAAGACTATCTGCCCCCTACCACTTCGACTCACAAAACAAACTACGAAAGGTTCTACGTACGTTATTGATTGCATGCTTGAAGTTATTTTCGCGGTATCATTTACGTTTTGCTAACATAATAAATATTATTCTGTCCAGTTGTGAAGATGAGGCAATTATTAATTTACCTGTTCAGAACGAGGAAAACTCAGACATGCTTATGAGTGAGTGTGCTGCGTGCGCGCGTGTGTGTAAGTACACCTAGCGTGCGCGCACAGCTCGACCTGCAGTCGGCGACCCGGCAGATAGCAGGAACAATACAGGACCTACATGTGATGACAACTTCACCACGAAACAATATCTACGGGTTTTAATGAACTATACGAGTAGAAAATATGTTTGGATTGCCGACATGGCATAAAATTCTATATTAGATAGGCAAGGCATTTTTAAATATTTAAGTTAAAATATGCATGAAAAGAGATGGTATCGGTGGCGACATGGTCCAAGCTACCAGCGGTCAAGACCCCAGAGAGAGAAACCTCCTGACGATGCGTGCCGTATCCAGTAATACCGCTTTCTGTATCAAGCGCTTGATCCAACCATCTGACGAGAGCCTCTTCAGATGCTGGTCGAGGCTCTTGGCTATCAAACCTTTGGCTGAAACGACTATCGGCAGAATGTCTGCAGAGTCCACATGCCACATGTCGGCAACCTCGTGAGCTAAATCAAGATATTTTAGTTCTTTTTCAGCTTTCGCGAGGTTTTCATCATGGGGCACAGTGATGTCAACAATCATTGTGCGGCGGTCTAATCGATCTATCACCACTATATCAGGCTTGTTAGCGATAACAGTCCGATCAGTGATGATAGATCGATCCCAGTGCAATGTGATATGACGATTTTCGAGAACTGAGTCGGACACATACTTATAGTACGGTACCTCCAATTCTGCATGATTATATTTCAAAGCAAGCTGCTGATGTATTATCGTGGCCACAAACTGGGTTGTGGAGGTCAGATAGGCAGTCACTCCATGTAAAACACTGTTACTCAGCTGCATCTGGTTAGACTGGAAATCTACCGACCCTAACATATCCAGCCACTGCCAATCTGACCTCCACAACCCAGTTACCGGGTGACACAATCAAGCGCAGTTTAAACTGATCGATCGACCCGTACCGCGTACGGCTGTTACTCAGCCACGATGTTGCCACGAGGTCCTCGCTTATAAATTATTATTTCAACTTGCATTCTGATTGCGGATGTACATAGATAGTGCATAATAGTATGACATGCCGTGTACTGTACTAAGGACGAGTGAGTTAGTAGTTAATGCGATTTGCTAGAGTAGCTGCAAATTAAGATTTCCACACATCAGTGTAGTAGATTATCTTGTAATTGTACATTTTATATAGAATACAAAGAGCTCGATGTCCGAATCAAAAAAATAATCATCGAAATTGACTCACAATTGGCGTAGATATGAGGTAGCATAATGGGTAACATACATAAAAAAAACCAGCCGAATTGTGAAACTCCTCCTATTTTGGAAGTCGGTTAATTAAAGAGCTTATATTTTTTTGCGAGACTGTGCGTGCGCACCGCTCCGCGCGCAAATGCATGCCTTGTCATTGGTTGGGATAGGGCAAGTGAATATTGAGGGCAGTGGGTAACCTTCATTAGAGTGTGTGGAGAAGGTGACGGGCGCGCTGGGCGTGCTAGGGGCTGCGTCCGCGACTCCGCACGTGCACTAGCACAGCTGGCGTGCGCCTGCGCCGAGAGCGGCTCGTGACGTGTCGGCCGCTGACGTTATCGCCGCTGCTCTGTCAAGGATTAAGTAATCCATCAATACTTCCGAGCACAGCATTATCTCGAGAGGTGCGCGGATGGGCTGCGTCGTCGATATGTCAGCCTCGTAAGTACCTACGCTAATCTAGTCGCAAGTCGCCTCACCTCCAGATAGCAGCCGCTCAACACCTGATAGCCTTTCGTGTGCGTGACGCTGTCGAATCGAACGGTAGTTGCAGAATTTTGCTATCTGTTTGGTTAGGTGATAGCACTTAACAGGTGAATAAACTGCGATAACGCTCGGACCACAACAACAAACAGTAGATCATTCAAAATAGGGTGCAGCGGTGTCGACATGAAGGCCTTTAGTTCAACGCCGGGACGCAACACCACACACAATCTCCGACGCGTAGTGCCGGCCGCAGAATGTACCCCACATCTATTGCAGTTTTTCAATATTCGTGAAATATGTATATTTTGGATTTGAGCACATTTGTTCATATGTCATCATACCTACGAGACTTTGTGTTATTTAAAGATTTTATAATGACTAGACAAATATAGTAGATATATGGGCACCCCGTTGTTATTTACTATCAACGTTATCGCTCGAAAAAACCGTCGAGCATTATGTTCGTTTCTATAGTACCGTATTTACACTACGGCCGAAGTATCTAGGCGACCCTGAAGTTAGCTATTTGTATGCGCAATTTCAGGAACGAAATTGTCTTCTTCTTGCTGTGCCCTACCGGGTCCATACTGGTTCTACTTATTGTCATATTCAACTAAATTGTACTTAGGGAATGCAATAATGTATTGAGTATCGCCAAGATACGCCGGCCGTTCTGTACATTAGGCAAACAGGAAGCATATAATAATAATTTGTCGGTTCCGTAGTCGCAGTCTGCAGTACCTAGTCCCCGACAAAGGTTTACCTACCTTTTTGGTAATATTAGTATAGATTTTAAATAAATCAGCGATCTGATTTCTTCCAGATATGGGAAGCCAAAGTATGAATCTTCCACGATTTCATGCGATTTTTTGCCATTGTAAAGCTGTTGAGCATCGAATTTCGACCACTTGGTGATCTATTTATGAGAAATTCAATATTTTAGTTCAGTTTTAGAACATTTTTGATTCTTAATTAATTACGCTTTAACAGCGTAAAAATGCTGCCAGTAGGTACCTACAGAAAACTATAAAATAATATCAGCAAATACCTGTCTATTACCTAATAAGTTTAATGAACTAATTCCCGACTTCTCTTAGCTGATGTTAAGTAATGACGAGTCGTTGTTTCAATCCAGGAAATAGCATTGTCCTGTAACGGCGAGGATCGCGCCGAGCCACGTTGCGCCACGCGAGGCCGCAAGCGCCGCGCAGCGGCCAGCTCTCATGCGCGCCATTGTGTTTGAGAATATCGGCTATCGGCTGCGTCACAGCTGTCGCAACGTCCTCTGACAGGATCCAAGTCGGCCAATTAAATTGTAAGACAATGAGGTAACCGACCTTGGACTAATCGTGCAATACGGATAACAACCCTGAATGGACAACAAATGTATCAACAGTCGACGTGACACAACCACGGCCACGCTATTCTCTAGTATAAGGCAAGGGCTCAACATAATATGGCAAATAAAACTGTTTTTTGACTGCGACCACCGTTATCACGCAATTCTACAAATGATTCACAATTGTTGCAAAGATTGTGCCATTCCTGGCTGATTGTGGCAGACATACTGTACAGTGTACAGCTCGAAGCATTAACATTTATTAGGTTACTCAATAAATGTTAGTAGGTACAAAAACTAAGAAAAATCTATGCTAATAATGTGATCGTAATAGCGCGGCTTTAAAATGCTTATCTCATCAAAAACAACATATATAAAAAAACACGAAAGTAGTCTTACACTTCTTAAGTAAAATAAGTTTTTTTTTTTGTGTATGGCATCTCGCAGGTCAACCTAGAAGGTTGTCGATTGCTTAACCGGGCTTGCCTGTGAAGTGCCTTAAATAAATTTAGGGCCTCCAGCCAGGGCTTAACTTACAAAACTAAGCGACTACACGCTAAGGGCACCCCCTAGTGGGGTACGGGCCTCGGCTTAGGGCGTCGCTGGGGGAGGACAGCAAGGGACAGGCTGGATCAGAATAAATTATGATTATTATAATCGGGAATTTTAAGCTATTAGCTCAGCTCGCGGGCTGGCTCGTCAAGCTAGGGTCGGGAGGGCATGGACAAGGTCGTCGCGACGGACCTCGGCGGCGAGGTCGATACGAACGCGGTCTGTGTTTGTGTAGAGTGCTAGTGGACCTACTGCTCTCTTGGAAGAGGGTTATAGCGTCATCGGGTATGGTGAGAGTATGCCTCGGGCGGCGAATTTTACTGATCTGGGAGGGTGCGTATCCGGCGGCCGATACGACCAGAGGGTTTGGATGCTTTTCGGCAGCATCAAAGTAATACTTGGCGGCACGTTTCATGAACTGTTGGATGGTGGGCAGTTTGAGATCGAGATGGAGGTTCTCGTTTCGTACGTAGAAAGGGGCCCCTGTGATTTTTCGTAAGAAACGGTTTTGGAGGGTCTGCATTCTATGGAGACGGTATGGCTTTGAGTGTGCGAACACAACGGAAGCATATGTCATAATGGGGCGGATGCACGTGGTGTAGATGCGCAATTTGCACTTGAGTGACAATTTGCTACGTGCATTTAACATACAGTGGAGGCGACTGAGAGCGAAGGCCGCTCGAGAGCGGGCAGACTTTATGTGCTCTCCGAAGTTGAGGTGACGATCAAGTATTACACCTAGGTATTTGGCTTGCTCTTTCCAAGGAATCGGCTTGTCAAACATGGTGATGGGACTGGGTAGGGGTGGATGTCGGCGCAGTCTCGAGAAGAGAACTGCCTGACTCTTGTCGGGATTTACCTCGATTCTCCATTTCTTAAACCACTTGCCTAGGGCGTTGGCGGCGATTTGGAGATTACGAGCTATGGCCACTGGGCTGGTGCCAGTGTAGTATATGGCCGTGTCGTCGGCAAATAGTGCTAATTGAGCCTTTTTGCTCTTTGGGATATCGCTAGTGAATAGCGTGAAGATGAGGGGGGATAGGACAGAGCCTTGAGGGACTCCTGCTTGTATGGGGTGGGGCGAGGATAGTGCTCCTTCGATGCGGTAGCGAAATGAGCGGTTCGACAAGAAGTCTCGAACGATGAGTACGAGACGGTCTGGCACGCCGAGTTGATATAGCTTGTATATCAAGCCATTGTGCCAGACTTTGTCGAAAGCTTTCGCTATGTCGAAGAATAGTATTCCCGTCATCATGTCCCGTCGTCGTTGGAAGCCAACACTTATATGTTCTACGATGCGGTGAACTTGTTGGATACATGAATGTTGGGTTCGAAAACCGAATTGTTCATCGGGAATAAGACTCTTTGCTTCGGCGTAGTCTTTGAGACGCTTATAAATAAGCCTCTCGTAGATTTTACCGAATACATTGAGGAGACTGATGGGTCGGTAACTCGAGGGTTGCGACTTCGGTTTACCGGGTTTAGGGATACCGATAACGGTTGCCTCTTTCCATTCTTGTGGAAATAGGTTGTGGCTCATGGCGCAATTAAAGATTGCGGTCATGAGCATTATGAGGGAGGCGGGCAGGATTTTAAAAACCCTATTTGTGATGCCGTCTGGGCCTGGGGCTTTACGGGGTTTGAGATTTCTGATGATTTCGAGTACTTCGTCCGAGGTGATGAGGAAGGGGATCGTCAGGATCTTCAACGGGCGGTAAGGAGGACCTACGTTCGACTTCGGCGTCAACTTTGGAGAGATGAGCTTGGTCTGCTGGTTGGGAGCTTGGTGAGCATTGGGCCTCTAAACTGTCGGCTAGGCATTCAGCTTTATCCTCGTCGTCGAAGGCGACAGATTTATCAGGGCGGGTGAGAGGGGGTGTGGGAGCTACTTCATCGGATTTTAGTTTCCTCTGCAGCTGCCAGAAGGCCAGGTGGGTGAGTAAAATAAGTGCCGACGCGCAACACAACGCAAGCACAACGCTTGAGGACCAATATATCGTCCTAGAAGTCGGTAGCGAAAATATACAAAACAATAAGTACTAGGCAAAGCAAATCTCGCGAGATTGGGGCTCAAGCGAGATTTCGCCAGTTTATGAATAACAATACTGCGAGACCTCGCCAATTTCGAAATTTCGGGAGATTGGCAGTTTTGTGTGGTTTTTTTTTTGCAAATAATCACATTTTTTGAATAAATTAGGAATAATATAATAAAATTATAAGTAGGTACTTACCTATTATAAGATAAACATTTATTTTCACGATTTTTTTCAATAGAATTTTATGCATCAAACATTGTTTGACGTATCTGTCTATATTTTTTAATGAACTTCTAAGGGCGGATTCGACCAAACAGGAATAAGAAGCTTATTCCAGGAATAATAAAATGGCGTCCTATTGTTTTATGCTGTCATTTTAATTCACTGACTTTTTTTAATTTATTTAAAGGGTTTTGTCGTGAGTCGCTTATCCAAGTATGTAAAGCTATACTAGATTAGCTAGATTGCATGGAATAACGACTGATGATTTACTCGAGAATAAAATTGTGGTATATATTATATTCCGTATAGTTATTCTTGTATAAATTCAGGTTTGGTCGAATCTACCCTTAGTAATAAACTTTGACGTACGAGTACGTATCTATCAAATAACAAATGACAGAAACAACCAGTCTTCTGTTCTAATCAAACAAAAAAACTAAATCAAACAAAAATCTTTTAGTAATAAAACTGTATTTTATAAAAAACCAAAACAACGAGAATGACTCGACTATTAAACTGAGATTATTATCAATTAAATAAAACTATATCTACTCAGTAGATCTATTAGATATTACAGATTATAAGACGTTATTATGCTCGAGTGCAGTCTCGTTAAACTCGCGAGATCTCGCCCTTTTTTCGTCCGAGATTAATCATACCTATCAGGGATTCCCTAATAAGTACCTACCTAAAATTAGTGTTTTTAAGGTCGCTTTATTTTGTTTTTTATTTCACGCTTTTTATAAATAACAAACCGACCCTTGTAATGTATCTAAGTTACAATATCTGCTCGTGCACATGTCTAGGACTTTAATAAGGGTGTATTCTATGTGTAGTACATATGTTTTACGCTTCAAAGCGTAAGAGTCTTGATGTTATGTTATGGAATGGTGTAAATAATACGTAAGCATACAGATCGCAGCAATCGCGGTTCCTTTGCTGTTAGTCATTGAAGAGTTCCATTGGCTATCTTCGAAGATCTTCATCAGATCAAACCTTCCTTGAAAAATATTTTACTAACTTTTTTTTAATAACATAAACCTCATAGGCCAGTGCTTTTAGCCTTAAAAAACGGTAAAAAGTGAATAGAATTTTTACCCCCCCTCCTCCCCACCTCCCGACCTCAGATCGCCCGTAATTTATTTTTCCTATCATTTTTCTTATATTATCCACCTTTTCCAATGGGTTTCATCCTACTATTATTTTTTTGTTTTCAAAAATTATTGGCACTGGTCTATCAACCAAATCGGATCAGTTGGTAGGTAGTGTTTGTGAAAATTACGGACATACATATGTACCTACTACGGCCCAAATACAGAACCTTCTTTTATAAAGTTTGTTATAAATGTAAATTCTACACATCGAAACCTACCGCAAAAATTGTGAGATCTAATGTAAAACAAAGTTGATTAATTTCAATATGATGGTTTCTTTAGTATAACTTAGCAATCGCATACCTCAACGAAATGTAGGTACCTACCTATTTAAGTTAGCGCTCTGGGCACTTAATCTAAAAGCTGGGTGTGTTCAATAAGGACTTCTTATCGTGTGAGTTATTGCTAGCTAAGCTAATTCGCCCTGGTATTAGGACTATTAAATGTCAAATAGTAGATCATTCTTATAATGATTATGTGCGCGCCACGGCCTAGCAGAAATCATCATCGTAGTGAATTGGTTATTCGTTACTATGTGTGTCCGCACCTGCCTATCCGTGTTGACTAAATAATGTCACGGCTCTAATGCGATAGATAATGTTTTGGTAAACTAGACAGTCGTGCGGCGGCAGGCACGTGGCGGCGGCGGCGCGTGCGGCCTGCCCGGGTGCCCGCCGCGCGCGCTAACTGCCGCCGCACGCGCCTCGAAGGTGCTAACCGCGGCTAAGCCAACGATCAGCGAGCGTCAATATTTGCTCTCACTACCCAAAAGTGTGTTAGCGTTCCTTATGTATTCAAGCAATTTGACAACATACATGAACTGATTATTTGCGCAGTCTCGGATCACTAACCATTCGGCAAGTACAGTTTACTGTTTAGCGGGACAAGAAGCAAATTACAACAATTTAACGTTTATATTCCATCCCCTTTGAGTCATGTGACATAACTTCATTACAGTAAACATTGTTGTACTAAATTAAGATGGCTGCCGAAAAGTCAGTAGGAAATTAGGGATAGGGACTCAGAATTCAGTTTTCTAGTTGATAGGGGTAGTAAAATTTTAATAAAAATAAATATGAGTTTTATTTCAAGTATGTAGTAAGTGTGATTTGATTTGGTGTGGACTGTTGTTAGTATTATTAAATTAAAACAGTCTAGAACTTCTTAATACTCTTTTTATGGAAGATACAATGATTCAAAGATAGATATTATTTATTATATATATGCGTAGTAGGAGAAGGCGGGAAAAATTTTTTGCTTACATCTACTAATCAGTGTTGCCAACTTAATGCGAGTAATATCAAAATGGTAATCACTACATAATATAAAACAAAGTCGCTTTCTCTGTCCCTATATCCCTATGAATGCTTAAATCTTTAAAACTACGCAACGGATTTTGATGCGGTTTTTTAATAGATAGAGTGATTAATGAGGAAGGTTTTAGTATATAATTTGTCAAGTTTCAACATCCCACTCAATGTAATTCATTTATGTATTATCTAACTAATCTAGTAACTTTTACAAGCAAAATTATTTCAAATATTAATGTTATAAACGTTTATTAAAAAGCATTAATAAACGTTTAAATGTGCAGGAAACTCACTGTACATTTCGATGACAATATTGGATCTACCTACAAAGTAATTGTGAGTGACAAATTACATACCTATTTCACTTATTTAAATTGAGACAAAATTGTTATGTTTTGTCATAAAGCGAGTCCACCTCTCGGAATTATTTACAACTAGCTGTTTCCCGCGGTTTCACCCGCATCCCGAGGGAACTACTTAGCGCACCCGGGTAAAAAGTAGCCTATGTTGTTCCTCAGGGTCTATCTCTGTACCAAATTTCATTTATATCGGTCCAGTAGTTTTGGCGTGAAAGCGTAACAGACAGACAGACAGAGTTACTTTCGCATTTATAATATTAGTAAGGATAGTAAGGATTAGTAAGGATTAGTAAGGATTTACAAAATATGTACCTACACGTCAACACGTGTAATTACAATTATGCGTTCAATAAAACAGCTTTCCTGATACGTACCTATGTATTTTTTTAACCTTATTATAATATACAATTTGTAACGTTTATTAAACAGGTTGAAATCTACAAATGTTCGGTGGTTCGGTTAATGAACATGAAGTAGTAGTAGGTAATCGTTGAAGGAGCGTTTCTTTGTCTGAAAACAGTTCTGTATCAGGCGAAAATAAACTCAAAGGAACTTGATGCCCTGTACAGCCGGGTGCGCTCATTCATCTCCCGCGGTCTTCGGTGAGGAGCCTGTGTGTCCCAGAGCTGGGAGATCGTGGTTTTTTAGTGCTTTTAGGGATAAGACTGCAAACAGTCGTAGGGGATACTTCCTGAAGGCTGAAGCGGGTGAACTAGGATATCATAGCCCTGGGCTTCTTTTGGTCTCTTCTTTCTTCACTTTCGAGTGTTGCAGAACGAGAACCTCGGGATGACTGTGAAAGATAAAGAACTACGTACGCACGCCAGGCTGCTTTTCGACTGTGCTATTCGTATTCTTCGGTTTGTATTATTCGGCCGTCATTGTGTATTCATTTCAGCCAATGGTCGAGTGCCACGACCAACACTTAAAGAGACTCGTTAGGTAGCTGCTGGGCAGGCGCGTCTCATCAGGACTGTCAGCAAGGTTCCCTTCCCTAGTTGCCTGGCCGCCGTAACTAAGACCTGTCCCGTTGACATTGGCGTTCTTCTTCCATATTCATTTCATTCATTTCCATATACATTGACGACCTGAGTGGTTTAGTGTTCAACATGAATGCCACGCAAGAGGTCCCGGGTTCGATTCCCGGCCGGGCAGAAATTGAAATGATGAATTTTAATTTCTGTATCGGGTCTGGGTGTTACTATGTATAATATTCATATGTATATGTATGTATTTATAAAAATATGTAAGTAGTATATCCGTTAAGCTAGCACCTATAACACAAGCATGCTTGCATTGCTTACTTTGGGGCTAGATAGCGCTGTGTGAAATTGTCCAAAGATATTTATTTATTATTTATTTATATTTTTATAGGAAATATAATACAGTAATCTGATTAAGTACAAAAACCAGCCAAATGCGTGTCGTGCCACGCGCTGTAGGGTTCCATAATAGGTGTAACCGGTGAAGCCTACTTAACCGTGATAGTTTTCCTTTGTAGTTCGTAAATATACCTACAGTCATTCAAAAGTTAAAGGGGGTTTGTATCGAACTAAAATTTTACTTTAAAGCTAGATATTTAACAATAACTCTTTTAACCAAAACATGGGCTTAACGATACCCCACGCGAAGGGATACACGAAAAAAATATATTAAACCCCACTTTACGTGTATACCCTAAAAAAATTAATATTTTTCATAATTTTATTTTACCACTTTGACCGTGTGATCAATTTGCATATTCATACAAATATCAGCTTTCTAGTCCCAAAAACGTCTGAGATATGCCGCGGACAGACAGACAGACATGGCGAAACTGTTAGGATGTCATCTCCGGAACCCTAAAAACCGGCCTAGTGTGAGTACAACTTGCGCACCAAAGATTCCGAGAAGATTCAGAAAGAAAAAACAACCTTTATAACAACAAATTAATGCCTAAGTTTGACGACGTATGTATGTATGTTTCTCTGTCACGCAAAAACTATTGAATTGATTTGGATGGATATACATTAGTTTATAACCTGGATAGGGGGCCTAGGTAAGGGGGCTTTTTTTTTTCGGATGGGAAACTATTAAATGAATGCCCCCGCCGTGGGTGGGGCGGAAGGGAGTGTCAGACTCTTACTGACTAAAACAACCCATCCATGGTCCTTCCTCAGCCCTTTGTATTCCGGAGGCGCGGTATCTCTTTCGAAAGTCCCGTAGCCCCGGCTGGCTATGGCCCAGTGGGAGGGCCCGTCATCTGTGCTGACAGCTCATTGAGGCGCGCGTGGAACACGAACGCGCCGTCGACGGTCTGGTCGACGTCGTCTGGCCCTTGCCGGACGGCGAGTCACCCATAGCTCACCGTCCGTAGACCCGCGCCTACGGTGTCCGGGAGTCGTCTCACGACCCCCGACCCCCGTGGCATGCCCCCGGCGGCTGGGGCGTGAGGTCTGTCGCTCCCTCACGCGTCCCGCCGCCTCCTTCTCCAGCATTACTGCTTCGCAGAAGGAGGCGACGGCTTCCCATTCCGTCTCGCTCCGGACCATGGTCTGAACCAGGGCCGGTCGCGAGAGGTCGCCGCCGCCGATCGGGCGGTGCTCCGCCCAAGCGGGGCAAACCCCCACCGTATGCTCCACCGTGTCCTCAGGCTTACATTCATAGTTAAACCGAAGTGAAAATTATTGTAGGTTATGATTTAGTCATTTAGAGGAGCTTTTTTTTTACTTAAAATAATCCAAAGAAATAATCCGCTACGTGCTACTGACTACGTACTACGAGATGACTACACGCTACGTGCTACGTGATGACTACATGCTACATACTACGAGATAATTACATGCTACGTGTTACTGACTACGTACTACCACAGAATACATAATAGTACAAGTACAGAAGACCCACTTTGAAAAGTCATCTAAAGAAATATAGACTTTAGGCCCCTCGCTCACGACGACTTTTTGTAGCGATGCTGTCGCGCGTTTGGTAAACGCGCGTCAGTAGCGCTACTAACGCGTGTTAGTCGCGTTTGCAACGCGCTACTGCATCGCGACTGTATCGATGCAAACGCGCGACCGTGTTGGACGACATTGGGTGAAGAACGGATCATTGCCTACGCTTCGGCTGCTTACGTAAAAGCAGCACCAAAGACAACGTGACTAATGTTACCTCAACGGAGTCCATCTTGCAACTGTAGTGATTGTAGGTATTTTTGTGCTGTTAGGGAGCATTCAAGTATTACGTAACGCAATTTGGGGGGAGGGGAGGGTCTTGTAAAACGTTACAAGGGCGGGAGAAGGGGTATTTAAACAACCGCGTTACGTAACATTTTTTTATTTTAATAATAAAACTAGGGAATTAGAATCTTCCAAATCGGCAACCCTTTTCGTTTATGTTTTACGTGGAATCCCTCGAAGAAGAAGGGCAAATTAGCTGCTCTACATTGTGCGCCATAGTGAGGCATTGTCTGAGGATGCCGATTGGCTCAAAGACGAAGTTGATGCAAGTGTTTTAACAATACCGGAACCTTCTTCGTCTGCTCTCCAAATACCTGTAATGAAAGAGTCTGAGTGGCTGGCAAACCCGTGGACAGAGGAGCAGTAATTACAATTGAATTGTGTTTTACGTACCTACACTTATTTGATTTATGACTAAATAAAACATATAACTTAAAAATCTCCTCTCCTCTTATTACTATTGCAAACGCAATTAATACAATAACAAAGGTATAATTTGTTCAACATAATTGTGACTTCAATGGTCACTTAAATGTTACGTAACGTTTAGGGAGGGGGTACAGAAAAAGGTTACCGTGCGTTACATGGGTGGGAGGGAGGGTCTAAAATCTTCAAAAATTGCGTAACGTAATACTTGAATGCTCCCTTACTGAATCGCGTTTGCATCGCGACAGAAGCGCGACAGTATTGCGTTAGCATCGCGACTGAAGCTGAGCCCGTGGGCGAGGGCACACAGCTAGCGACCGCTTCGCGACTGTATCGATGCTGTCGCGCGACAGCATCGCTACAGCATCGCTACAAAAAGTCGCCATGGGCGAGGGCCCTTAGCTACGATACGATTAAGTTCAATTCAGATCGCGCAGCGCGTAATTACCTACGCTTATAGTTGCCTAGAAGTTGCGTCTCTTTCCAGCGCGTAACTCTTGCCTTTTCTGAAGAAAACAGGGTTGTCTCCTTTTAAAAAATAAATGAATCTAAATACTGAATTACCATTTTTGTAGTACTCTAGAGAACAAATGACTGACAATAAAAACGTAAGGTAGGTGTTAACAGTACTTTAATTCTAATACATTTGTGCATATATACCTACTTACGTTTTCGATACCTTCACGAAAAGAGACACAGGCCTTATATTACTCAAATAATGTTGAATTACGCCACCTTACTATTAATACCTTTGTCAACAAAAGACGTTTCAAATCGTATCACACGGTCACCGGAATGACTTACGATGCAAACAGATTAGTCCGGGAACCCGTTCCTAAAAACTTACGAATAATTGAAACGAACAAATGAAGTAGATACGTATATAATCAAAGGAACAAATCTTGCGCATACGTCACTCACGACTCGCGCGTGAGGCCCTAGTGACTAGCCGTCTCGGATAGGCCGCTGGGCGTAGGTACATTTTTGATACCTACACGGGGAGTGGGACAGGCCTGGTACTACGTGATGGCTACACGAAACGTGCTACTGACTACGTATTAAGTGATGATTACACGCTACGTGTTACTGACTACGTACTACGTAACGAGCTATACGCTACGTGCTGCTGCCACGTTGTTAAGGTTACAGACTGCATTTGCTAATTGCTAACGCTACGAACCCAAAAATAAGAAAGGATTCCTACTCGGATCAGTTAGTTGCCCTTCTGTTTGTCTGTTTGCCTGCCAAGAGAGAATAAAAGCTTCTCAAGAACGCGTGGAGATATACAATTGAAATAAATATGAAATACCTTTGTGTGTGGAACCTTTTTAAGGTTCCGTAGTAGACAAGGAATTACTTTAAGGAAATAGTTTCGCCATGTCTGTTTGTCTGTCTGGCTGTCTGTCCGCGGCATAGCTCAGAGATTCTTAGGACTAGAAAGCTAAAATTTAAAATGGATACGCATATTGATCACGCCGACAAAATGATAAAATAACTGACCGGCCGGTTCGCTTAACTTTGTTGTTTGTGTTACAGTCCATCAAATCTAAGAAGTAAGTAGGTACACTTTGACGTTTCAGATTTTCACATTATTATGAAAGGTACTTAAATATTGAAATTTCAAAGAATTGATAAGTTTTTTATACAAACACGGACGATAATTTTACGTGATTAGGATTGTTTCGCGCTCTCGCTTGCACCCTCGGCTCAGGCAGAACCTTTTCGTGCGTGCAGCCGGCGTTCATCGATTTATAAGAAGTTACCACGTCAAAAAACCATAATATCGACGGTCCCGACGTACAAAAGGACATGTCGAAAATGGCAGTTTATTTTTTATTGCACAATTGGCTTTAGATTGTCCATATGCATTAAACCTGTATAAAGATTTCTCTTTAATACTAGATGGCCCAGTGAACTTCGTATCACTCACATGTATGTTAACTTTTTCTCACCGTTTAGGTTTAAACGGACTTTCCTGGACTACGACAAACATTTCAAAACCAAAATCAGCTAAATCGGCCCAGCAGTTCTCGAGTTTTAGTGAGACTAACGAACAGTATTTCATTTTTAGGGTTCCGTAGCCAAATGGCAAAAACGGAACCCTTATAGATTCGTCATGTCTGTCTGTCTGTCTGTCTGTCTGTCTGTCTGTCTGTCCGTCCGTATGTCACAGCCATTTTTTTCAGAAACTATAAGAACTATACTGTTGAAATTTGGTAAGTAGATGTATTCTGTGAACCGCTTTAAGATTTAGATACAAAAATAGAAAAAAAGCAATAAATTTTGGGGGTCCCCATACTTAGAACTGAAACTCAAAAATTTTTTTTTCATCAAACCCATACGTGTGGGATATCTATGGATAGGTCTTTGAAAATGATATTGAGGTTTCTAATATCATTTTTTTCTAAACTGAATAGTTTGCGCGAGAGGCACTTCCAAAGTGGTAAAATGTGTGTCCCCCCCCTGTAACTTCTAAAATAAGAGAATGATGAAACTAAAAAAAATATATGATATAGATTACCATGCAAACTTCCATTGAAAATTAGTTTGAACGAGATCTAGCAGGTAGTTTTTAAGTAATCAGCAATTTTCCTCTACAAACAAACTTAATTATGCGGTCGGAAAAAAACAAGATAATTGCGACTTTATTGCGTATTTTTTCTTTCCAATGGTCGGAACCCTCGGTGCGCGAGTCCGACTCGCACTTGGCCGGTTTTTATATATAAGTTTACGTATTTAACGTCATTTAAAAATCGTATATGAGAACAAGTTTTATATTTACAATGAATAAGTGGACAATCTAAAGCCAATTGTGCAATAAAAAAAGAACTGCCATTTTCGACATGCCCTTTTGTACGTAGAGACCGTCGATATGTCTGTATGACTATGATTTATTTATTTATTTTAGTTCAAATTGGAACGGCCTAGACCAATTACACCAACTGAATCAATTATCCAGGATCAATTTCGGCACAAATGTTCTCCCCGTGGTCTCGGAACAGCAAAACACGCTTAAACAGCATTGGAGGGCATTATTTATAACTTCATTCCGTGCGTACGACCTTTTATGTCTCACATGCACATTTTAAATTACCCCGAAAATTTGACGAGTGTGACCGACGTGTGTAAACAAATATTTATTGTTACTAGTAACTTAGATAAATGAGATCGTTCGGTAGACTACATCTCATCTTGTAACAAATGAAACCTAATGATAAATATAAATGTCGCAAATTCGTTGAAGCTGGCAAGGGCGTCCTCGCTCCTTGCCAGTTGCCGGATGTCGGCCTCTGCTTGTTGACTGGTCGAATTGTGGGGTGACGTGCCGAGTTGCTTGATGTGGCTGAACGGTGTGGCCAGGCTTGCGCGTTAACTACAGGCTAGGTGGTCATGTACCCGAAGAAGCCGTGAGTGGTTCCTGGCTGGGTAACACGCTGGTTGCTGGTCGATAATGGTAGTTGTTTGAGGGAGAGTTGACAACGATGTTGAAGCTCTGGACATCAGGAGATTTGGCTGATGTTGTTCACGTCGGGTTACCAATATGGAGTATTACATCACATTATACACCGCCGTCCACACACAGTACACAGTATTAAATTCAGTTATCACCAAGTCCTTTATCGTGCACGAAATATTTGTATATAAACGTTAGGATACTAGGAAAACCCAATGCATTTGGGCAACGTCCTTATAGTAAAAAAACATCATCTTGATAAGATGTATCAATTGAGCTACATTTCATTGTTGTTGATTAGTGGAGTGCCTGGATCATTCAAAACCGTAAAACCTCGGATTAGAGTTATAGTGAATGAATTAATATGATCGATGTGGGATATTGTTTTTTAAACTATAAATTGCAATGTTTACCCATTTTTTTTTTGTGCTTATCATTGTTTCATTGTTTAAACAAATTATTATGAAAAAATAATGTTTAACCATATATTTTCACTTTAAACAGTATTTTTTTTTATTTATATGTTAAATCTTACCTGAGTAGACATATAGGAACATTTTTCAAAGATACCTGTGTATAAAAATAGCAGTAAAGATCTCGAACAGTGGAGGGGAGAGCGGAGCGACAGCTACCTACTATGTACAATGAAATTTCTCGGCTAGTTTAGTTGCAAGTAACACGTATTCTGTGAATATTGTGTTTCTATAACAGTAAAAATTTGTTTTTTTACCCGACTGCGACAGAAGGAGGGTTATGTTTTTCGAGTGTATGTATGTCCATTTCTTTGGCACGCCCTATAGCCCAAACGTCTGGACGGTTTTTGACATATGAGGTGTCGTTCGATTTGTCTAAATTGTAGTAGTGACATAGGCTATATAGATTTTCAAACTGGCGCCCGCAAATGGCGGAATGGGAGGGGGAGTTGATTTTTTTTTCCGTAGCAATATGGGTATCAAATGAAAGCTAGTAAAAAGAATAAAAATAACAATAAGAACAAAAATATATACATTTTATTACAACTTGAGACATGTTTTCATACATTCTTTAACGCTTAATACGATTCGTCATCCCGTTTAATACGCCTAACGCCAACACATATTACCTCTGCGGCAGCGGCCAGCGGCGGAAATAGAAGACCCTGATAGCAAGCGACCCTTGACTGTGCATGATGCAATTCTAAACATTGCAGCTGCTTGGGAAGCAATTAAGCCTGAAACCATTCAAAATTGTTTCAAGAAAGCAGGTTTCAGAAATAACCAGGTTGACGTCGTGTTGGAAGAAGAAGTACCCGTAATACTGCAGGGTTTTCCTGGATATTCTTCCATTGTACGAAATTCAATCAATTGAAGATCTTATTGAGAATGTGAATAACACACAAGAAGAGGCTGAAAGTGATAATGATCAAGAAGATGAGTCAACTCCGATTTTGTCACACGCCCAGGCATTATCAGCAGTTAATGATTTAAGACGCTATGTAACTTCTTTGAATCAAAGTGAAGACGCACTACAAAAGTTAAATTACGTTAAAAAACTTGTAATTTCTAATGCCTCAAAATCTTTTTGTCAAACTAAAATAAGTGATTATTTTAAATAACGTGATAGATACACGGCACTTTATATAACGTACATAATTTTGAAATGTACAATTCAATACCTAATATTAATACATACGTATGTAGTAGGTCCGTTTTTTATTTCCCTATATCCCGCATAATACGCTTTCCCGCTTTAAGACGCGTTTTTGGTTGAGTCCCTGTGAAATCGTCTTAAACGGGTTTTACTGTATTTAAATAAACAGATTTTGTACTAATATTTTTTTTTCTTTTCATTAGTCGTAATTAATTACCTTATTTTTTTAAATGTACACAATAGAGTACGTTTCATTTATAATTAAACTGGCCGAGAAATTTCATTGTACATAGCAGCTGTCGCTCCGCTCTCCCCTCCACTGTTCGAGATCTTTACTGCTATTTTTATACACAGGTATCTTTGAAAAATGTTCTTATATGTCTACTCAGGTAAGATTTAACACATAAATAAATAAAAAATACTGTTTAAAGTGAAAATATATGGTTAAACATTAATTTTTCATAATAATTTATTATTGTTTAAACAATGATAAGCACAAAAAAAAAATGGGTAAACATTGCAATTTATAGTTTAAAAAACCATATCCCACATCGATCATATTAATTCATTCACTATAACTCTAATCCGAGGTGAAAACCCCCAGGCGCTCCACTAGATGGGCGGGGACGATTCCGCCCATGGTCCTAAGTCTCAAAATTCAAATTCAAAAATCGTTTATTATAAAAATCGTTATATGTTACAAATTAGGCTGAAAATCAGCATTGAACGTCAAATTTACAAAAGATAGCCCCCTAAATGCCCGCCCTTCACAACTTCCTATGTGTTTAGCTGGGAAGAAGAAGTGGTGCAACAAAATCCCCAGCAACTCTGTAAGGTTTGAAGAACCATCTTTATACAATACTAGCTGTTTCCCGCGGTTTCACCCGCATCCCGAAGGAGCTACTTCACGCACCCGGGTAAAAAGCCTATGTTGTTCCTCAGGGTCTATTCTATCTCTGTACCAAATTTCATGAAAATCGGCTCACTGGTTTAGGCGTGAAAGCGTAACAGACAGACAGACAGACAGAGTTACTTTCGCATTTATAATATTAGTAAGGATTAAATAACTAGCTTCTGCCAGCGACGGCGTGGAATAGTGGTGCTGCGCTCCTATTGGTTTGAGCGTGATGATATATAGCCTATAGCATTGATTTCTGTGTAGCTTTAACCATTAAGGTTGCACACGCGACGGAAACTAAAAAAACCGGCCAAGTGCGAGTCGGACTCGCGCACCGAGGGTTCCGACCATTGGAAAGAAAAAATACGCAATAAAGTCGCAATTATCTTGTTTTTTTTTCCGACCGCATAATTAAGTTTGTTTGTACAGGAAAATTGCTGATTACTTAAAAACTACTAACTAGATCTCGTTCAAACCAATTTTCAATTGAAGTTTGCATGATAGTCTATACCATATATTTTTTTTAGTTTTATCATTCTCTTATTTTAGAAGTTACAGGGGGGGGACACACATTTTACCACTTTGGAAGTGCCTGTCGCGCAAACTATTCAGTTTAGAAAAAAATGATATTAGAAACCTCAATATCATTTTTGAAGACCTATGCATAGATACCCCACACGTATGGGTTTGATGAAAAAAAAAATTTGAGTTTCAGCTCTAAGTATGGGGACCCCCAAAATTTATTACTTTTTTTCTATTTTTGTGTCAAAATCTTAAAGCGGTTCACAGAATACGTCTAATTACCAAATTTCAATAGTATAGTTCTTATAGTTTCGGAAAAAAATGGCTGTGACATACGGACGGACAGACAGACAGACAGACAGACAGACAGACAGACAGACATGACGAATCTATAAGGGTTCCGTTTTTGCCATTTGGCTACGGAACCCTAAAAATTGAGTAACTTCTCCCGTTTTTCCAACATTTCCCTTCACTGCTCTGCTCCTATTGATTGTAGCGTGATGAAAAGTATACTATAACCAGCTTAGGAGTATGAAAAATAATTGTACCAAGTTTCGTTAAAATCCGTCGAGTAGTTTTTGTTTCTATAACAGACAGACAGACAAAAATTTTACTGATTGCATTTTTGGCATCAGTAACGATCCCTAATCACCCCCTGATAGTTATTTTGCAAATATATTTCATGTACAGAATTGACCTCTCTACAGATTTATTATAAGTATAGATTGTAAAAATAAAATAAAAATAAGGTAACATTTTTACACATATTGACTAGCACACTCCGTTAGTAGTAGGCATGGACGTATAACCGTTGATCGCATTTTTTTCAATATCTAGAGCATGAAAAAAATTTCAACAGCTCCATCGAGACTTGGCTATTTTTTACAGAATGTTTTTACAACCCAACCAAAAAATACAATCAAAAAAAATAATTTTACAAATCGGTCCGGGTGCCATTAAAAAAAGCATTCGACGATGAGAACTTTATTTGAAGTCGGGTAAAATCACGGCATACGATACGTATGGAACATTGTTAAACGACTGATTGGTTGACCACATTCGAGGCACGCAGGGCAGTGCGCGCGCGCCTTTGAATTAATAATGTTATAGATCGCCGTGTTTGCCTGGCGGTATTATTAGCCGCGCGCTGACCGAACCAATCGATAGGCAGCAATCGCTGTCGAACGCGAACCACTCAAATTGTCTGAATTACTATCAATTTATATTGAGATTGCAGGGACAGCGGCGCGTGCCCCACTCGGCGACACTCCTGCATGGCTGCGCCCACGTGTCGCTGCTCCACCACATCTCGATTGCAACGATGGTGGTAATGCTTTAAAACTATTTCACGTAACATTTTTTTTCTATTAAAAAAAAAATAATGTTGCTTCACACTAGGAATTACTTTTAAAAACATTCATTACACATGCACAAACACCCAGACCCGGAACAATTTTAGTTGTCCCGTGCGGGAATCGCACCCGCGACACGCCGCGCAGCTGCCAATTGTTCAGCCACTACGCCAAACGTGCCGTCAAATTACTACTGACGTTTGGTCGACACATGGATAGGGCGCAAAGCGTGGTCCATTCGAGTCATTTCGAGTCTAACAACAACACGAATCGTTTAAGTATTTGCCACTTGCGATTTGCGCGCAAGTGTCGTATGGCGCGGGGCTGTGACTGCTGTGAGGGCTCGTAGCCAAGTAATGGCCGTGCGAATCGATAGACCAAGTCAAGCTAAGCTAGCCGCGGCTAGTCCATGGAAGGGTGACAGTTTTCTGAACGTAGCGAGACCTCGCCATGTCCCGGAGAGTCTTGGGTGAGCGAGTTTTGTTAAAAAGGTGTCTAGTTGGGATGGCTACTAAAATTTATAGTAGGGTAAGTACCTGTAGACATTCTAAACACTCGTGAACTATCTACTTCTTAATTGAAAAAGCGTACTACACAGTCCAAGATTTCATCAATAACAAATAAATCATTTATGCCTTGTGTAATCTATTCCTCAATCAAATCAAATAAAACAGGTTTATTACCGGATCTAATCAGCAGATTTTTTAATTAATTTGTATTGATGAGAAATTTACACCTAGATGAGTTGTGACTGTCATTAGGGGTCTAATGATGAAGGCGAAGGACATTTAAGGGAACTCATCAATGATTTATTAATATATTATATTATTATAATAAAAAATATATGTATTACAATTATTTTAATTTTTTAAATTTATTTATATATCTTTTTCCATTTTTTTTTATGGAACTTCGTTCCATCCGGGTATCCCTTGACACCTCTCAAGTTTTTTATTTCATTATTTTTTTTATGTATGTTCCCCAATTATTTGAAGACGGTCGGAGCGATTTGGAAAATTGTTTCTTTGTTTGAATAGCTTTCCTAGTGGGCCCATAGAATTTTTGTCATAATGAACTTCGATAGACAACGGAACTCCTTTTTTTTTTTTCCTATGGGAAATCATCAAATGACCCCTCCCGCCGTGGGTGGGGCGGGTGGGAGAGTCAGACTCTTACTGACTAAAACCCATCCATGTTCCTTCCCCAGCCCTTTGTCTTCTGGGGGCGCGGTATCTCTTTCGAACGTCCCGCAGCCCCGGCAGGCTATGGCCCAGTGGGAGGGCCCCGTCGCTTATTGCTGACAGCTCTTTGATGCGCGCGTGGAACACGAACGCGCCGTCGACGCGGGTCTGGTCCTTGCCGGACGGCGAGCCACCCATAGCTCACCGTCCGCAGCCCCGCGCCTACGGTGGCCGGGAGTCGTCTAGCGGCTCCCGACGCCCGTGGCGTCTCCCACGGCGGCTGGGGCGTGAGGACTGTCGCTCCCTCACGCGTTCCTCCGCCTCCTTCTCCAGCATAACTGCTTCGCAGAAGGAGGTGACTGCCTCCCATTCCATCTCGCTCCGGACCATGGCTTGAACCAGGGCCGGACGCGAGAGGTCGCCGCCGCCGATCGCCCCTATGAGGACACGGCGGTGCTCCGCCCAAGCGGGGCAAACCCCCACAGTATGTTCCACCGTGTCCTCCGGGCGATCTACGCAATAGTGACACCCGGGCGTCACCTCCCGCCCGATTTTGTGCAGGAACCTCGGATAACCCCGGATCAGCCTAATGGCCATCGTCCTCTGGGGCGGGTTCAGGTACCGGGCACCTCGGCGTGCCACTGAACCCGCCCACACCGGGTCCTCATAAAGGGCCATGGATCGCATGACTCTAGCGTAGAGCCTCCGGCAGGAGGCGTTTGGACCCCCCAGATGGGGCAGGAGCCGCTTGAAGGCGGCCCCGGCCCTCTCCAGTTTGGGAGCCAAACGTCGGAGACAACGGAACTCCTCATAGCATCACATCGTAGCAGATCTGTCGTAACAAGTAATATTGCTTTGTTTATACCTACATTTAGTCGATTACTGACCACTAACACCAGGGAGAAGGGGAGGGATGCGTTGTCCACCACTTTCCAAGATTAAATGTATTATATCGTGTGAAGTATCGTTTGAAAGGGCTTTGGATATATGCAAATTGCCAGAAACATACTGACGCGATGAGGTGACAGGAGAGCAGTCCGACACAGAGCGCCCTCGGCGCAGTGGGAGTGGTGGGCGAGCGGCGCCCCCGCGGCGCTCGTCTCACCGACACCCGCCGCTCCTTGATATTACCGCTCATAATATCGCCACAAATGTCGTTGTCATCACTTTTGTTTTATAGCTCATTGTTGGCGGCTAAGGTGTAGCCGCTTGAAGGTGGCAGAGCGCGGGGGCGCGGGGGCGCGGGGCGAGGGAGCGGTGGAGCCGTACACGTGCTCGGCCCTTATACCTCTCGCTCGTAGCATCACACACTTGCATTATTTCATACCTATTTTATGATGGAGTGGAGCTGAGACTGTGCCAATGTTGTCAAACCAGTTATAGTCAGGGTAAGGTGTACGGTGTATTTCGCTTAATGTGTGATAATTTCGCAGATTTCGTATACCTATTATAGTTTCACCAGGTCTGTCTGTTTGTCGTTCGTCGTTCTGTCTGTCTGCATCATATAGCTCAGCTAGCTGCGCTAATAAAGCTACATTATTCTTTTTTTTCGGATGGGAAATCATCAAATGACCCCTCTCGCCGTGGGTGGAGTGGGAGAGTGTCAGATTCTTACTGACTAAAACCCCATCCATGTTCCTTCGTCAGCCCTTTATATTGCAGGCGCAAATCTTTCGAACATCCCGCAGCGTGACCCAAAGGCTAGTTTTTATTTTGGTCATTGCCATGCCATCCAACGTGGCAATGCCGCCAGTCTCTTTGTACACTCGTCCCGTTGACGGCGATAAGGATACATTTTTTGACGCTATATTATTACGCTATATAGAGTATTTTTTATTTAGAATGTAAACTATGACTTAGTCGGTATTCGAGTTTGAAGTAATCAGCAATTTTCCTGTACAAACCAACTTTAATGTGGTCAAAAAAAAAAGCGACTTTTTATATAGGTACTTTTTTCCGATATTATACTCGTATTTTTCCTTCTTAAGTTCAAAACCCACCGTGCGCAGTCTGAAAAGACAGCGAAGGGTGAGCCTTCGCTAGCTTGTTTACCAATGATTTTTTACCCTTTTCCAAATGAAGTTCTTATTTATTACTCTGAGAATTTAAATAAAAAGAATAGAACACAAAATCTAATGTCGCTCAAAACTTTTCTCGGTGAATATTTGGCGGTGTACGGAAGTTCCTAAAGACAATTCACAGACAATTCCTGTTATTTTAAACGCACTGTATCGATTATGGCTGAGTCGCCTTCTTATGTCAGTTTCTATTAATCACGGGACCTACGTTTGTTTTACCATATTAGTGATAAGGAAAACCGTGAAGCGCGCAAGGTGGACGGCATCACCGCACTCCTAAATCAAACGCATCCTTGCAAAGAGTTTATCTCAATTCGGCGATTAGCCTCGGCGCCGAGCAAGTCGCCGGTCACCGGTGACTGGGCGTCGCTGCCACACGACGCAGCGACGCAGCAGAACACGCGCCTAACTTCTTAGTCGAGGAAAACTAAAATCAATTAATCATATTTAGGCATTTCACACCTTATATATAATATATTATGACCGCTATGAATCCCATTTAGGAATACGGCGCATACACATAGTGCATGGGCCGGGGACAAGCGGTGTGGGAGCCGGGCCGTTTTCCGAAGTGTGGCGTGTGGGAGAAGGCGCGTGTCGCGCCAAGGTCGCGCGCGCCGGTCTTAAACAATGCGCATAATATCGGATGCGCGAGGCTGTGCCGACTGTACTGACTGTACCCGCTGTACAGCCGTACTGGCTGTGCCGACTGTACCCGCTGTGCCGACTGTACCCGCTGTACAGCCGTACTGGCTGTGCCGACTGTACCCGCTGTACCCGCTGTACCGGCTGTGCCGACTGTACCGGCAGTGCCGGCTGAGCCTACCTAAGACACATTGTATAATGCAATAAATGTTTGAGTATTGAGTTTGAGTTTCGACGACCTGAGTGGTTTAGTGGTCAACATGGGAATGCCACGCAGGAGGCAGAAATTGAAATGATGAATTTTAATTTCTGTAACGGATCTGGGTGTTACTATGTATAATATGTATGTATTTATAAAAATATATAAGTAGTATATCCGTCAAGCTAGCACCTATAACACAAGCATGCTTGCATTGCTTACTTTGGGGCTAGATGGCGCTGTGTGAAATTGTCCAAATGATATTTATCATTTATCATTTGAGTATTTTTGCAGGATAGCAAACTGTTGGCATCAAAATTACTTAGTTTTTTTACGGTTAAACGCTTTATTAACCTCTTATACCGTATAAGTATTGTTTAATAGCTGAAGCCGAGCAGCATCAACATTTATCTCATGAACTTTGTATATGTTTTCACATAGGTATAACATGCGGCACTAAATTGAAAGTATTCTCAGCTCATTTTGTTTGCAAGCAAGTCGCTATCACATAGCTGAATGAAGGCTTCTTTATTATTCTTTTTTTCATTTTTTTGTTTTTGTTAATGTTTTGTAAGGTCTTAGTTTTCCTTTTTGAAAAATTCTGGATTATAAGCACATTCTGTGATTGCATGAAAGCCCAGCAAGCTCTTACAAATATATTTCCTACTTAACTACACAGCTCCCGTTGTGGCCGATACCTGTTCGCATCCGAACAAGTGACTGACTTTGTAAACGGTACGTATGACCCAGCATTACAGCTGCAATAGTAGTATCGATACTTCTGATGTCCTTGACGGTTAACGCTACACGCATGGTGTATCTTTGTCCGGCAAGCCGTTAGAACTATCCAAACCGACCGGTTACTGGGGAAATAATTTCTCATACTCGTAGTTACCCAAACAAAAAATAACAAATGTTGCTTTTCGAGTGCGACGAAAGTACAATTTCGATTCATTGAGATTAGAGGTGTCTGTGGCAAGAGGTTACCACTTACTTTAAGTCTAATTGTTTAATTAAAATAGTAAATATAATTATAATTTAAGTAATTAATAAAATTTGTATGCCTATGGGTACAATGTAGCGAACTAGCTTAAGAATGTAACACCTAATGTAAATTTTACCTACATTGACAAATAAATATTTCTATTTCCCATTTATAATATTAGTTAGGATTATTAGGCTCCAAGAGGTTTCCACTACACTATCCGGCAATGTATGACGTGATTACTCTTTTTTTTTTCAACAATATGTAAGAAAATTACGCCTTTTTTACCTGTCCAAGCCACGTGGTCTGAACTGAGCAGTCATATTCGCCCATCGTTCTTACCTGTCTTAGGGCCATCCGCCGCGAAGTTTACAGCTTATATAATATCAAAAGTCGGCAGCCCAGCCGGCACTGACGAGTAGTGACGAGTCGCTGCGAGGCGGTCTCTGCTCTCAAGGGGAGCAGTGTCACACAAGTGCACAATAAGGGAATTATGTTTATAGCGCAACGTGTTTGCTTCTCATTGAGCCGTGAGCGGTGCGAGCCTTTTAAGCCGCTAAGCTCTCCGCAAACAGGCGCGAGTGCGAGTGCGGCGCTGTCGTGTGTCATGCCTTGTGAACACTTTTATAGTCTTGATGTTCTAGTGAATAATGCGGCAGGAACATTTAAATTGTCAGTCTATTATTGAACAGTTTTCAAAACTAATCATTGTATCATAGTTTAATAATGAGCATAATTTCCAGTATAAGTTTGCCGGCTATTGTATGCTCCGTCCGCGGTACTGAGAAATTAACCAGGAATATCTTACCCTCCACATTGGTTAATTTTGAGGTATCGTGCTTGACTGAGGCTATAGATGCCTGGAGATTCACCTGCCCAAACTCTGATCTATCCGCCAACCCATCCCCCCAAAGACAGTGATGAGCCGCTGTGCCGAGTAATACGTAATAATTTAATTGAGTCATCAATTACTTTTGCCGAGCGAGCACGCTTGCTGGCTTTATTCAAAATTCAAAATTCAAAACATTTATTTCAATTAGACCATTTACAGGTACTTTTGAATTGTCAAATAATTAAGAATCAGTCCGTTAGTCAAATAAAAGAAAAATTGAAGCTATTTGCTCGTTCCAAAGCGTAGATTCCTATGGAGAAGAACGAGCAAGAAACTCCATGGTTACTTTTTTTCAACATGTTAGTTTACAATATTTGTTTTACATTTGGTATAAAAAAGATGTAAGAACAATGTACAGGTTATCTGAATCGCATCTAATGTTATTATGGCAATTTCGAGATGACCAGTCCCGACTGACAGCGCCCGTTCACGAACATGACGCGTGCATCAGCACCACTGAACTCAACCATTTTGAAGGGAATCAAGCGATCCAATACACGCGCCACCATCAGCGAGACTTTTTAGCGAGCATGACATACTCTCAACTACCAGACTAAGAACGCTTAAAATTATGTAAATAGTTACATAGTACTCACATGTACATGAGTGAGAGAGAAATTAATCCAATTTAAGACAATCCAATATGAAACGAATGTTTTACAAAGAAAATTATTGTGCAAATTAAACATACTTGAAGACAAAATCTGTAAAATAAAAATAAATAAAATATCATTCTAAATATGTCAAAGTATAAATTATAATAAAAAGATGACAAATAATACATTCACAATTACTGATATCATTAGTTAGAACCAAGTGGCAGTGGAGCAGGACCAGCATTAAGCCAAAGCATGGCTGTGGGTGCATGGCATGGGAATCGGCGGTCTTTGGCTTCTAGCACTTCCGTCATCAAACATAGGCACCATGTTTGATAACACTACTTTCCGCCTTGCTGTTTGCCTGCGTCTGGACGCACCATCCTGCTTTCCTCATCGCTGCCACCGTGGTGAAGCTGTCAATAGCCTCGGTCACCACGGCCTGTCATACACCCGTAGCGCGGGCCGTATTGCAGGCATGTGAATATTAATGACATCATCCATCGTGCTCTTGTCGCCGTCGGCGTTCCAGCCGTATTAGAACCAAATGGCTTGGCACGTGACGATGGTAGAGACTAGACGGTATGTCATTATTTCCATGGAAGATGGGTAGGCCTTTAGAGTGGGACGCGACCTGCGTCGACACTCTTGCGCCATCCCACCTTGCTAGCGCTGCGTGCTGCGCTGCCTCCGCTGCTGCGGCTGCGGAGAACCTCAGCGGCGTAAGTACAGTAATCTTATTGGTAGCTGTTAGCACTGCACAATGCAGCAATGCACTTTTACATGCATTGACACAGTGCCGCCCCAGATAAATATTGTAAAATCTCAATTTATTATATACTAGCTTCTGCCAGCGACTTCGTCCGCGTGGAATAGTGGTGCTCCGCTCCTATTGGTCTTAGCGTGATGATATATAGCCTATAGCCTTCCTCGATAAATGGACTATCTAACACTGAAAGAATGTTTCAAATCGGACCAGCGGTTCCTGAGATTAGCGCGTTTAAACAAAATGACAACATTTCCCTTCACTGCTCTGCTCCTATTGATTGTAGCGTGATGAAAAGTATACTATAACCAGCTCAGGAGTATGAAAAATAATTGTACCAAGTTTCGTTAAAATCCGTCAAATAGTTTTTGTTTCTATAGAGTTTATACAGACAGACAGACAGACAAAAATTTTACTGATTGCATTTTTGGCATCGGTATCGATCCCTAATCACCCCCTGATAGTTATTTTGGAAATGAGGTATTCCTCGAAGCGCCACTATATTTCATGTACAGAATTGACCTCTCTACAGATTTATTATAAGTATAGATATAGATTATTTGTTTGTGTGTGTCTGCTGACACTACAGTTTCGGCTTATATAAATCATGTAATCTATACTATTATATAAAATGACAACCTCATACACTGAATGACTGACTCATCAACGCGGAGCCGAAATGGCTGGACCTAGAGTAATGAAATTTGGACAGGAGATACCTTTTATGTCCTAGACAAGTAATAAGAAAGGATTTTTGGAAATTCCGACCCTAAGTATATTAAAATGGGGTTGAAAGTTTGTATGGAGTAAGTTTTATTTCTTATTCGATTAAACTCAATTTTGACACTCTAAAATGAAAATAATTAAATACGTGTTTCACAGTTTTTCAAGATTGTAGCCCTAGGGTGAAAAATTATGATTTTAAGTTTGTAAGAAAAAAAAACTGTTTTAGCTTTACGCCAAAAGGTCTGAACAGTTTTACTTGAAATTCACCAAAGATGTTTGTTATGAATCGGTTCAAGTTTTAGGCTACAAATCATCACACTAAATATTATGGGGAATGAGCAGTGAGGTATTGAAATAAGTTTGTAATGGGATGACCTATCAAGTTTTTATAATTACCTATATGCATTTTCGCTATTATCTTTGACATGAAAATCATCACGCCCGTTTGTAAAGAAGATAAGCAGTAATTCAAATTGAAAACACGTTGTATTAGAATGTCAATTTTACCTAAAATGTCAAGGAGCGCTGTAGTGGAGGGGCTGTATTAATGATCATGCGAATCGGTTACATCGAGTTCAAATCCCACATATTTTGTTCTTTTTTTGAGATTGGTATTTACTTTTTTTTTTCTTTTTTTTTGGTTGATATCACATTATAATATCTTTCACCTTAACGGCTTCAAGAATTAAGTTACGAATTTGTTAAAAGTAAGCGCTTTCAAGTCGTAATGTGTAGATGTTATTCCATGGTGATTAATGCCCATGCGTTCCATGTATGAAAAGGGCCTCTTTTCAAGAGCGGGATAATTATAAACTAAAAAAAAATTGCGCTTTCCATTGAATTCATTCTATTCCACACTTCAGAAATTAAGAATCTAGAATTCCCTTTGCTAATAAACAAATCATAAGGCCACGGATGAACCTGCGTGGGGATTGTTGTGGCGTTAAATCCTCTCTTCGCGGAGTGGCTAAGGAGGCACCACGGCATCTTGACCTACCGCAGATCCAATGCCTACGCCTGACGCAGGTTCTCACTGGACACGGTTATTTTGGGAGGTTCCTGGATCGAATCAAGCGAGTGGAAATGTCGGGGTGTCGACACTGTGATCTTCTGGAGGTCACGGTGGAACATACGGTGGAGGTCTGCCCCACTTGGGCGGCGGCGATCTCTCACTTTCGGCCCTGGTTCAAACCATGATCCAAAGAGAGTGGGAATAGGAAGCAGTCACCTTCTAATGCTAACCAGTCATGCTGGAAAAGGAGATAGCGGGTTGCGTGAGGGAGAGACAAATCTCACGCCCCAGCCACGTCATCAACATTTGGAGCCAGGAATCGACTCCAGGCCACTGTAGGTCCGACCTGCAGACTTTGAGCAATAAGTGGCTTACCGTCCGGTAAGGATTAGGTCGGGCCTAATCAGCGGGAAGACTCGGGGCATGATTTTTCATTCCTAAAAGAAAACATTTTTTTTTGCAAAAATAGAATGCAAATACACAATACCTAATTGGAGACACCGACTTCTAGAATGATGTCTATTAGTTATTTTTAAATTTGTATTGTGTTCCAAGCCAGTTGTTTTTTGAAAAAAAGTTTTTCAGTTCTCTTTTTAGTGGCTCAGTTTGTAATTTAGATAAATTACAATATCCTAATGTTTAGACAAATGTTCATCACCTTTAATAAGGGTGAACTCTATATGTCTGTTTTCTCCTTTAAAGCATAGAGGTGTGTTTTTATGTTATAGAACAGTGAAAACAATCACAGGCATACGATCGCAGCAATCGTGGTTCCTTTGCTATTAGTAATTGAAGAGTTCCATTGGTTATTTACGAAGAAATTCAACAGATCCCAATAATATATATTGTACTAAAACCTTTCTTGAAAACTATGCATTTGAAGAACGACAACTCTCATCCAATTCAGATCAGTAGTTTTTGAGAAAATCGGGGACATACAAACACATGCATACCGGTCAAATACAGAACCACCTTTTTTGAAATCGGATAAAAAACAAAGACTACCTACCCGCGCGAAGCCGGGGCGGGCCACTAGTATTAAATAAGAGAGTATCTTAGAACACGTCGTATCGTCGTCGTATCATTTACAGTAGCTATATTTTTGAGCCGTTTGGGGTCGTTTGGGTACACGGCGCGATACACACTCAAGAGTGTGTGCATGGTAGGAGCAGCGCCATGTCCTCACATCTGGAGTAGGAGGCGATCTGACGCTGCCAGCCGTGGTTCGGAAGGTGGCCGGCAGGACGTGATGTCGCAGAAGGAAGCTGCGGATCGGGACAGGGAATTTTCGACTTCCCATCAGCAGCAGCGCACCGGGTGCTGGAGAAAGGCGGACAACGCGTTCTTCCGCACCCAATGAATGGGTCCAGGGGTGATGGACTTGGGAAAGCCCACGCCCCCCTTCAAATGGGCCTGAACCGGCAATTAGTACACAAACGTTTGATAAAGCACCCAGATCAGGGAGGATCTCATTAGGTACCAGCGGCGGCGACTGCACCGAAGCCCACTGAAATATTCACAGAAATTATAAAGACTGAAAAGATGCCTGAGGCTTCAGTTATAATGCTACACAAAAAAAGAGATTAGCAAAGTACAAACCCATAAGTCTTATGTTGAATGTTTGTAAGGTATTTTCAAAAAATATATTATTTAAAATTCGATATTCTTGAAGAGAATCAGCCTAAAGAACAAGTGCGATTCCTTAGAACTTTCAAACATAGATCATATCCACGGTTAGAGACAAATAATACAACAAGCCAAAGGATTTAACAAGATTTACTATCTAGATCTAGCTAGGGCGACATACTGGAACACGTTTTGTCTGGGACGCACTAGCAACACAAGGCATAGAAACAAAGTACATACGAACGAATACGAGTACGTATACACGAAGAGTACTGGGCGAGTCAAGCTCGAATCTATACGAGAATAATTCCCGATTAAGCGGAGTGTACGAAAAGGAAACCCTATCTCACTTAACTATTTGCAGCCTTCCTAGAATTCTATACCTAATATATTTAGGAAACTGGAATGGGTGAACAACGGCCACAAAAATCGAAAAGTTAGTTAGTAGTGTCTGCAAATAAATTTAAAGAAGAGCCTAGAAATAATGCTGCAGCAGCAGAAACAGTAGTAGACAGACTCTCAGATGGGAGGCTAACTGGTGACATCAAAGAATTATCGGGTCAATTGGAAAGTTGACGAGCTGTAGACGACGTTAACGATCGCTAGCCGATGTGTTACTTGAAAACTTTTAAGGCAGTTAAAATGTTATAATTCTGAATTGTAAAATCAAGAACAGCAATAAAGGCTATATTCATTTATTTTATCAGCCAGTGAAATTCCGTAAAAAATTACCGTTTCGGAGATTTTTATAAACAAACAGACGACGGATAAGTACACAGACAGAAAATATTCTTCATTCATACGCATCTAGAAAAAAAAAGTTTATTTCAGCATAACAGACACATCAATACTATTCATTTGTAGGTAGGTTAAGTATGTTTTATTATACCTTTTAGAGTTTTAAACTTGGTAGCTACCAGGCACGGAATTCCCGGTGTGTGACTAGTAGTCGCGGTTAGCCAGTTGTTTTTTTTTAATTTAAGTTTCTTTGTGTGATGTGTAACACATTTAAAGCAATGGGAGCTATACAAGCGCGCGGCCCTCCTCGCGGCTACGTCACACGGGGGCACTCCCGGCCCGGCGCTGCGTCAGCGGGCCGCTCCGCTGAGTCAGCGTGGCGCACGCGCCGCCGCCGTCATCAATGGGCCCCCCACCCCAGCTCCCCCGCAGTCACATGACGTGCCCCTCTCCCTCCGCGCGCCTGCGTCCCCCGCGTTAACAAACCGGCTGCGCTTCGACTTTCCTGGTTACCCCCCCACTAGCACACGAGCGCGTGCGCCGGGTCAATGACCGCCTCCCGCGCCGCGGCGGTATGACCTGGTGCCGGCACTACCTTGCACTACTTACACTCGGGAACGACCTTGTTGCGCACCCACTCGACATGACACATAACTCCACCTCACGATGACGTTTACTATTAGTGCTGTAACCTCCCCCTCCCCCCAGAACAGAGCGTCACGTGATTCACGACACCCACACCACACTTCAGCTGCATTTCACGCCAAGGAAGCTGTCCCCGCCACACTCGGTTATTATTATTCCTTGCACAAACAAGTTGTCGTTACATGAAAACGCAAATAAAGTGGAACGTGCGTTACATTCGAACACGCACGCTAGTGTGCACACTGGCTGGTGCAGTGTGAGTTCTGAGCCCGATGCACCGTCACGTGAGTGCCCCCTCCGTCCCGCAGCCCCTGCGCCCCGCAGCACTCCGCGTGACAACTCGGTGTACCGATCTTTTCACAAAACCTGCTCTTAAGTTGTTAAGGGGTCGACCTTACTACCTACACCCTTATTGACTAAAGCGACTTCACAATCTTCTATATTTAGCAGTTGTAAGAACACGATCCGATAAGCCTAGAAGAAGGCTATCACTTAAAAGATTTCAGTCATGGAACCACCGACTTGATTGTACCTAATGGCAGTAGTATGGTTCACGTGTAGAACAAAACTTGGGAACGCGCCCGGCCCGCGCCCGGCCCGCGCCCCGAGCACTCGCCGCGCTACTCCTGTCAAAGAGTTCAACGCGTGCGCCGCTCGCCCGGCTCGGCTCACACGTGAACTTGCGTACAGGGGCTGTACCACCACGTGTTTTTGCAATCACTATTCAAGTTTGAGAGCGTGACACAGCTACTAACGTCGTATAGCTCCGACTCTTTTTCATAACGAAAATAATCTTGTTTTGGCACGCCATGGTAAGGCCCCATGCCTGATTCAAATAAACAATAGGAACATTTCAGTATCGCTAGCGAACACTGCCAGCCCTAGTGCTGATGTATAGCTGCACTACGGTACTCATTAGAGTAGGCATGTACCAAAAGAACCAACAAAATAATATATTATGTATTACATCACCACAATGTGATCCTCCTATTCATTATTTTATTTATGTTGGACACTTATAATGAAGGTTCTGTGGCTATCTCAAAAGTAGTTCTTATTTCGTGAAACCGGAAAGAAAAATGATAAAAGGTAAAACTCGTTACTGTTTTATTAGTCTAGATGTCAAAATGATTAACAATCTAATAAAGAAAAAAATATTTAACACTTAATTAGCACATAACTAATACCAATGGCATCTACGTAAAATTATGCAGTTTTTTCGCTGTTCTATAAAGTTGCTAATTTTGTAGAACAAGTAAGTAAGTAAGACTCGCGCTTTCTTTAACTCGCTCACTCGGCTCGCCAGCCTCAAGTAAGACCAGCCGCGTGCATGTCACAGCTGGGTGCCAGTCGCGGGACCCTGTCCAGCGTGAGTTGGGTCTAGTGGGAACCGCGCCGGACCCAAACAAGCCTGAGCTCATTAGTGAACACGGGCCATGCTTCGGTTACGGCTAGTGCGATCAAATGTTTGTCCACACGACAACACTTACTAGTTAAGTGGCAGTTACATAAGTGTCGCGGCCCGCGAGCTTTGACTGCTCTAATAATGAGAATGATACGTCATGTGAGTTGATGCGAGCCAGCGGTGACGGGAGCTCAATGTTTACAATGTCAGGGGTGAGTGTGTGAGTGCAGCAGCGCGCGGGCGCGCGGGGGCGCGGGCGGCGCGCAGCCTCCGCGCATCTCGGGGCGCGCGGCGGGCGGCGGCACATCGACACACCGCGCGCCATGCCGCCGCAGCGCCAGTCGCGCTCCGACCGCGCCGACGTCCGCACGCTCTCCTCGCGCCCGCGCGCTCTCGCCGACACCGCCAGCACCACGGCCGGCCCGCCGCGACCCCCGCCGCACACCCGCTCCCGCTCCATGCGCCCCTGACACCGCCGCCTGTCGCACCGCACGCACTGCCCGCTCCGGCCCGCCCCGGCCTGCCCCGACGACCACCCGCACAAGTGAGTGTTCGCAAGTGTTGTCGGCGGCGCCGGCTCCTCGGCCGCCGCTCAGGTAGTCGCCGACCCGATCCATTTGTTGTCTCTGCGAGCGCCCGCTGCGGTTCCAGTATCCGTGCCTATTTCTACGAATGATCGTGTTAAAAAATATTGTTGAATGTTAGTGAGGTGAGTCACAAAGCGTTGGTCGCATTCTTTAGTTATTATCCTCTTTAAATTGTTGTTGATAATTAGTTAATTGCGACAATCGCTTGAAGATATAACGAAAGCTAAACGTCATAGTGTCCTAACGAATGAAACACGTAACAGATCTCATGGTGACACTTATAATAAAGGTTTATCTACTATCTGCCAGATCACACAACTGTTTGTGTATAGTGAGTGTAGTGCGCGAGAGTACGCTCACGCGGGTGACTTACAAATTCCTCCGCGTTACTTTCACGCGCAACTTTCGGCCTGATGGCGAGCGCCGCCGACCGGGCTCGGCGCCCGACGGCCTTCCTGCTCGCCACCAGAAAACCCTCTATAGTCGCTAGTAAATACATGCTGCGGAGCTGTGGGCGCTGCCGGAGCCGCTCCTGCGACGCTACTCCAAATTACTACAAATTTTGCTAAACTCTCTTCAAACGAAGCAATTTGAGAGCATTGCAACAGTCTACGCTAAGCAAAGCGGGAACTAACTCGCTTCACTTATAGAAAGATACGTACATCGTGCTTCGTGATTCACTGATTTATCATCTAAAACTGAGACTGAAATCGAAACTTTTTAGGTTGAGTAGTTATATGGTTAATCTTGTAACTAATTCATTACGTCGCTGCCGTGTGGATAATACTGGCCGAACAACTATAATGTTACTGAAAAATCGCGATCATAAACTGTATGATCAGACTATGCTCTCAGCGGACATGAATAAATTCTTTTGATATAAAAAAGCAGTGAGAGCATAAGCTATATGTTAGAAAATGAAAATGAAATAATTAAAATGCTCGCTGTACGCCGCAGCACGCACGGGCAGCGCCAATACGACTATTGGAGGGTACCTACGTTACAAAACATCACAATACAGTCGTTTGTTTTGAAGGCGATATTTTGTTGGTTTCTTGTCCCAGAGCCGCAGATAGCAGCTGCTCGCCGCCTCGTGACGGCTTATCTCGCTTTACCTGTTGAGGATAAATGGCGCAACTATATTTTTCCTTCTTAATACTAGTTATTCAATGAACGCCTGAATAACTTCAATCTGTGGTTGTATGGAGCTAAAGTGCCCGTTGTCAAACAAAGCGTATTATCGGTGTCATGTTGTGAAACATAGTGCCATCACGCGAGTGTTCCCGGCAGGTGCACCCTCACGTCTGCCCAGGAATCCCACACACTGACAGCAATGCGTGTCCACTACACATCAGTGTAGGGGCAGTTTCCAATAATTGTTTTTGCTGAAATATCTTTTACCAGTTATAGTTGTTGAATGGTGTTTTACTTACTTCTGATTTTGTTTTAGTATTCGTCAGTTAGGTTAGGTAAGATTTAGAATCATCATCATAATAAAGAACAAAGTCATCATAAAAGTATGATATAAGTATTAAACTAATTGAAGTGAAGGCAAAGAACCATGGTTTCAGTGGTCTGTTATAATACGTGACATATCTCCGGAGCCGACTCCATTAGCAGCTGTGCGCTGCAGCGGAGTAAGCTGTGGGAGCTGGCCGGGCCCGGTCGCACCGGCCACATGCAGGCGAACATCACAGCACGCACGTCGACATGTTGCGCTCACACGTGGCCACTGCGCTGCGGGATGTCACGTGCGCCGTCGTATATATATGTTCTACCTGAAAAACAAAGAAACAGGATTGCTGGAGATGGTGTAACTAGACACACTCTTTCGGGTCTTGTCAGCCCACCCACATTGAGAGGGGCTACCGTGCGGGCCCAGATTGGGTTGTCGCCGACTTCACTCGTTGTAAGCTCTCTGCGCGATGTGTTTTTTTTATTAAAGTCAGTGATTATGAATTGCTGTGTATTACGTCATCTGCGTAAAATTAGAAAGGTCATAGATGCGTGCCTTGGGTTAATTTTCAAGCTTATTAGGTATGAATTTAAAGTTTTCGTTGGTGGTTAGTTTCAAATAACCAGTAGGAGTGGCGATGGTATGATTTCTTTGTCTTATTTCATGATTACTTTGTCTAAGGACAACCGTTGAAGGAATTCGGCTAGCGCTCTGCATTTGACTAGGAAGGAGACACCCTTACATTGCGGACGGGGCAGGTACTCCCGCGGGGCTGTTGCTTCGGGTATAAGCTGTGTCATCGCAGCCCCCGCCGGAGCCGCGCGCCGCGTGCTGCCAGCGCACTGCCCGCTCCGTGTGCGCAGAAGAGCGATCTGCCGCTGCCGGCACTTCTGGCCAGGGTTGGTGTGATTTAAATCACGATTGCAACCAATTGCTTTATTACAATCAAATGCCATCGAAACTTATAGCACGGGTACGGCGCACACTCGCTCAGTGATGTGGTGATATTTATTATCTCATGAGAGAGCTATTTCAAACTGTCGTTAATAGCAACACACATAATAGTTAATATCAGGAATATAATTTTATTAAAAGTCTTATCTTAATCCTTGCAAATATTATAAATGCAAAAGTAACTCTGTCTGTCTGTCATGCTTTCACGGCGAAATTTAAACCCGGGGTATAGTTTTGGACGCGTCACGCGGGCGAAGCCGCGCATAACAACTAGTATACAATAGATTTATGATATATTGAAGGAGCTCGTGGCTAACCAACAGCCGCACGGTTCCACCGATTAAAGAACAAGCTGCGCATGGCGCGGTCGGTCCGTGGATGGGTGACCATCGTAGTCATAGCGAGACTCCTCCGTGCCTCTGAAAGCACATTAAGCTGTCCCGATTATCATTTGGAGATCTTTGACAGTCGTTACGGGTAGTCAGAAGCGAGAAAGTCTGACAACCAGTCTTACTAAGGGGTACCGTGTTACCCGGTAACTGGGTTGTGGAGGTCAGATAGGCAGCAGCTCCATGTAAAACACTGGTATTCAGCTGTATCCGGTTTAGACTGGAAGCCGACCTCAACATAGTTGGGAAAAGGCTAGAGAGATGATGTATATTGAAGATCTTCTTGCACAACTCAACTGGAACCAACAGGCGCTAGTGGCGCTTAGTAGCGCGTGTGGTTTGGCCAGTGTTCGAAGTGATGACTGCAATATGTTGAACTGTGAACTGATGAACTCATCTGCGAAGAAAATTTGTCAGCTAATTAATAATATGAAACACTTAAATGCGAGAATTGAGCACTTACTAGAGTGCTGTTTATGAGCCATGTCCATACACTTAGTAGTAGTAGATACATAAACCTCCTCTATATTATATAGCTTGGGGAGTCAAAGAGTTGATTCCTACGAAAATCAAAAAAGTTCCATTTACTTTTAGTTATTTTTGTCGAAAGTTTTGGCCACGGTTTTATGAACACCGAACTCTGCGATCTATCTTCTTTTACCAAATACGTGTCTCTGAAGAACACTACAAACAGAGAGCGGATCACACAAGCACTCTTCACAGCCGCTGCAGACGCGCCCGCGGCAACTCCGAGCGCGCCGGATGTCTGGAAGACCACCACCCATTGTACCACATTGGAGCTCTCTTGCAATGACTATGCGTGTACAAATATAAGAAACAAAGAGACCACAAACAGTACCCCAGCATACAGCTGTGACCTGTGAGGTGGCGGGCCAGTAGTCGGCGAGCGGCTGCCGCACGCGCACTCCGCAATGCATTTGGCGAATCAATTTCAGCACGCTACAGTGGATTATCCGCATTAACGATAACGATGCCGCACACGACGAGAAACAAATGGAAACGCTGTTTCGTGCGCCCCTACGAGTTCAGCTTCTTGCCAAGCGAACGAACTAATTGCATACATCTTTACTAATATTACACCAAAATGTGGAAGTTACTGTGTTTGTTGGTCTGTCACTCTGTTAATCTTGCTTGGAAAAACTGCTGAAGCGATTGAGATAAATTTAGTATGGAGTTAACTTGCTAGTTAGCTTGCTTTTTGAAGCCAAGAAGAAAAGACAGACGGTAGTTTTTATTCGGTCAAACCGCGGGAAACGGCTAGTAATAACATAAATGCGTTCAAACGCTTTCGTCGCGCGCCCACTGAACGCTAATACATATTGAGTGAGTGCGTGACGCGTGCCCGAACACCACACAGTGAGTGGCAGCTGGCGGAGCCCCCCCCCCCCCCGGCCGCCGGCTGTCCCGCACCTCACACGCCCAGTCATGTGACATTATAGTATTTGCATACGTACTAGTATCAACTGAACTGCTATTTAAATTTAATGTAATTCCGTTTCAATTCTCGTTTTAATGACGACGCCACATGTTATTGGTTGCGAGCGCGCGCTAGACAGAGGCGCACGCGGCGCGCCCTGCGGCCCGGGGGCCCCGGGGCCCACTGCGGCAAGCACGCTCCTACTTAGTGGAGCGTTTAGAAACGCTGCTGAAACACACAGGGTGGTCCAGAGGCAGGTGCCATAAGCGCTAGGCCACCACGACTGACCGCCGATACCGGTAGTCAGGGTAAATAAAGAACAACTGTTGACAGTTTAACTATGATCCTAATCCTAACTAGGTATAATACATACAAGCCGGCTCGGCGAACTTTAGGTACTTTTTGTTTTACTTCGTACCGCCCATAATTTTTTTCCTCGTTATTTTTCCGATCTTTTAATAGTTGTTCTGCTATTCACTATTAACTAAAGGAACGAGGCCTACCTCGCTTCAGTTCGCCGCTAGGGGCGCTAGTGTAGAGTAAGGTCTCAAATGTAAGAGATCTTCCAATGTGAGCATTTTTATTGCTGATTTTTAGAAATCATTGATGTTTATTGCAAATATTTTGCCATTCCTGATTAGATATACATATAAAAGATATACTTTACGGGTCAGTAAATGTCAATGCTTTACACGAAAAGCTAAGAATAAGTGGGTTTTACAAATAGGTATATAGGTATTTGTCTGTCAACAGTCTGTATTGTAGAGTTTTGAGCGGTTTTCTGTTGACTCACAGGACTTTGCTCAACAGTGGCGCTGGTGACCGCAAATCCCATTGCAATCATGGCGCAATCCTCATAAAATTGTTTAGTTCTTCTTATTTTATTTTTTATTTTATTTATTTAATTTTTCTTCTCATCGATCCGCTGATAGTCTGGCTTGTGTTGCAGCATGATCCCGCGGCGCAAGCACAACGCGTCGTCCGGCTCGCTGCCGCCGCCCGACGACAAGCACGCCAGCAACGACTACATACGTGAGTACCCGACGCGCCCCGCGCGCCCGACACGACCGCCGACGTCTAACGCGTGTCCTTTGGCAAACAGAAACCACCTGCTCAAAATAGTTCTTCCCAAAGGCACACTTTAATTTTCCCCGTTCATACCACTCCACTACATATGGCATTATTTTGTTATATATTTTTTTCAAAAATCTCAAAACTTTCCTTGTCTATCTTTCCGCCAGCGGCTTCACCCGCGTGGGCTATACAAATTCAAATTAAAAATGACAGAGTTTCATGCAAACTTTCATGCCCTATTTCAACCCTTTAGGGTATGAATTAAGAAAAATCCTTTCTTAGCGCACATTTCCCTACAATGTTTCAGGGACATTTGTGCATAATTTCGCACTTCTAGAACCAGCGGTATCAGCTGTGCGTTGATCGAGTAGTCAGTAAGCCAATCAGTTTCTTCTTCTTTGGCATGGAGATAAACTGGAAAAGGGTACATATATAATAGTTTTTATCCGTATGCGTGAAGTAGTTTCCTCCGCACGGTGGTACCGCTGGCGGCGCTAGTTTCGCCATGTCCGTCTGTCTTTCCGCGGCATAGCTCATAGGTTCTTGGTACTAGAAAGCTGAAATTTTATATAGATATGTATATTGATCACGCCGACAAAGTGGTAAAATAAAATTATGAAAAAAAAATCTAGGATAGCTCTCATATAGGTAAAATGGGGAAGAATATTTTTTTTGGCGCGTATGGCTTCGTGTTGGATTGGATATCATTGGATAGGTCTTTCAAATTATTATAGGTATGCAAATGCCATTTTTCGGTTAAGGGAGCCATTTGCGAAATATCTAGCTTTTAATTGCAAATTTTTGCTCGATACGAGCATCCCCCGTTTAACTTATGGATGGCTGTCTCTATAGAAATGTGAAAAAATCACAGATGTAGCACATGTAATGAACTTAAAACGAAAACTATCACGGCTATGTAGGTTGAATCGGTTACTGAGTTACAGTCGACTAACTAAGACCTACCACGGAACCCTACTGCGCGTGGCCCCACACGAACTTGGCCGGTTTTAATATTTACCTACATGATACTTTCTCGGCGCCCCTTCCCTTGCTACCGCGGAGCTCCGAACTGTGCGCAGTTTGGATTTTCCCAGCGTCGAGTTAGTTGCACTGTGCTCACGCCGCTCACTCGCGATGACTGTGCTGGAACACGCCTGGTCAAGTGTGAAATAGCCCGGCGCGCGGCGGCTCAGCGGCTCGGCCTGACTGCTCATATTGCTCCGCTTGATTCGTGCCACTCGACTCTGCCAACCGCGACCGCGTACACTCGCGGCCTAGCGGTGTGCAGCTATGAGGAAATGTATTGTGGTGCTCTTGTTGTCAGTGTCCGACAGCGAGCCTCGCTGCGGATGGCGCGCGGCTCTGCGGCGGCGCTTCAACCGCAAAACACTGCACAAGCGGCTGCCTGTGACGTCGTGGTTGCCGCAGTGAGTACCTGTGAGGGCGCGCGCGGTCGCGGCGGCAGCGGCGCGGCGGCTCGACCTAACCGACCGGTGTGCGCAGGTACAACGTCGAGAAGGCGCTGGGCGACCTGATCGCCGGCGTCACGGTGGGGCTGACAGTGATCCCGCAGTCGTTGGCGTACTCCAACATCGCGGGGCTGCCGCCGCAGCACGGGCTGTACGGCTCGTTCCTGGGCTGCTTCGTGTACATCGTGCTGGGCGGCTGCCGCGCCGTGCCCGCGGGGCCCACGGCCATCGCGTCGCTGCTCACGTACCAGGTGGCGGGCGGCGTGGTCGAGAAAGCCATCCTGCTCAACTTCCTGGCCGGGCTGGTGGAGCTGCTCATGGGCGTGCTGGGACTCGGCTTCCTCATCAACTTCGTGTCGGGCCCGGTGTCGTCCGGCTTCACGTCGGCCGTCGCGCTCATGATCGCCACATCGCAGGTCAAGGACTTGTTCGCGATATCAGTGAGCGGCACCACGTTCCTGCAACAGTGGATCTCTATCTTCCGCAACCTGCACGCCGCTTCGCTGTGGGATCCCGTGCTCGGCTTCTCCTGCATCGCGCTCCTGCTCTTCATGAGGGTGAGTGGCTCCCCATCACTCAATATACAACAGAGCATACCATTGGCTATAAGGTTTAGTATACCCTATAGCCACAGCAGTACGCGAAGCTTCCGTTCTGTAGTCTAGTACCGAGATACTCCGTAAGGAAAACTCAATAAACTTCTGTGGACGTTTGTATCCTGAGACAACTACCTCATGCGCTCGGAGTTATAAATTATTTTCACAGATTTCAATCTCATTCCAGACTAATCTAAATCATTTGAGTCGTTAATGTCATTTAAATGGTGTTTCCGTGAATTGAGCCTAGACCTGATTTTAAGTTTAGACTTGGACCTTTCATGTAATCCATTATAATATTATTTAGGATGGATACATATTTATTTTGACCTACTTATTCGTATTACAGAAAATCGGCATGATCAAATTGGGTGAAAAGTGTGAAGATGGTCCAAGTACAAGACAGAAAGTGATCACCAAGTGTCTGTGGATGGTCAGCACGTGCCGCAACGCCATCGTGGTGGTGGCCACCGGCGTGCTGGGCTACTGGCTGGTGGCGACTTACGGGCAGCCGCCCGTCCGGCTCATGGGTATGTGCCCGCCCCGCGCTCTAGGCTAACGACCGCATTGATCTTGCACACTCAAACGTGTTCTTTTTGTTTTTGTGCTGACGCCAGCCGAGAATAGCCCCAGCGGTTAGTAGAGTAGATAGAGAGTAGACCTCACGACCTCACGACTTCACGACACCCGCTATCGAACTCTCACTTCATGTAGACTAGTCAGCACCGGTCAGCCGAGCGTGCGGCTGGCTGGCTGACGCAGCCCGTGTGCGCAGGTGCCATCCCGTCGGGCGTGCCGCTGCCGCAGCTGCCGCCCTTCAGCTACGTGCGCGCCGACAACTCCACGGCTGACTTCGTGGACATGGTGTCGGAGCTGGGCTCGGGGCTGCTTGTCATCCCGCTCATCGTGCTGCTGGAAGACATCGCCATCTGCAAGGCGTTCTCGGACGGTCGCACCATCGACGCCACGCAGGAGATGATCGCGCTCGGCGTGGCCAGCGTGGCCAACTCTTTTATGCAGGCGTACCCGGGTGGCGGCTCGCTGGCGCGCTCCGTGGTCTCCAACGGCTCGGGTGTCAAGACGACGCTCAACGGGCTCTACACCGGTGAGTGCCGCCCTCCCGCGCTCCCGCCCTCCCGCGCTCCCGCCCTCCCATTAACGCGCGCCGCCCTCACGCTCTGTATGCTGCAGGTGTCATGGTGATCCTGGCGCTGCAGTTCTTCACGCAGTACTTCGAGTACATCCCGAAGGCAGCGCTGGCGGCCGTCATCGTGTCCGCCATATTGTTCATGGTTGAGTACAACGTCATCAAGCCCATGTGGCGCGCCAAAAGTGAGTACCGCGGTGACTACTGGGCAGCAGCACTCGACTCGCTGCTGAGGCGGGCCCCGTGCAGCCGACATGTCTCTCTGAATTCCTATATTTCTTCATTCAGAAACCCCGGAATGACATACAATGTAATTTAATGCACCATACACATTCAGATTATGTTTTATTCTGAGCTATTGCAATGATTCGTCAGGATCATTCTGAATTCCAGGTCGGAATATTTAAGATTATTTCATTAGGCTCGTTTCTCCTTACCTAAAGACAGGAAAAACCGGCCAAGTGCGTGTCGGGCCACGCCCAATAGGGTTCCGGAGTAGGTCTTAGTTAGACGTGTCGTCTCCAATGAAGGCTACCGCGCTTGAATTCGCCATTAGAGGCGCTAGTATAGAGTAAGGTCTTAAGAAATGACAAATGTAAGAGATCTTTCACTTCGAGCACGTTTATCGCTGATTTCTACAATTTCTTGCAAATATTGTGCCATTCCTGATGAATTATGGCAGATATTGTTTATAACTCAATAAATGTTACTGCTTTGCAAGAAAAGCTAAGAATAGGTGCCAAATAAGTATAGGCCATAAAAACAGCTAATTTAAAGTTAGTTGTAGTAGTTACTATCTACATGTGCCAGTGTGTTTACTACAGCGTATCTGTCTATTGCCATGTTCGTCTGTCTGTCTGTCCGCGGCATACCTCACTTCACTCACTTCTTGGTACTAGAAAGCTGAAATTTAGTACAGATATGAATATTGATCACGCCGACAAAGTGGTAAAATTAAATTATATAAAATATTTTTTTAGGGTGGCTCCAAAACACGAAAAGTGGGGATTAATTATTTTTTTCTCGCGTATCCCTTCGTGCGGGGTATCGTTAGATAGGTCTTTATGAGTGGAGACCATTTTTCGGTTAAGTAAGCCACTTGCGAAATATCTATACTCCATTTATTATGAGTTTACACATTTAAACGCACCCTATCTGTTTGTTCTAACGATTTAAAGCTCTATTACTAAGGTTACAAGACAAAAACAGATGCAGAAATCTGCAGAATATATTTGTTATTGTAAACATTATTTTGCTTTTAACGCCATTCTTATCAGTAGGGAATAGAACTCAAAATCGGCTGAATAAGCTCCAAATGGAGTATGGAAGTGTTTCTAATCATATTGTAAACTAGCTGTTTCCCGCGGTTTCCCCCGCGTCCCGGGGGAACTACGTCACGCACCCGGTTAAAAAGTAGCCTAAAACCTTCTCCAGGGTCCCCTCTATCTCCGTACCAAATTCGATACAAATCGGTCCAGCCATTTCAGAGATTAGCCGGAACAGACAGACAAAAATTAAAAAAAAAGATATTTTGGTGTATGTAGGTTCGCTTGCAGTAATTGAAGAGTTCCATTGGCTATCTCCGAAGATCTTCATCAGATATTTACTAAAACTTTACCGTTACCCTGAGCCGAGCGATACAAGAACACTGATCAATCTAAATGTTTAAGATGTGTGCGAGGCAAGCTTCAGAGTACCGGTTCTACAGTAGGCGAATTTAGAGAGACATTTGCTGTATGAGGCTAGCGTTAGCCGAGCTGGCCGTTATTTTTGTGGGATTAACAACAATGTCATGTTGCGCTAACTAATGTATTCGGGGTGTGTCGTGTTGATGTGACCGGGTCTTGCTGTGCTTGCAGAGCTGGACCTGATCCCGGGCGTGGGCACGTTCGTGCTGTGCCTGACGCTGCCCATCGAGCTCGGCATCCTCACCGGCGTCATCGTCAACATCATCTTCATCCTGTACCACGCCGCGCGGCCCAAGCTGTCCGTGGAGATGCTCAAGGTCAGTGCCGTGCGCCTGCTGCCCGGGCGGCCCGTGCGCACCGCTCAGCATTCCCTTCGCAAGTCTCGGAAACATTTCGCTTACCCTAAGTTAAATCGGAGGTGGACAAGGTACACATTAGGGTATCAGTATACACTGACTTCAGTAACAGTAAGATATCATAAAGTTATTTAGGAAAATCTGTATTCATCATGGAGCAAATTCACTTCCCCTGTTTTGTGGTCCACATACCACATAATATATGTAGGTGTTTTAATATATTATTTTATAATCTATACCTACAAATCTATTCCTTTTTTATTTTTGTAAAATAAAATGAAGTAGTTCCCTCGGCATGCGGGTGAATCCGCGGGAAAAAGGTTAATCACTACCTTTTAAATAAATCTCTATTATTATCAAATATTCACATTACAACTCACACACACACACACACACACATTCACATCACATTAGAAGAAAAGTGAAAAAGACTTTGTTTTTGAAAAGTGCAGATAAGGATAACAGATAGTAAGATATATTTTTGTCACAAAAAATAACTAAAATACTAAATTTAATTAAATTGCCAACATTCAACAGCACCATTAGTCTGGTATATTTTTCATTGAGGTAGGCAAGGTTGAAACTGATTCATAACTTCGTTGATGAACCTACAAGAGAGGAACTTCTGATAGAGTCTAAAGACGCTTATTTCATGTTCAGTGCGAGAATGAATGAGTCTGTTTAATACATTATGAGGATTGTCAGTGATACGGTGCTGTGTCGCAGACGGAGCACGGCGCGGAGTACCTGATGATCACGCCGGACCGCTGCCTCATGTTCCCGTCCGTGGAGTACGTGCGGCGCCTGGTCACCAAGCACGCGGCGTCGGGCGCGCAGCCCGTGGTGCTGGAGTGCACGCACATCTACAGCGCCGACTACACCGCCGCCAAGAGCATCGAGCAGCTCACCGCCGACTTCCACGCGCGCCGCCAGCCGCTCTACTTCTACAACGTCAAGCCGTCCGTGTGCTCCATCTTCGAGGCCGTGGCCAAGCCCGAGCACTTCGTCGTCTTCTACGAGGACGCCGAGCTGGACCGCCTGCTGGCCGAAGACGAGCGGCTGGCGCCCTGCAAGCCGCCCGCGCTGGCCTAGGAGTGTGATACTTAGCTAGATCGAGACGATATTATTATACACGTAGGGATAGCAACTATATCTATACTGTAGTGGCGAGCCGCCGGCCGCCGAGCCGTCGATGCAAACCTATCTTGTTGTGTACATACAGATACTTATATTTTGTAGACGATAGAGTTGAGAGCTTATGGCTGTGCGAGCTGTGATCCGCCCCATCCGGCGGGCGCGTGTGTGTGTGAGTGCGAGTGAGTGTGCGAGTGCGTGCGTGTGTGAGCGAGCGCGAGCGTGTGTCGCCATGCTGTTCCCTCGAGAGCTGAGCACACCTTCGCCTATAATATCAAACCTAAATATTACGAGTAGGGACTAAAGAGTAACAAAAAGTGATAGCTATGCATAGAAGTAAGCATTGATCTATTTATTATTTGTAGGAAATGAAGTACAAGTTAGGATACTATCATTACTTTATCGTTAAGGATTTAAGAAGCTTTAACTGGCCCAGGGAGCAGGCCCGGCCGGGCCGCTGTGCCGCGCCCGCTCCTCGGGCCGGGTAGGATTTATCCATTATTTTGTGATCCTCTACTAGTACGTTAAGTAATAAATATATTTTGGAGATAATAAAATGAATTATAAATATTATGTCATTATAATATAAAAATTTATCTAACGATTGTGATTTACTATGTATGAATGTGATGGTTGTTGTGCCGCGAAAGATTTAAAGAATTTATTCAGTCGCCGTTCTAAGAACAAATTCAATAAACTCTTTGAGAGTAATAGAAAGTTGTGGTTTCACTTTACCTGCGTACCGCGCCCGCTCCGGCCGCGAGCCCCGGCCGCCGTCCCGAGCCGCGCACCACTCGCTCTCCGGGCGGGCTGCCCACTATCACTAGGCCACGAGGCAGGCGACAGCCAGACCAACGGTAAGGAAGACGCACGCGTGATGGACGCATTCCTTCTCTGTCAGACGAGGGGCGCGGCCAGCAGGGGACGACACGCCGCCGCCGAGTCGTTCTGTTGCTTCTCCTTAGGTGTGCTCACTAGTAGGTGACGTTGGCGTTACGCTACTTACGTCCAAACTCTGCCTCTAGTACTAAAATATACGGATAGATGGAAAGCAGAAGTTCTTACTGCATTTCATCTAAATAGGTTCAGCTGTTTACTGTGAAAACATTATAAGCAAACGAATTTACAAACAGGTATATACTCGTAGGTACCCAGCTGTGCCCTCGGCTTTGCTTGCGTGTGCGACGTAATATTCCGAAACCGGCCAAGTGCGTGTCGAGTGGGCCACGCGGAATAGGGTAGTAGGTTTTAGTTGGTCGACTAAAACTCTGTAACCGGTTAAGCCTACTTAGCCATGATAGTTTTCCTTTGAAATTCGTTACAAGTATAATCCTTACTAATATTATAAATGCGAAAGTAACTCTGTCTGTCTGTCTGTTACGCTTTCACGCCAAAACTACTGGACCGATATAAATTAAATTTGGTACAGAGATAGAATAGATCCTAAGGAACAACATAGGCTATTTTTTACCCGGGTGCAGTGCCGGTTTTACCCCCATCAGCGCCCTGGGCGACATTTTTGCGGCGCCCCCTAACTGCAATTTAAACCCATACGGAAAAAAACTGGCCAAGTGCGAGTCAGACTAGCGCACCGAGGGTTCCAACATTTGGAAAGAATCGGCGTCGGCGTGATCAATACTGGAAAAGTTTTTAACCAGTGCGCATTTTTTTTTGGTGGTTCGGTATCAGTAATTGAACACATTTCTATGTTTAGTAAGTAAAAGTAAGTAAAACGTAAGTAAAACATGGGCATAATCTTTTCGTAATAGCACTACACTGCCTAAGCATGCAAGAGCGAGCTCACAAGTACAATACGACTCAGCTGATATTACACACAAGCCGACCGGCAAGTTTTAAACAAATTAAGTTCTTAAATGTATATTTTGCGCAAACGATAACTTTTTTTAAGTACTAAGACCTAATAAACTGAAAAATACGTGTTTGTTAAAAAGTGTTGAAGTTTATTTAGACAAAATTTGCGCACTGGCTAAAAAAATCCTGTATACATATCCATACCAAATTTCAGCTGTCTTGTACTAAGAACGCTTAGCTTTACCGTGGACAGACAGACAGACAGAAGGTCATGGCGAAACTATAAGCGGGGTGTCCATTATAAATACCAAAAATAGTCCCCTGACTTTTCCCTGACCATTCTACCACATTTTCCTGATCCAATATTGTCGTCTTATGGAAAATATTATATTATTTTGTTTTTAACCAGAGTGTTTACTTTGGACTATTTATGTTAAAAATTTAGACCATGTGCATAGGTAGGAAAAGATATATTATCTGTTTTTGGAGTTATAAACCATAAACAGTAAGCTAAAAGATTATCAAGCAATATGAGTAAGAGCGCGAGCGAAGCGAGCGCGAATTTTTTTTTAGGAATATGAGCTTCAATATTCTTAGGAATCATATTTGTATTTCATGACTCTTACATTTCCCTGAAAATCCGTGACCACCTATTGCTTCCCTGATTTTCCAAATAGTGGACACCCCGATTTTTAAAAGTTTTTCTAGTCGTCTACGGAACCCTAAAAACTATAAATAATAAGGTGAGAAAAAATCAGGATTTCACTCGGAATGTGGGTAAAACAGCTAGTAACAATATTATAATAATTGAATGCTTCGTTTTTGGGGGGCCCCGTGACAATGGCGCCCCGAGTGCCCTTATGGTAAAGACGATACTGGAGGGGCACCAACACGCCCATTCTCATTTGCCGGAAAATTGACGACAGTTTTTTTCGTGTCAACTTTTGCATTCTAATGTCAATAACGCAGAAAAACCCGAAATTGATAGACATTTGATGAAAAATTCAAGAAAACTTTTGCTAAGCAAACTATATGTATGAGGGTAAGTAGGCCTCAAAGAGTGAGAGGATATAAAAAGGGCGCCTGCGGCGCCCCTTCAGATCCGGCGCCCTGGGCGGTCGCCCCACCTCGCCCTACCCTAACGCCGCTACTGCCCGGGTGCGCTAAGTAGTTCCCTCGGGATGCGGATGAAACCGCGGGAATCAGCTAGTATGCTATATCTGTGAATATTTTCACATAATGTCTAGGGACAGCCATTCATAAGTTAGAGAGGGGGGGGGGGGGGGCTCATATCGAACCAAAGTCTGCACCTTAACCAAAAAATAGGTTTCACACACCAATAATATTTTTGACAGACCTATCCAATAATACCTGGCACGAAGAGATACGCGAGAAAAAAACTTCATCAATCCTTACTAATATTATAAATGCGAAAGTAACTCTGTCTGTTTGTCTGTTACGCTTTCACGCCAAAACTACTGGACCGATATAAATTAAATTTGGTACAGAGATAGAATAGACCCTGAGAAACAACATAGGCTACTTTTTACCCGGTTGCGCTAAGTAGTTCCCTCGGGATGCGGGTGAAACCGCGGGAAACAGCTAGTATTTTTCATAATTTTATTTTACCACATTATCGGCGTCAATATAAATCTATAGGTATCTGTACCAAACTTCAGCTTTCTAGTACCAAGAATCTCTGAGCTATGTCGCGGACACACAGACAGTTAGACAGACAGACGGAGGTAGCGAAACTATAAGGGTTCCGTGTCGACTAACCTAACCTAAGTAATTTTGAGTCGGCGTCAAACAATGAACGCCGCGCCGTTTCTCACCGTCTCAAAATTACTTAGGTATACTTACCTACATTAGTTTAAGAACTTAGTTATTAACCTTAAATAAAAAACCGGCCAAGTGCGTGTCAGGCCACGTGCAGTAGGGTTCCGTAGTAGGTCTTAGTTAGTCGACTATAACTCTGTAATTGGTTGAGCCTCCTAAGCCGTGGTTTTAACTACTTACTAGATTTCGTTCAAACCAATTTTCGGTGGAAGTTTGTATGGTAATGTACATCTATCTATACTTATAATAAATCTGTAGAGAGGTCAATTCTGTACATGAAATATATTTCCAAAATAACTATCAGGGGGTGATTAGGGATCGATACTGATACCAAAAATGCAATCAGTAAAATTATTGTCTGTCTGTCTTTTTAACAAAACTTGGTACAATTATTTTTCATACTCCTGAGCTGGTTATAGTATACTTTTCATCACGCTACAATCAGTAGGAGCAGAGCAGTGAAGGGAAATGTTGGGAAAACGGGAGAAGTTACTCCATTTTTTAAGCTTCCGTCGCATGTGCAACCTTAATGGTTAAAGCTTCACAGAAATCATGTATGACTACGATATACGACTTTGCCCCTTTTAAAGCTAATGAATACGCTTTAACGACTTGCTTTCATGATTTGAAAAGTATATATACTAAACTAGAGCATATGCTTGATAATTTTGTATAACGTTTTTTTTAATTATGTATTTATAACATTGTATAAAAAAATCATGAAGTTAGGTCTAACGCAGAAGAAAAACTGAGTTTTACATAGAATTTATCAAGCGGATTTTAATGAAACCTATACCATTTTATAGAAAAGTTAATTATCTGTCTTTTTGTATACGTATATATTTTTTTAATCGTACATTTACGTAAATTTTTGTGCTTTTGTCAAAACGTTGAGTTGAAATTACGGAGGGGCTCCACCGGGCGACGGGGGCAGTACGTCTGTGACCACTGTCACGGGTAGACGCTGTCACTCAGAGCGAGCACATTACGATGTAAATAAATTATTATATTTGTGATAAGATGACTGGTGAATTATAATTATTACATTGAAAAGGCACTACATGCGGATAAAATATTTTTTTGATGTGAATAACGTGTTTTCAAACCAAATCATCCATAATCTGTCATAATCTAAAATATGTGTACCTAAATTTGGCAGGACAAATATATTTTGTTATTAACTTACTAAATAATTAAATGTACTTTAGGATTTATATATGTATTTCTTTTAATACATTGCGTATTCAAAACGAGAATATTGCATACCTCATTTAAATTTTACATGTAGGTCGGAAATAATCGTCAAAATTAAAATTCTTTCATGTTATGTTACAATATTTCCTAATAGTTTGGAATTTATAGAAATAGTAGCTATAAGTCAGGGCATGGGATGATATCTTAAAAAAAACTTAATGGTTTGTAAATAAAACGGTTTATCCATGGGTAACAAGGTGGCGCTATTCTAAATTATTACCAATGAAAATATTTTTCTAAACACGTGAATTTGGGTTCGAGTTTCTTTGCTACGAGACGAATTTGAAAAAAAATGCAGAATATGATAAAAAAATAAGCTTACGCTATTCAAAGAGTATTGTAAAATTGTAAAGTGTATTGTATTGTCTGACTATTTTAGCTAGACCATTTTTCTATTTTGGATTGGTTACATTAGTTTTATTTTTAGGGTTCCGTAGTCCGACAAGGAACCCTTATAGTTTCGCAATGTCCGTCTGTCTCTCTGTTCGCGGCATAGCTCAGAGGCTCTTGGTACTAGAAAGCTGAAATTTAGTATAGATATGTGTATTGATCACGCCGAAAAAGTGGTAAAAATAAATAAAAAAAATAAAATAATTTAGTGGAGCTCCCGAACATGTGAAATGAGGATGAATATTTTTGTTGGGTAACCCTTCATGTAGGGTATCGTTAGATAGGTCTTTCAAAAATAAAAAAAACTAACTTTCGAAAACTATCACGGCAAAGTAGGCTTCACCGGTTACATAGTTATAGTTGACTAACTAAGACCTACTACGGAATCCTACTGCGTGTGGCCCGACACGCACTTGGCCGGTTTTTTTACTGGTAACATTGGGTAGTGATGCTTTACATAGCAACCATTTTAGAAGTTTAGTAAAAACGCCAAGTAAGCAGTCACATATGATATACATATTAATCTATTAGTCAAGGTATCTAATGTGGGATAATATTATATACACACAATCTAAAAGATAAGACGAAGCATAGTGTTTTAGAAATGAAGGTCCTACTTCACTATGCCACTCTTATGTTTTATTTTCAACACCAAATAGTATCCGACAGAACGTCGATTTTTGGCTAGGCCTAAGCCGATTAATAGGCAATCGCTTAATTCTTTGGCTAAAGCCCTGATAAATAAAAAGGACTTGATCTTCTTTAATTTTTGGTCCAGAAGTCAAAGACAGAAGAACTGAAAATGAAAAAAAAAAGATATATATTCAAATAGTATATTTAAGGTTCCGAACCAAAATAGTAAAAAGTAACCCTTATGGGATGCGACTTTCTCAGTCTGTCTGTCAGAGCTGATAATTACTTCAGGAATAACTAACCTTATCGATTTGGAATAATTGTTGAAATATATCGCAAATGGATAAAGTAGAAAAATACTACTTTCGAGGAAAAATGGAATTTAAAATTACAAAGTGTAGTTTCTACGTCATCATAATTATGAAAGGGCTTGATATAAAGGCTTGATGCATATTTTAATATTTTTTATGTTTTCTTCGACATCTTTTGGTATACGAATTAATTTTAAAAAAAAACTCTCCGTAGTTTGTAAAACAAACATTCTGAAATAATTAGACTTCCGTACATTTTTCTCTTAAATGCTTTTCTTAATATGGTATTTCGACCATTTTCCAATTCCAAGGTTATGTTTGAATTCCGATGAATTGTAGAATAGAATAGAATAGAATAGAAATATGCTTTATTGTACACCAAAAAGAAATGAAGACAGATACAACTTAATAAGAAAACTAAATGAAAATTGAGCTACTGCATGTCAATTTAATAATCTTTTTATAAAAAAATCTGTCAATTTTTGCGGTGAGTTTTTCTGATAAAATAATTATAAAAAACCTTTTATTAGTAATGTTTACGGCAATAAGGTCTATATCGGTTTGTTCGGTGAAAGAAAAAACTTGAATACGTCTTAACTCAAAGGATATTTAATTTGTACTAATTTCTTGACACCTTCAGTACTTAAATGAGTGGACTGTATGAATGTAATTTGAATGTGTGTGTGCCGTATGTCTGTATGCGTGAGAGGTTGCAACTAATGAATGTATGAACTTAATCTATTTAGACATACCGCCCACCAAAGGACGTAGTACTTTAAAACGAAAAAAAAGGTGTGTAAGTATACAAAAAAAAACAATATTTAAACTATAGAATGTGCTTATTTTACAAACATCAATAAGAAATATCTCAAAGTGTGCATTATGAGTACCTACCCTTTGCAACTATTTATGTGTACCTATGGCTAATGCTAGTTCTTAAATGCTATTCTTAATTAATGACATTTACAATCTTTCTTTACTGTATACAAGATAACCCCGCCCACCGTGATACAAAATGACTATTGCATTTATACCCTTTAAAAAAAGTATACTTAGCAAGCAGATACAATAGTTTGTACTTTTAATTTATAAACATAATACGACAATAATTAAGTGGGGTTTCAATCTTTAATTACCAATATAAAACAATTAACTGATGAATGCTAATGGTTTAACAAACAATAAAAAATTAAACCGCAAAAAACATGACTTAGCAAATGTCACATTTACAACACAAACTCATTAGAAAATTTGTTAAATTACATAACAATAAGTAGATGTACATAGATACATTGTAAGATCGTAGCTTAGTAAATTGACATCGCAATACTAATTAAACAATTTTACTTAGGTAATAAACATAATTTACTGATGGGACGTTTAAATTCGCCATTCCTACATTTAACAGATACAACACGTGCAATATTGTCTGGCCCTAAGTATTTTTTAGTTATTTTTCCTAAAATCCATTTAGCAGGTGGAATATTATCATCTCTCAAAATGACTATGTCACCAACTTCAGGCTCAGATTTTTTAGTGTTCCATTTATATCGCTGATTTAGATTAACCAAATACTCTTTATACCACCGCTTCCAAAAGTTATTTACCATCTTTTGTGTTAATCTCCATCTATCTAGACCTACAACATTATGATTAGAATTATCTTCATCGGGGATACTTATCAATGGTTCACCTATGAGAAAGTGTCCTGGTGTTAAAGCTTGAGGTTCATTAGGAGAATCGCTCATCACTGTGATTGGTCGAGAATTGAGACAGGCTTCGACCTGTGCTAAAACAGTAGACAACTCCTCATAGGTGAGCGTGCTATCTCCGATTACCTTGTATAAATGGGTTTTGACGCTGCGCACTCCAGCTTCCCACAGACCTCCAAAATTAGGTGCATGTGGAGGTATAAAGTGCCATGTTGTGTGTTCTAAGCTCAATAACTCCTCAATTTCACGTGGCACAGTTGATTTAGCTCGATCGAACATCTCACGAAGCTGTCTGTTGGCACCAACAAAATTAGTGCCATTGTCGCTATATAAATCTTGACAATGACCTCTTCGTGCCGTGAAACGCCTAAACGCTGCAATGAATGCCTTTGATGACAAATCAGTTACCACCTCTAAATGAATGGCTCGAGTACTCATGCAAATAAATAAACAAATATATCCTTTATAGGATTTCGCCCCTCTGCCAGGTGAGAATCTCAGACTAATAGGCCCCATGTAATCACAACCAGATGATTTAAAAGGACGGGTTGGTTTCAACCTGACTGCTGGAATTTGACCCATCAGTTGATTGCTTTTAGCCTTAGAATATCTCAAACACTTAATACACGATCTGTAGTGACTTTTAACTATCTCTTTTGCTCGCAATATCCAATATTTAGTTTTTAAATAACACAACATTGCTTGTGGTCCGCCGTGAAAAGTTTTAAAATGAGCATCACTAATTATAAGCTTGGTAAGATGGCTCTTAGCAGGCATAACGATAGGATGCTTTGTATCATAAATTACTTCTGACTCATCAATACGACCGCCAACTCTTAGTATCCCATTTTCATCAAAAATGGGACAAAGGTTGCGAAGCTTACTTTTCTTGGGGACAAATTTCTTCAACTTTAACTGCTTTATCTCTTCACTAAAATTCTCTTCTTGAACCTGCTTGATGCATACAATTAAACTCTTATGTATTTCTGCCGGTGTAATAACATTTGTATATAATTTTTGTTTTTCCCTCGGTAGTCTTAAATTCTGTAAAACTCTTCTCCAATAAGATATAGCTTTTAAGGTTTTAGACAGTGATGAAAACATAGTCCAGATAAATACATTTTTCAATACAGGTAAAGCAGTTAAAGATGTGTGTCTTTCTTCCTCATGAGTATCCTCGATAATAACAGTTTTATCGAACTTTGTAGTTGATTGTGAAAGCCAAGAAGGTCCCGACCACCATAATAAATGATTAGGTAAATCTTGTGTAGCTATGCCTCTTGAAACACAATCAGCTGGGTTCAAATCAGTTGAAACATGCCTCCATTGACTGTAGTCTAAAATATTTAGAATTTCCGACACACGATTGCTCACAAAAGTAGTCCAGCGGCTAGACCCTCCTCTCAACCAGGCTAGAACTATTGTTGAATCGGACCACGCATACAAGTTCTCCTTTGGAATGTTCATGATTTGTGAAACCTCGAAAATTAATTTTGCTGCTAAAGCTGCACCGCACAGTTCCAGTCTAGGGATTGATATCTCCTTCTCAATAGGGGCAACCTTGCTTTTTGCTGATACCAAGCTCACACAGATTTCGTCGTTATTATTAATAACGCGAATGTACACAGCAGCACCATACGCTACCTTTGATGCATCAGCAAATGCATGCAACTCAACTTTTAACCCTGGACTGAAACAATACCACCGTGGTATGTTTATTTTATGTAAATGTATTAAACTTGTTCTAAACTGTAACCATTCACTCGCTAAATCTGTAGTAAGTACATCATCCCAATCAAGCTTCGACTTCCACAGTTTTTGGATAAATATTTTTGCGGTGATTATCACGGGAGCAATCCACCCTAACGGGTCGTATAGTCGGGCCACATCCGACAATACTTGCCGTTTAATAATCGGTTTTTTTACATCTGGTAAGTCGAGTGAGTACTGAAAACAATCTATATTTTTATGCCATTTTAAGCCCAATACTTTCATGACAGTAGTTGATTTTAATTTCAAGGAATCGTCGCTACTGTGATTGTCCTCTCCTATATGTGTCAATAAATCTAGATTATTGCTACTAAATTTTTGTAGTTTGAAGCCACCACTGCTCATCAAATTGTTCATCTCATTATATATGTGAATAGCTTCTGGCAGCGTCTCACAGCCGGTCAGAAGATCGTCCATATAAAAGTCCCTCTTTGTAATGCTTGACGCTGTAGGAAATCTTGCATATTCTTCATCAGCTAACCTTTGAAGGGTTTTTACTGCCAAATACGGAGCGCACGCAGTACCAAAGGTCACTCGCAATAATTTAAAATGTTGTAATGGCTCGTCGGCTTGTGGTCTCCATACAATTCTTTGGAAGTCTGTGTCCTCAGTATTGACTTTCACCATTCTGAACATCTTGATAATATCTGCTACTATGCAGATCCTGTGGCTTCTCCAACGCATTAGGATGTGTCTTAAATCCTGCTGTAACTTGGGACCCACCATGAGATTATCATTGAGTGAGATGTTGTTCAGTCCTTTACATGACCCATCAAAAACTACCCGCACTTTTGTGGTGTCCTTATCCTCTCTAATGACAGCGTGGTGAGGAAGATAAACAGCCTTGGGATTATCAACTTCTTCTTCTTTTATTGGAGTCATGTGATTCATAGTAAGGTATTCATGTAGAACTTTGTTGTATGCTTCTTTTAAGGTATGATCTTTCTGCAGTTTCTTCTCTAAAAACTCATATCTTCTTGTAGCTATTACTACTGAATTTCCGTATTGACACTCTGGATCTTCTTTATCAAAAGGTAACTTAACTATAAATCTGCCTTCTTCATCTCGTTTAGTTGTCCTATCATAAAACTCTTCACATCGTCGTTCTGTGTCTGTCATCTTCTTCACTATCAAATTGGGCTCATTTTCCATTTCCCAAAATTTCTTAAGCAGCTCTTCTCCACTTAAGTGTAAATGCATGGTGATTATTCTATTATCAGCAGAAGTTGAATTTCTTGACACCCTCCCTGATAATACCCAACCTAGGGTAGTGTTTTGTGCCAATATTTTATTGTGACGTACGATACCATCCAATAAAATCTCACTGTATACTTCTGCTCCAAGAAGAATATCAATTTTACTAGGTGTGGCGTAACCTGGATCGGCTAGTGGTATTTTATCTAAATGAAGCCAATCAGGTGTATGTAACTCGGTTGAAGGAAGTAATGACGTAACAGATCGCAAAACATATGCATTTACCTGGATTGAAACCTCAAGGTCATGACGTGAAACCACTCGAAGAGAAACCATGTGCTTCACACTCGTGTAGCCACCGCCACCTATCCCGGAAACTGTACCGCTAACACGTTTACGAGAAAGTCCAAGTAATTGAACAGCTGACTCACTAATAAAAGACGCTTGCGACCCTTGATCCAATAAGCCTCTCAATTGTTGTTTGTACCCGTGCTCATTGAATGCCCAAACAGACACAGTAGCTAACAAAACTCGACTCGGTTCTAAACCTCGACTCGAAAAATTAGTTGAAATAGGTGTACTCACGGGTTTGTCTGACTCACTCTGCACAGAAACATCCAAACTCTTTGGTACGCTGCTCACTTCCTTCTCAAAATGCAGTAATGAATGGTGCCTCCTGCCACATCGCTTGCAACTCGCTGAATTGCGACATTTAATAACTGGATGAGATGGAGAGAAACAATTAAAACACAAGTTATTGTTTTTAACATAATCTTGCCTTTCTCTTACACTGAGTTGACTAAATTCTTTGCAATGGTATAAATAGTGTTCACCTTTACATTTAGAACATTTAATTTTAGCAGTTACGTTAGAATTACTCTTATTACTTTCAATAGACCCATGAAAAGATTTCGACTTTGTGCTAGTATTAGTACGTACCTTATTAGAGTCTATCATCTCCAGCGACCTAAATCTTGATTCTAAAAACTCAGATAATTGTGTCCATGTTGGTAAATCGTCACTAAGTATACCTAATTGATATTCCCACTGCTTGATGGATTCAGGATCTAATTTAGAAACTACTAAATAAATAACAAATGCATCGTTAATTCGCTCATTACTAATACCCATACTATGCAAAGATTGTAAGCAAGTTGTAGTTGTATCTAATAAATGTCGAATGGCACTGGAAGACTCGACCGCAACAGGTTTTTGCATAAACAATAATTTCATAAGTGCATTACAATTATAACGCTTATTATCGTAACGTTTAAGTAACAATTTCCAGGCTTCTTCATAATTATTATCAGTGATAGAAAAATTACGTAACAAACATTCCGGTTCACCCGACAAGTTACTTTTAAGATAATGCAATTTTTGCACTGGAGACAAATTCTTGTTGTTATGAATCAGCGAAATAAACATATCATAAAACGATTGCCACTCAACATATTTACCACTAAACGTAGGTAACTGCACACGTGGTAACTTAACCTCGCACTCACTGACCGTTTGTCCAGCACTTAATTTCGGTGTTACGGACGAGATTCCACTCGATGACGCGGTGTAGGGCTGCAGAGCTTCTTTCAATAAGGTTTTGTATGATACGTATGATTCCTCGAACTCCTCGTACATGTCCTCAGTAAAATATGTATCCTGTTTATCCATCGGGGTCACCTTGCCTATTATCGCCTTGTGACCATCTTTGAAAACTGTCCATAGCTGCTCCAAATTGTCTAATCTGGTTTCTAAATAAGGTTTTTTAATGCGATCTTTGGGTGTCTTTTTATAGTTTTTCTCCGCTTTCCTCAGTTTCTCCAGTAGTTCTTTCTGATATGCCAGAAGTACTTCCATGGTGTACAAATGTGTATAAGACGTTGAAACTCCAAAATCCAAACAACTTGATATAGATTTGTATGATTATTTTGCTAATGATTTACTAATTACTCGCACGAAGTTAGCAAAGATAATCCGCTCAGGAATGCAATTGTTCTCGCGGCGACGGCGCGGTCACCAGATTCTATTCAATAAAAATCCGGCTCGAAGGACCATATGTTTACGGCAATAAGGTCTATATCGGTTTGTTCGGTGAAAGAAAAAACTTGAATACGTCTTAACTCAAAGGATATTTAATTTGTACTAATTTCTTGACACCTTCAGTACTTAAATGAGTGGACTGTATGAATGTAATTTGAATGTGTGTGTGCCGTATGTCTGTATGCGTGAGAGGTTGCAACTAATGAATGTATGAACTTAATCTATTTAGACAAGTAATATAAGGTAAAAAGATAAAGATCAAAAATATTTAAATCGGTAATTATAAATGATTTCAAAGTCAAAAATCGATATTGCATCTTTCTAAAAGATTATCGAAATGCCATACAATGGTAGGATTTTTTTCCATTACTTTATTTCTTCAATAATGCATGAAACCGTGGAAAAGGGTCGTACAAATTTGGTGCTTGAAAATGTAACAGCTAATTCTCATTCAGACTAAGTCTATATCCGAATTTAGCACATTTATTTTTGCATTGATTTTTTGCTTTGCGGCACTTTCAAAATTAGGCCCAAAACGGGTGAATTTCCATTGTTCATGATAGGTAAAAATTTAATAAATCCTGGTCATAATCGGAATCTTTACTATCCCACTTTTGGGTATGACTGGTAGATTGGTGATTTCAGACCGTGTAGTCCAGGTTTCCTCACGATGTTTTCCTTCACCGTTAGTCAATGGTGTCTAAGTTATACTAAAAAAAGTGCATGTAAAACTTTGGAATAGTCAGATTCGTAATTTCTAGGTTTCGAAGTTCGAATCTGCATACTCATAAATGAGATGCAGGTGCCTTAGCAAAGAAGCCACAATGACTTTTTACTAATATGTTCGGTGTATCAACTTAATAATATAAATAAAACTACCTGCAGTTTATTTAAAATATTAACATCATTTGTAATACAGTCTCACTCACTTTTAGGTCTTTAAACGTAATAGATTATTCAATTTCGGTTCTGTTGGTGTCAAAACTTAGGCCAATTTTAAGCTAATGGTTTGGCCAAAGCTTTTTTTTTTTTTTTTTCGGATGGGAAATCATCAAATGACCCCTCCCGCCGTGGGTGGGGCGGGTGGGAGTGTCAGACTCTTACTGACTAAAACCCATCCATGTTCCTTCTTCAGCCCTTTGTATTCCGGGGGCGCGGTATCTCTTTCGAACGTCCCGCAGCCCCGGCAGGCTATGGCCCAGTGGGAGGGCCCCGTCGCTATTGCGTTTGGCCAAAGCTGATGCCAAAGGTTTGGTCGGACACTTTACAGATGAATCAGAAACGTCGGACTAATTAACTGGCTTCCAGGCTCTCCTTACAAAACTAATATGATTTTCCTATACAAGTGAAGATGAGCTGAAGTTATTTGAGAAGCAGCAGATGTCGTAAAATGCAAATATGAAAAAAACTTGCGTGCATTTCTGTTAGAAGAGCTCAAAATGGACACCAATATGGCCTAAAAATTAACTCCTATAGTGCGATTTTATCTGTCTGTCTGTCCATCTTTCACAGCGGATTAATTCAAGAATGCTAGTTTCAGATTTTTTTCTTGAAACTTGTAACAATTCAGATCGATAAATATGTTTTGCAGATTAAAGAAGTTGAAAATATTTTTGCTTTTCTGGCAAACGAAGTATGCAGTGGGGGTTGGAAATTTAAAATTAGTGTTTCGAAGTATTACTCAGACAGATGTTATTTGTATTTCTAGTTTTATATCTTAGACATGCATATCAAAATACAATATGCGACTGTCCTTAGAATCTCTACATAATATTATGGTCACCCGTCAAAGTTCTTCAAAATATAAAATGACAAGCGTGCGGTGTGCATTGCGGGGTCGCGGGGGGGAAGCTCAAGCTCCGCCCATTTGCTCAAGGTCATTGGCGGTAGTCGTCGTCTTAAAATTCTGCCATATTTAAAGTATCTATGTAATTGTACATTCGGACATATGAACATTCTGCCTAACAATAAGTATACTAAATATTTTTTATACAATATCAATTCGTTTAAACAAAATTATGCCAAGTGTGTTATGCCAAATAAATTACAGAGCATAAAAATCCCCGGTTCCCTCCATCTGGCAGATGGAGGGAACCTCTCCCCGGTCGAGTCGGATTGCCGACCCGACTATGAGAGTGAGGGAATAGATTTAATTGTTAAAAGAATTGGTGGATTACATTTTCAGTATAATCCACGCGCCAGATGTTTTAATGATACCTGAAGCGTTAATTATTTATTTTTGCTCCGATTTTTGGAAAGGCTCGCTCGACGATTTCTCCCTAATGTGATGTAACAATAAAATACATACACCCAGTTGGCAGTTGAACCTCGTCCATTTCATTTCTCTCCCGAAACTTGTACCTACAAACCCAAACACAATGTTTCTCCGATCAGTATATCCCGAGTTATAGTGGGTTTGATTTTCAGCAACGGGGAATCAAAAAAAAAAAAAATCAAAAAAAAAAATTAAATATAAAAAAAAATATTTTGTATCGTAGATATTACCTACAATACAACTTAAAAACCCGGGAGTAAGCAAGTCGGAGTCAAAGAATCCTAAATCAATTTGCACAAAGTGCGGGTAACAATTTTCCACAACGACTAAAATGTTTTTATTTAACACGACATTTTGTGCAAATTGACGTAAAAATTCCTATATTTATATTAATCTGACGTATTCCGGAGTCAATTGAAATCTTCAATATGACACAAAGCTGTTTGCACAACCTTTTACATCAATCGTGCATCGCGATGGCAAGTTGTGCAAAACGGGATCGTGCAAAAAGTTTACCTGGCCCGTGTAAAAAGGGTGGGTAGGCGGGGTTTTTTTTGCGTTTTTCTGATGCTATAAGAACGGGAGTGGTGTCAAAAGACGCAGCTCGTCAACAGCTATCTAACGGTATGTCACACTATGGAAGTTGCTTTACAAATTTTGAAAAAAGCTCAAAATAACACTTTTTCAGATGGAAAATGGTCTAAAAAAAGTATTTCTACACGGAAATGACTAAATCCAGACAGGTAAGAGGGGTTTGAAAATTAATAAATTGACAGGATTTAGAAATAATTGCATATTTGGTATTTCTACTGAAAAATTTGTACCAATTTTTTACTAATAGCCGGTTGCACCAAACTTTCCATCATTTAAAGCATTTGTAAGTGCAAATAATTTCGCACCTAGAAGTCCCGAAGAGCGAGAATGATAGGAATTATAATAATGTAAAACAGCCTGAGGATACGCTGATAACTTTTTTTTTAAAGTCCACCTAAAACTTTACAACCTAATGAAAGTGAACCTAACCACAGCGAACCTGACTTACACAAACCTAACCATTTTTTTTAATAGTCCACCTACCTTCTGAAAACATACCGCAAGTGAACCTAACCACAGCGAACCTAACTTAAACAAACCTAATTTGTTTTTTTACAGTCCTCCTACCCTCTGAAAACCTACCCGAAGTGGACCTAACCACAGCGAACCTAACTTAAACAAACCTAACCATTTTTTTTAATAGTCCACCTACCTTCTGAAAACCTACCGCAAGTGAACCTAACCACAGCGAACCTAACTTAAACAAACCTAACCTGTTTTTTTACAGTCCTCCTACCCTCTGAAAACCTACCCGAAGTGGACCTAACCACAGCGAACCTAACTTAAACAAACCTAACCTTTTTTTTATAGTCCTCCTACCTTCTGAAACCTACCGAAATTGAACCTAACCACAGCGAACCTAACTTAAACAAACCTAACCTTTTTTTTTGTAGTTCTCCTACCCTCTGAAATCCTACCCAAAGTGAACCTAACCACAGCGAACCTAACTAACACAAACCTAACCTTTTTTTTAAATAGTCCACCTACCCTCTGAAAACCTACCAAAAGTGAACCTAACTTAAACAAACCTAACCTTTTTTTTATAGTCCTCCTACCCTCTGAAAACCTACTCGAAGTGAACCTAACCACAGCGAACCTAGCTAAAACAAACCTAACCTTTTTTTTTAAAGTCCTCCTACCCTCTGATAACCTACCCAAAGTGAACCTAACCACAGCGAACCTAACTTAAACAAACCTAACCTTTTTTTTATAGTCCTCCTACCCTCTGAAAACCTACTCGAAGTGAACCTAACCACAGCGAACCTAGCTAAAACAAACCTAACCTTTTTTTTTAAAGTCCTCCTACCCTCTGATAACCTACCCAAAGTGAACCTAACCACAGCGAACCTAACTTAAACAAACTTAACCTTTTTTTTATAGTCCTCCTACCTTCTGAAAACCTACCCGAAGTGGACCTAACCACAGCGAACCTAACTTAAACAAACCTAACCTTTTTTTTTATAGTCCTCCTCCCTTCTGAAAACCTACCGAAATTGAACGTAACCACAGCGAACCTAACTTAAACAAACCTAACCTTTTTTTTTATAGTTCTCCTACCCTCTGAAATCCTACCCAAAGTGAACCTAACCACAGCGAACCTAACTTAAACAAACCTAATTTGTTTTTTTACAGTCCTCCTACCCTCTGAAAACCTACCCGAAGTGGACCTAACCACAGCGAACCTAACTTAAACAAACCTAACCATTTTTTTTAATAGTCCACCTACCTTCTGAAAACCTACCGCAAGTGAACCTAACCACAGCGAACCTAACTTAAACAAACCTAACCTGTTTTTTTACAGTCCTCCTACCCTCTGAAAACCTACCCGAAGTGGACCTAACCACAGCGAACCTAACTTAAACAAACCTAACCTTTTTTTTATAGTCCTCCTACCTTCTGAAACCTACCGAAATTGAACCTAACCACAGCGAACCTAACTTAAACAAACCTAACCTGTTTTTTTACAGTCCTCCTACCCTCTGAAAACCTACCCGAAGTGGACCTAACCACAGCGAACCTAACTTAAACAAACCTAACCTTTTTTTTATAGTCCTCCTACCTTCTGAAACCTACCGAAATTGAACCTAACCACAGCGAACCTAACTTAAACAAACCTAACCTTTTTTTTTGTAGTTCTCCTACCCTCTGAAATCCTACCCAAAGTGAACCTAACCACAGCGAACCTAACTAACACAAACCTAACCTTTTTTTTAAATAGTCCACCTACCCTCTGAAAACCTACCAAAAGTGAACCTAACTTAAACAAACCTAACCTTTTTTTTATAGTCCTCCTACCCTCTGAAAACCTACTCGAAGTGAACCTAACCACAGCGAACCTAGCTAAAACAAACCTAACCTTTTTTTTTAAAGTCCTCCTACCCTCTGATAACCTACCCAAAGTGAACCTAACCACAGCGAACCTAACTTAAACAAACCTAACCTTTTTTTTATAGTCCTCCTACCCTCTGAAAACCTACTCGAAGTGAACCTAACCACAGCGAACCTAGCTAAAACAAACCTAACCTTTTTTTTTAAAGTCCTCCTACCCTCTGATAACCTACCCAAAGTGAACCTAACCACAGCGAACCTAACTTAAACAAACTTAACCTTTTTTTTATAGTCCTCCTACCTTCTGAAAACCTACCCGAAGTGGACCTAACCACAGCGAACCTAACTTAAACAAACCTAACCTTTTTTTTTATAGTCCTCCTCCCTTCTGAAAACCTACCGAAATTGAACGTAACCACAGCGAACCTAACTTAAACAAACCTAACCTTTTTTTTTATAGTTCTCCTACCCTCTGAAATCCTACCCAAAGTGAACCTAACCACAGCGAACCTAACTTAAACAAACCTAATTTGTTTTTTTACAGTCCTCCTACCCTCTGAAAACCTACCCGAAGTGGACCTAACCACAGCGAACCTAACTTAAACAAACCTAACCATTTTTTTTAATAGTCCACCTACCTTCTGAAAACCTACCGCAAGTGAACCTAACCACAGCGAACCTAACTTAAACAAACCTAACCTGTTTTTTTACAGTCCTCCTACCCTCTGAAAACCTACCCGAAGTGGACCTAACCACAGCGAACCTAACTTAAACAAACCTAACCTTTTTTTTATAGTCCTCCTACCTTCTGAAACCTACCGAAATTGAACCTAACCACAGCGAACCTAACTTAAACAAACCTAACCTTTTTTTTTGTAGTTCTCCTACCCTCTGAAATCCTACCCAAAGTGAACCTAACCACAGCGAACCTAACTAACACAAACCTAACCTTATTTTTAAATAGTCCACCTACCCTCTGAAAACCTACCAAAAGTGAACCTAACTTAAACAAACCTAACCTTTTTTTTATAGTCCTCCTACCCTCTGAAAACCTACTCGAAGTGAACCTAACCACAGCGAACCTAGCTAAAACAAACCTAACCTTTTTTTTTAAAGTCCTCCTACCCTCTGATAACCTACCCAAAGTGAACCTAACCACAGCGAACCTAACTTAAACAAACCTAACCTTTTTTTTATAGTCCTCCTACCCTCTGAAAACCTACTCGAAGTGAACCTAACCACAGCGAACCTAGCTAAAACAAACCTAACCTTTTTTTTTAAAGTCCTCCTACCCTCTGATAACCTACCCAAAGTGAACCTAACCACAGCGAACCTAACTTAAACAAACTTAACCTTTTTTTTATAGTCCTCCTACCTTCTGAAAACCTACCCGAAGTGGACCTAACCACAGCGAACCTAACTTAAACAAACCTAACCTTTTTTTTTATAGTCCTCCTCCCTTCTGAAAACCTACCGAAATTGAACGTAACCACAGCGAACCTAACTTAAACAAACCTAACCTTTTTTTTTATAGTTCTCCTACCCTCTGAAATCCTACCCAAAGTGAACCTAACCACAGCGAACCTAACTAACACAAACCTAACCTTTTTTTTAAATAGTCCACCTACCCTCTGAAAACCTACCGAAAGTGAACCTAACTTAAACAAACCTAACCTTTTTTTTATAGTCCTCCTACCCTCTGATAACCTACCCAAAGTGAACCTAACCACAGCGAACCTAACTAAAGCAAACCTACCCTTTTTTTTAAAGTCCACCAACGGTCTCAAAACCTAACTTAAACAAACCTAACCTTTTTTTTTATAGTCCTCCTACCTTCTGAAAACCTACCGAAATTGAACCTAACCACAGCGAACCTAACTTAAACAAACCTAACCTTTTTTTTATAGTTCTCCTACCCTCTGAAATCCTACCCAAAGTGAACCTAACCACAGCGAACCTAACTAACACAAACCTAACCTTTTTTTTAAATAGTCCACCTACCCTCTGAAAACCTACCGAAAGTGAACCTAACTTAAACAAACCTAACCTTTTTTTTTAAAGTCCTCCTACCCTCTGAAAACCTACCCAAAGTGAACCAAACCACAGCGAACCTAACTTACACAAAACTAACCATTTTTTTTAAAAGTCCACCCACCTTCTGAAATCCTACCCAAAGTGAACCTAACTCAAACAAACCTAATCTTTTTTTTTTTACTAGCTTCCCGCCAGCGGTTTCGCCCACGATATTTTAGGGATACAAAACCTTGACAAATTATATACTAAAACCTTCCTCATGAATCACTCTATCTATTAAAAAAACCGCATCAAAATCTGTTGCGTAGTTTTTTTTTTAAAGATAAACCTACCGAAAGTGAACCTAACTTAAACAAACCTAAATTTTTTTTTTTTTTTTTAAGTCCTACCAGCAGAAACCTACCGCAAGCATACATAGGGATATAGGGACAGAAAAAGCGATTTTGTCTTAAACTATGTACTGATAGTCCACCTGTCCTGTGAAAACCGGGGGACTGTAAGACTGTTGCTGATTATAAACCATTTGGGGTTTCCATTTTCGTACGTTAGTCCGGGGCCGTGGGGATCCATATTCATCTGCAGCTTAATTGAGGTTGTTTTGCTCAGGTTAGGTTTGCTCAGGTTAGGTTTGCTCAGGTTAGGTTTGCTCAGGTTAGGTTAGGTTAGGTTAGGTTAGGTTAGGTTAGGTTAGGTTAGGTTAGGTTAGGTTAGGTTAGGTTAGGTTATCCTACCCAAAGTGAACCTAACCACAGCGAACCTAACTAACACAAACCTAACCTTTTTTTTAAATAGTCCTCCTCCCTTCTGAAAACCTACCGAAATTGAACGTAACCACAGCGAACCTAACTTAAACAAACCTAACCTTTTTTTTTATAGTTCTCCTACCCTCTGAAATCCTACCCAAAGTGAACCTAACCACAGCGAACCTAACTAACACAAACCTAACCTTTTTTTTAAATAGTCCACCTACCCTCTGAAAACCTACCGAAAGTGAACCTAACTTAAACAAACCTAACCTTTTTTTTATAGTCCTCCTACCCTCTGATAACCTACCCAAAGTGAACCTAACCACAGCGAACCTAACTAAAGCAAACCTACCCTTTTTTTTAAAGTCCACCAACGGTCTCAAAACCTAACTTAAACAAACCTAACCTTTTTTTTTATAGTCCTCCTACCTTCTGAAAACCTACCGAAATTGAACCTAACCACAGCGAACCTAACTTAAACAAACCTAACCTTTTTTTTATAGTTCTCCTACCCTCTGAAATCCTACCCAAAGTGAACCTAACCACAGCGAACCTAACTAACACAAACCTAACCTTTTTTTTAAATAGTCCACCTACCCTCTGAAAACCTACCGAAAGTGAACCTAACTTAAACAAACCTAACCTTTTTTTTTAAAGTCCTCCTACCCTCTGAAAACCTACCCAAAGTGAACCAAACCACAGCGAACCTAACTTACACAAAACTAACCATTTTTTTTAAAAGTCCACCCACCTTCTGAAATCCTACCCAAAGTGAACCTAACTCAAACAAACCTAATCTTTTTTTTTTTACTAGCTTCCCGCCAGCGGTTTCGCCCACGATATTTTAGGGATACAAAACCTTGACAAATTATATACTAAAACCTTCCTCATGAATCACTCTATCTATTAAAAAAACCGCATCAAAATCTGTTGCGTAGTTTTTTTTTTAAAGATAAACCTACCGAAAGTGAACCTAACTTAAACAAACCTAAATTTTTTTTTTTTTTTTTAAGTCCTACCAGCAGAAACCTACCGCAAGCATACATAGGGATATAGGGACAGAAAAAGCGATTTTGTCTTAAACTATGTACTGATAGTCCACCTGTCCTGTGAAAACCGGGGGACTGTAAGACTGTTGCTGATTATAAACCATTTGGGGTTTCCATTTTCGTACGTTAGTCCGGGGCCGTGGGGATCCATATTCATCTGCAGCTTAATTGAGGTTGTTTTGCTCAGGTTAGGTTTGCTCAGGTTAGGTTTGCTCAGGTTAGGTTAGGTTAGGTTAGGTTAGGTTGGGGTGCGCGCAGAAAACCTCCCCGTGTGTCTGGTGGCTGCTGGTCCCTTTCGGATACGTCCGGGGGGAAGAGCAGTCACTGGGCCGGTGCACCCTGGGCACGGGCAATAATCTCTTCGTGGGGGGTGGGGTAGAGGAGATTATTGCTCGTGGCGAATTTCTGCAGGAGCGGAGAAGTCGCTCCCGACGGCTCCCTTTCGTCACTCTGCACGCTGCAGAGCGCACGCTAAGGGAGCGAGGTGGTGTGCCGCGAGGCGCTTCACGCCTTGCGGTCTGGAGCAGTGGCAGGCTTGCCGCTGCTCGAGGTGGAATCCTTTATGGACATTTCAGAAAAAAAAAAAAAAAAAAAAAAAAAAAAAAAAAAAAAAAACATAAAATTTGAAAAAACCACTAAAAATTATTACATAAAATACAAAATCTACAAAAAAAATACAAAAACAAAAAACCAAAGAGAAAATTCATAAAACAAATCTACAAAATACCACAAAAAAAAAAAAATATATATATTAGCATTAAGTTTAGTTTTAAGATGCCGAACCACGGGCGGCTTAGCCTGTTTCGAGGCATTCGCGGGCCTCGGGAGGACCAAATTCCCTCCCAAAAAGTGCGACCGCATCACCTTGGGGAAGTGGTGTGAGTATGTTCCCATATCGTAATGAAAATGTCCGTCAACGAAAAGAGTTTGTCGTGCGCTCCGGCTGACGCCCGGCGCTCGCGGGTACCCGGGCCCGCGAGTGTTAAATTGACTACCGAAGTCTGCACAGGGGTGGGCAACCAGGCCCCTGTGTCAGAATCATCTACTGGCGGAAGCGTTCCGTTTACCGGCCTAGTACTTGCCGGTAACAAGAGCCGAGGAGGCTCCAGTCCCTTCGGGGACATCCTGTCCGACGGGGAGTCGCGCGGACCTACCTCCAAATTTTGGAGGAAACGTCCGCGCGATGTGGCCTCGGACCGACCGGGGTCGATGGGCTTCTCCTCCAGCGAGGAGAGCCTATCGGCTCCCAAAATGCCGACAGCGCGGCGAGGCGGTGTGGCCTCGCGGTCGCGGCCGCGGCGTGATCCGCAGGGACGGTTCCTTCCGCGTCCCGACACGCCGGCGGCCAGTGAGAGGGAGGAGACAGACCGCGAGGCGATGGGTGAGGACCCTGGCGGCGTGAGCAGTGCTTCCCTAGGGAGCACCAAAGCCGAGCTCAACGCCGCCAGGAGAGAGCAGCGGAAGGCTGCGGCCGTGGACGAGGTGTCCGAGATGGCCAGGCGCGCTCGAGAGCGCAGGGCCGCGCAAGCGGCAGGAGGAGAGGAGTTGTCGGCGGTGGACCTGAGTCGTCAGGTGTTGGACGGCGTGGACGTGGTCCTAAAGGTTGCCACCAAATCCGGCAGCCTGAAGGGCACGTTCACCCGTGCCTTGAAGGAAGCCGCCGACGACATCAGAGAGGCGGTGGGTACCCTCCTCAACCGGTCGGCCTCGGACGAGGTCTCCAGGCTGCAGGAGGAAAACTGCCGCCTCCGTTCGGATCTGGAGGATCTCCGCAGAGAAGTCGCTGCGCTGAGCGAGCAGCGGCGGCGACAACCTGCCTCCGATCCCCCTCCTGTCGCAGCGACGCCGACTCCCGCACTGGTGCCGAACAACGCACGATCAACGGACGATGAAGTGGAAAGAATCGTCCGGATCTGCATGCTCCAGTGCGGGAGCATGATGAATGCCCGCCTCGAGGCGATTTCCCGACGTCTCCCGCAGGAGACCCTCCGGCCGCCTCTTGCGGCGGATAAACGGAGGGCAGAAGAGGCGTCGAGACCTGCGTCGGCAAAGGGGCAGCCCGCGGAGGGTGCAAAAAAGCCCGCGGAGGGAACCCCTGCTGAGCCCACGACTTCCGGGTCCAAGGGCGAGACCTGGGCGACAGTCGTGGGCCGAAAGAAGGCCCGCAAAGCCGCCAAGAAGGCGACGGCCACCGCACGCGCTCCCAGCGGTCCCGCAAAGGCGGCTCCGCAACCTGCGCGTCGCGGCGCTGCAAAGGGCGGTCGCAAAGCGCCGACTATTCGCGCCCCGCGCTCCGAAGCTGTAACGGTCACTTTACAGCCTGGAGCTTCGGAGAGGGGCGTGACGTACCAGTCGGTGCTTGCCGAGGCCAAGGCCAAGATCAAGCTTGCGGATCTTGGCCTGCAGTCCGTGACGCTCAGGCAAGCCGTCACGGGGGCGCGGCTATTCGAGGTGGCCGGTGCAGCCAGCGGCAGCGTCGAAAAGGCGGACGCTCTGGCCGCCAAGCTCAGGGAGGTCCTCAAGCCTGAGGACGTCCGGGTCTCCAGACCCTGCAAAACCGCAGAGGTGCGGATTGCTGGGCTGGACGATTCCGTGACCCCTGAGGAGGTGGTGGCGGCCGTCGCTCGGAGCGGCGAGTGTCCGCCTGACAACGTGCGGGCCGGCGACATTCGCGCCGACGCTACCGGGCTCGGCATGGTCTGGGTCCGGTGTCCTGTGGCGTCGGCGAAGAAGATCGCCAACAGTGGTCGATTGCTGGTGGGCTGGGTTGCAGCGAGAGTCAAGCTCCTGCAGCCCAGGGCCCTGCGGTGCTTCCGGTGTCTGGAACTGGGGCACGTCCGGGCAAAGTGCACCGCCGAGGTGGACCGCAGCGATGTCTGTTATCGCTGCGGCCGGCCCGGCCACAAGGCGGCCCAGTGCTCCGCTGAGCCCAACTGCAGCCTCTGTACAGCTGCAGGAAGGCCAGCGGGCCACAAAGTGGGCGGAAAGGCCTGTGGCGTGCCTGCCAGCAAGGCCAAAAGCAAAAAGAGGAGCAATAAGCCTGCCGGGGGAGTCTCGCAACCCCCGCAGGCTGGCTCGGCCGACTCCCGGCCCAGGACTGATGCCGAGGTGATGGAGACCAATCAATAATGGCTCTCCATCTCCTCCAGGGCAACATCAACCACTCTGCCAGAGCTCAGGATCTCCTGCTCCAGAGCATGGCAGAGTGGTCGATTCACGTGGCTGTGGTCGCCGAACCGTATTTTGTCCCCGCCCGCGACAACTGGGTGGGGTGTTTGGACGGTTTGGTGGCCATAATCGGCGGGGCTCTGATCGATCCGTCTCGGGGCCGCGGCTGGGTTGCCGCGGTTTCGGACGGCATCGCTGTTGTGGGGGCGTATTTCTCCCCCAACAAGAGTCTCGCCGACTTCGAGAGGTTCCTTGTCGAGTTGGGCGCCGTCGTAGGCCGCTACCTCCCTCGTCCCGTACTGCTGCTCGGGGATCTCAACGCCAAGTCATCGGCGTGGGGATCCCCGGTCACCGATCCTCGGGGCGAGGCGCTGGAGGAGTGGGCGGTGACGACCGGTCTGGTCGTCCTAAATCGGGGCTCGGAATTCACGTGCGTGCGGCAGCGGGGCGGGTCCATAGTGGACGTCTCGTTCGCAAGCCCCTCTGTCGCTAGCAGAGTCCGCGACTGGCGTGTCGCCGTGGAGGTGGAGACGCTATCGGATCATCGATACATCCGATTCGACGTCTCCGCCCAGACCGCGCGCGACCGCCGTCCAGCAGCCCCGAACAACGACGGCCCGCGCTGGGCGCTTAAGCGCATCGACAGGGACCTACTCGAAGAAGCTGCAATTGTCCAGTCCTGGATAAGGGAGTCGGCGACCGACGGCACCGTCGACGTCGAAGCGGAGGCGCTGTGGTTCCGCGGGGCGATGACGCAGATTTGCGACGCGTCCATGCCCCGCGCCCGCACACAGTCCGCAAAGCGCCAAGTGTACTGGTGGACCGCCGAGATCGCGCAGTTGCGCGTCGCGTGTGTGGCGGCCCGTCGCCAGTACACTCGACACCGCCGACGACGTCGACGGAATACCGTCGAAGAGGACGCGCTGTATGAGGTGTACCGCGCGTCCAAGGAGAGGCTGTGGCTAGCCATCGGCGACTCGAAGTCGCAGGCCAGGGAAGAGCTGCTGGGGTCCCTAGACCGAGATCCGTGGGGGCGCCCCTACCGCATGGTGCGAGGCAAGTTACGCCCCTGGGCGCCCCCACTCACGGAGGGACTACAGCCCCAGCTGCTGAAGGAGGTTGTTTCGGCCCTCTTCCCTGAGCAGGCGGAGCACGATCCGCCGTCGATGGCTTCGCCCTTGGCCACAGACTCTCCCGAAGAGGAGAGCACCCAGGTCCCAGAAGTGACACAAGCAGAGACGAGAGCGGCCGTGTCGCGGCTCCGTGCGAAGAACACTGCGCCCGGGCCCGACGGAGTTCCTGGCCGAGCTCTCGTCCTCGCTCTGAAGGAGCTAGAGCCCCATCTGAGAGGGCTCTTCACTGCATGCCTCGAGCGGGGCCAGTTTCCCAGCGTGTGGAAGGAGGGGAGGCTGGTCCTGCTCAAGAAGGAGGGGCGCCCCGCGGACTCGCCGTCCGCGTACCGGCCCATAGTGCTGCTCGACGAGGCGGGCAAACTGTTGGAGCGGATTATCGCAGATCGCCTCGTCAGCCACTTGTCTGCAGAAGGGCCGGACTTGGCGGACAGCCAGTACGGCTTTCGTCGTGGGCGCTCCACCGTGGACGCTATAATGCGTGTGAGAGCCCTGGCGGAGGAAACGGTGTCCCGGGGTGGGGTGGTGTTGGCAGTATCGTTGGATATATCCAACGCCTTCAACACCCTGCCCTGGAGTTGTATACGGGAGGCACTTGTCTACCATCGCGTGCCTCCCTACCTCCGCCGCACAGTAGGGGCTTATCTGGAGGCAAGATGTGTCACTTATAGGGGACGTGACGGCGCAGGAAGGCGCGTCACTTCGTGCGGTGTTCCACAGGGATCGGTTCTGGGTCCGCTCCTGTGGAACATCGGGTACGACTGGGTGCTCAGAGGTGAGCTCCCGTCGGGCGCAGACTTGACGTGTTACGCGGACGACACGCTTGTCACAGCCCGAGGGAGCTCCCACAGGGAAGCAGCGTTGCTAGCCACGGCTGCGGTGTCACAGGTGGTGAGCCGCATCCGTCGCCTGGGCCTGGAGGTGGCCCTGAGCAAGTCGGAGGCCATCGTGTTCCATGGCCCCCGACGCGCGCCGCCGCCGGGATCACACATCGTGGTCGGTGGGGCCCGGATAGCTGTCGAGTCCACCATGAAATACCTGGGATTGGTGCTCGACAGCCGATGGGAATTCGGACCCCACTTCCGGCGGCTGGCGCCCAAGCTGATGGGCGCGGCGGGCGCGCTTTCAACGCTGCTTCCCAATATGGGGGGCCCGAGCGCCGCCTGTAGGCGGTTGTACGTGGGGATCGTGCGGTCCATGGCCCTGTATGGGGCCCCGGTGTGGGCGATGGACCTGACGGCCTGCACCATCGCCATTCTGCGAAAGCCGCAGAGGGCGATGGCCGTCAGGGTCGTCCGCGGGTACCGCACGATCTCCTACGAGGCGGCTTGCGCTCTGGCCGGATCCCCGCCCTGGGACCTGGAGGCGAAAGTACTCGCGTCACTGTATCGGTGGCGCGAGGAAGAGCGGGCACGGGGCTTCAGACCGGTGCAGCGGCAGATCGCGCTGCGCCGAACGGAGCTCCGTCAGGTCTTGGTGGCGGAATGGCGGGAAAGGCTTCTGCGCCCTACCGCCGGCCTCGCTACCGTCGAGGCGATCCGGCCAGTGCTCGACGCATGGCTCGGGAGAAGGCACGGCTCCCTGTCGTTTCGGGTGACGCAGGTGCTGTCGGGGCATGGGTGCTTCGGCAGGTACCTGTGTCGCATAGGCAGGGAGTCGGACGCTCGGTGCCACCACTGCGTCCATTGCGGGGAGGACACGGCGCAACACACGCTCCGGGAGTGTGTGTCCTGGGAGGAGCAGCGCCGTGCCCTCACCTCGGTAGTAGGAGGCGATCTGTCGCTGCCGGCCGTTGTTCGGAGTATGGTCGGCAGCGCAGAGTCGTGGGACGCGGTGGTGTCCTTCTGCGAGGACGTGATGTCGCAGAAGGAAGCTGCGGAGCGGGAAAGGGAGATTTCCACTCTCGACCCCGCCCGCAGCAGGCGCACCGGGCGCCGGAGGAGGGCGGACAACGCCCTCTTCCGCCCCCCATAAACGGGTCCAGGGGCGACGGACTTGGGGAAGTCCCCGCCCCCCATGATAGGACCCGAGCCGGCGGCGCGCGTCTGTGTCCACGCGCGCCCCCGAGGCGATGCACGGGGTAGGACACCTCACTACCCCGTGCAGGAGACGAGGCCCGGCAGGACGGGCCGGCACCAGTGCGGGGCTGCGGACGAATCAGGATTCCCGCGGCCCCGCGCCCACGTGCGAGAAGCGACACCGGGGTGGTTTTAGCCGGTAAGAGTCCGGCACTGTTCCCGGCCTCCCCAGGCCGGGTTCGTCCATGAGGATTTCCCCCCGAAAAAAAAAAAAAAAAAAAAAAGGTTAGGTTAGGTTAGGTTAGGTTAGGTTAGGTTAGGTTAGGTTAGGTTAGGTTAGGTTAGGTTAGGTTTGCTTCGGCAGGTACCTGTGTCGCATAGGCAGGGAGTCGGACGCTCGGTGCCACCACTGCGTCCATTGCGGGGAGGACACGGCGCAACACACGCTCCGGGAGTGTGTGTCCTGGGAGGAGCAGCGCCGTGCCCTCACCTCGGTAGTAGGAGGCGATCTGTCGCTGCCGGCCGTTGTTCGGAGTATGGTCGGCAGCGCAGAGTCGTGGGACGCGGTGGTGTCCTTCTGCGAGGACGTGATGTCGCAGAAGGAAGCTGCGGAGCGGGAAAGGGAGATTTCCACTCTCGACCCCGCCCGCAGCAGGCGCACCGGGCGCCGGAGGAGGGCGGACAACGCCCTCTTCCGCCCCCCATAAACGGGTCCAGGGGCGACGGACTTGGGGAAGTCCCCGCCCCCCATGATAGGACCCGAGCCGGCGGCGCGCGTCTGTGTCCACGCGCGCCCCCGAGGCGATGCACGGGGTAGGACACCTCACTACCCCGTGCAGGAGACGAGGCCCGGCAGGACGGGCCGGCACCAGTGCGGGGCTGCGGACGAATCAGGATTCCCGCGGCCCCGCGCCCACGTGCGAGAAGCGACACCGGGGTGGTTTTAGCCGGTAAGAGTCCGGCACTGTTCCCGGCCTCCCCAGGCCGGGTTCGTCCATGAGGATTTCCCCCCGAAAACAAAAAAAAAAAAAAAAAAAAAAAAAAAAAAAAAAAAAAAAAAAAAAAAAAAAAAAAAAAAAAAAAAAAAAAAAAAAAAAAAAAAAAAAAAAAAAAAAAAAAAAAAGGTTAGGTTAGGTTAGGTTAGGTTAGGTTAGGTTAGGTTAGGTTAGGTTAGGTTAGGTTAGGTTAGGTTAGGTTAGGTTTTTTTTTTTTTTTTATGTTGATACTATTTTGTTTGTAAGGCTCAGTCCCCGCGAGGGTTACGGGCGGCTGAGTCCTTTTTTTGTGCTTTTACACTATAATGCTTGTTAAAGTTTGTGATTTATGTGGCATTGAATTTCTTCAATGCATTTACTATAAATTCAGCTAGCTCGATAAACGACTGTTTGGTTTCTTCCTTTTTTATTACGTCCTGTAAACTAAATGGATCTAAATTTCTATTGTTACATGTTTGTTCGTGTGTATATCTTGCGAGGCTGAATTTTGGGCAGTATTTAAGTAGATGGTCTATAGTTTGAGAAGTGCTGTTGTCACATGGACACAGGTCGTTGTCAGTGATCTTGAACCTATGTAGGTACTGCTTGTGGTACCCGTGCCCAGTGAGTATTTGTGTGAGATGAAAACTTATTTTGGTGTGTTTATGTAGTTCTTCTATGGCATGGATGTTTGGAAGCCACCGTTTTTGGTGGTCTCCCGTGAGTGCACTTGTGTATATGTCGTTGTTTTGTCTGTCTGTTTCTGCTTTTTGTGTTAGTTTGTGATAGCTGAGTGGAAACTTTGCATAGTCTGGGGCTTTGTGTAGTGTGGCTGCTCTTTTTGCTTCCTGGTCAGCTTCTTCGTTTCCCTCCAAGCCATGATGTGCTTTGACCCATATGAACTCAATCGCACCAGTTTGTTCGATTCTTCGCCTCTGCTGGTGGATTGAGTTCACAATGGGGTTCAGGCTTTGCGGATTTTTAATTTCCTGGAGGGCCGACATTGAGTCAGACATTATTTTGATCTGTCTTAGTCCATTTGTGAGGCAATAGGTACACGCCTTTTCTATAGCCAAACACTCCGCCTGAAATACAGAGCAACTGCTATGTAATTTCAGACGAATTGTGGCTTTAGTACCTTCTGGTTGGTATATCACGACAGCAGCGCCTACCTGGTCGTCATGTTTGCTACCATCTGTATATATCATAGTGTGCCTTTGGTTTGGAGTATGTGTCATTAATTCTGCGTTAGTGCTGGCAATTGTGACTTGGGCTAGAGTGCGTGTACTGGGATGGGGGAGGGTTAGGTTAGGTTAGGTTAGGTTAGGTTAGGTTAGGTTAGGTTAGGTTAGGTTAGGTTAGGTTAGGTTAGGTTAGGTTAGGTTAGGTTAGGTTAGGTTAGGTTAGGTTAGGTTAGGTTAGGTTAGGTTAGGTTAGGTTAGGTTAGGTTAGGTTAGGTTAGGTTAGGTTAGGTTAGGTTAGGTTAGGTTAGGTTAGGTTAGGTTAGGTTAGGTTAGGTTAGGTTAGGTTAGGTTAGGTTAGGTTAGGTTAGGTTAGGTTAGGTTAGGTTAGGTTAGGTTAGGTTAGGTTAGGTTAGGTTAGGTTAGGTTAGGTTAGGTTAGGTTTTTTTTTTTTTTTTTTTTTTTGGTTAGTCTATTTATTAGACTCTCAGTCCCCGCGAGGGTTACGGGCGGCTGAGGTCTTTGTTTCTTATGCAGAATTAAATTTTTTTAATGTGTTTATAATGTTTTCAATGTGTTCTGTGAATGAATTTAATGTGTCTTCTTTTTTAATTATCTCTTGTAATGAATATGGTTCTATTGAAATTAAATGGCAGGTTTGTTCGTGTTTTTCTCTAGTTCTATGGTATTTTGGGCAGTTTTTTATGAGATGGTCAATTGTTTGGGTGGTGCTGCTGTCACATGGGCACAGGTCATTGTTCGCTATTTTGAATCTATGTAGGTACTGTTTATGGTACCCATGTCCTGTCAGTGCTTGTGTTAATTGGAAGCTGGTTTTCGTGTGTTTTAGTAGATTAGCTATGGATTTTGTGTCAGGGAGCCATTTCTTTTGGTGTTCTCCTGTTTGTGCGGTCGTGTAGATAATATTATTCTTTTCTTCTGTTTCCGTCTTTCTTATTTTCTTGTGATGACTCAGTGGAAAATAGGCATAATCAGGAACCTTGTGGAGTGTTGCCGCCTTTTTGGCCTCTTGATCGGCCTCTTCATTCCCTGCAAGCCCGTGGTGCGCTTTAACCCATATGAACTCCACCACCCCCGATGCTTCAATCATCCGTCTGGCATGGTGGATGGAGTTCACTATGGGGTTTAGGCTTTGTGGGTTTTTAATCTCTTGCAAGGCCGACATGGAGTCGGACATTATTTTTATATCTGTGAGCCCATTTGTGTGGCAGTACACACATGCTTTTTCTATTGCTAGACATTCCGCCTGAAAAACTGAGCAGCTGCTGTGTAGTTTCAGTCGCAGCGTTGCCTTCTTGCCGTCTGGTCTGTAAATGACAGCGGCCGCGCCCACCTGCTCGTCGTGTTTGCTGCCGTCTGTATAGATGATGGTCTGTGTCTGGTTGGCTATGAGTTCTGCTATTTCTTCTCTAGTGCTTGATAATTTAATGTTGGCAGGGGTGCGTTGACTGGGATGTGGTAGCTGGGATGGATGTACTAGTTTTTCAAGCGGGATGTCTGTTGGTAGGTGGTTGGAAGTGCCTAGGCGTTTTGTGATTTGTATGTCAGCAACCGCATTTATTTTTACGTCCAGGTATGTGAGATTGGCGAGTGCTATTATTGGGATGGTGGGGGTCGTTTTGAATGCTCTTGTTATTTTTACTGCAAAGCCTCTTTGCAGCCTTCTGAGTGCATGTCTCACATAGGCGTAATTAGTTGCTGTGTGCCATATTTCAGCTGCGTAGGTAATGATCGGCTCTATAACATGTTCATAAATTATAGCTACATTTTCTGATTGTATTCCCCAGGTGGGACGTATGAATTTGCAAAGTTTTTGATATATTTTGTTGGCCTTTTCTATTACATGTTGTGTGTGTGCGATGAATTTGAATTTGTGGTCTATGATAACTCCTAGCAATTTAATATTGTTGTTGAATTTTAAAGTGGTGTTGTTCATAACTATTGTGGCTGTCTTGGCTTTAGGTGTATTTGTTATGATCTGTGTTTTTTCTGGGCCAAATTGTAATTTGTTTCTGTGACCCCATTCAGATACTATTTTTAGTGCCGTATTGGCTGACAGTTCTAGTTGCTGTGTTGATTTTGCGGTAGTTGTAAGAAGAACGTCGTCAGCATATGCTTGGATATGGCATTCTTCGGGTAGTGTTGTTTCTAGCAGGTCATCCATTATGATGTTCTAGAAGACCGGGCCTAAGACCGATCCCTGAATACATCCACGTGTCAGAGTTTTAGTTGAGGTGACATCCGAGTAGTAAACTGTGGCGGTTCTGTCAGTGATATAGCTTTGTATAATTTTGTATAGGTTTTTTGGGCATTTTATGTGATGTAGTCTGTTTAGTAGTGCTGGCCACCAAGCATGGTCAAAGGCTCCTTTAATATCTAATGATATTGCAACCACTTGTTGTTTGCTTAGCTTGGCCGCCTTCATTCTTGTTATGATATCATATAATGCGTCGGTCGTACTGGTTTGTTGCTTGAAGCCATATTGCCTCTTGTTGGTGGAGTTTGTGACGTTCATGTGGTAAACCAGTCTTTTTGCTATAAGCTTTTCCAGTAGCTTTCCGAGCACATTTATGAGTCCGATTGGGCGGTACGCGTTTATGTCTGTGTATTCTTGTTTGTTGGGTTTTGGAATAATTCTGATGTGAGCTGATTTCCAGGGGGTGGGAAAATGGGATAGTGTAAAGCATCTATTGAAAAGCTTGGTGATAAGGGTTGGGAAACATTTGATAAAGTTATGGCATATATCTGCAGTTAAATGATCATCTCCTGGGGCTTTGTTCGGATTCATTTCTGTAATGCTCTCGTAGATTTCTTGTTCCGTGAAGTTATTATCATTCTGAGTATTCGGTGTGGTGTTCGATTTTGATCTTATAACTTTTTGGAGTGTGTTATCTAGTGTATCATCCGGGAAGAACTTTTTCGCTAAGGCGTCGGCAGATTCGAGGCTGTTAGCAGTGTATTCTCCATTGCCAGTATGAAGCGTTGATGGTGGGCCTGGTTGCGGAGTGTTTTTCAGCAGTCTATTTGTTAGTGACCAGACGTCTTCTTTATATTGTCTCGAACAAAACGTCCGAAAGTTTTCTGTGGATGCCTTTTGGATGGCCTCAGAGTATTTTTGTTTAGCCATTTGCTGTTCTTTCAAAATATTGGTTAGGTCTTTTTTGCCTCGTTTGAGATCCTGTAGCCTATGATGAAGATGGATAACTTCTTTCTTCATTTTTTCGAGGTCGTCGTTCCACCACGGGGCACGGTGCAGTCTCCTTCTCCGATTTAGTGTTTTGTCACAAGCTTTGATCATGACATTACTGATGTCAGTGATAAAACTGTCAATTTCAGCAGTGTTCATGTTGTCAGGGTTAATATGTTCAAGACCTGAATTTGCCATTAGATGTTTTATTTCTTCGTTGACTGTATCCCAGTCTGCATTGGTGGTGTTGTATCGGAATGTGGAGTTGGTTACTTTTTTGGTTAAGGTTTTTCTATTTATGTTTAGGGTGAAGTCTATTGCGTGGTGATCGGATGACGGGACCGCACTGCTGTTAACGTGCCAGTTTTCTATTTTTTGGTGTACATTATTTGTACTCAGTGTCAAGTCTATGATAGAGTGTCTAATTTGACCATGGGTGACAGTGTGAAAAGTTGGTTCATTTCCTGTGTTGTTGAGTGTTAGGTCATTTCCGATTATCATGTCTATGACCTCTTTCCCTCTTTTATTGGTCGTCTCCGAGCCCCACACGGTGTTCCAACCGTTGAAGTCGCCCCCTATCAGGTGACTGCTACTTTGGGTCTCTTTGAGGAAGATATCCAGGTGTTCGAGGGTGCAGTGCTCATCTCGGTCAGGTTCTATATATATACTGCACACGTATAATTTGTAATTACCGGTGCTAAGCTGTATGATGCATAGGTTTGGGGTAGAATGCTGTGTTATTCCTAGGGTTGCTCCCAGGTTCGATTTAATGGCAATGCAGGCTTTAGTGTGTCTATTCTGTGGGAATTGGTAAATGTCGTATCCGGGTATTGCAGCTAATTTATTGGTTTTACCTACGTATGGTTCGGTAATTAATGCTATGGTGTAGTCCTGTGAGACGATGTACTGCTTAAGTTCATGAGTGGCAGTATAGCCGCGACCGAGATTGCACTGTAGCACTCTGAGCGATTTTTGCGAGTTTGTCACCCGATTAGAGGGCATATTTGTGTCTGTGTTATATACTCGTGGGGAGGCCTTTAGCAGTATCGTGTGGCGAGGCGGGCTATTCTGTCCCACTTTTGCCATTCTGGGCAGGATTGGCTGTAGGCTGGATGGTCATGGCATTTGCCCTCCACGGATATGCAGTTGACGCAGCATTGTGTTTTCTCTTTTCGGGGGCAGCTTCTGGTGTCGTGGTCTTCTGAGCAGTATCCACATCGTGTTTCTGCTGTGCAATTGTTGGCCTTGTGCCCGTATCCGAGACACTTGTAGCATTGTACTACAGGAGATTGGTCTTGGGCTGGTACAACTTGGTATCCCACTTTAATTTTGGTGTCTTTCATCGCTCTCCAGAGACCTGGGCCTACCTCTATAACGACGTTGGCCACTGCTTCCGTGCGACCTTTAATTCGGCGTGCGACTTTAACATCCATGTCCTCATTGGACAGGCCGCTCGTGATGTTTTGGTTCTGCTTTTTAATAGCCTCGATCAGTTTAGTATCGGTTGTGTCCGCAGTTATGCCTATGAGCTTGATAAGGGGTTTTCTGAGGGCTTGCTCTGTAGCCGTTATCCTCTGCGCTTGGCTTTTGCTCGCATCCTTAAGACGTCCGCGATCCTCGGCCGTGTCACAGGTGATAGCGACTTTCTGAGTCTTGGTTTTTCGGATGCCAGAGATGCCAATGCCAAGATCGATGACGTCTATCTGCTCCTTTACTTCTTTCAGCACATCCTCGCTGGTCTGTCTGGGGTCCACAGATTCCAGCAGTAATGTGTACCTGTTATTGTTAGGAGGTGGGTCGATTAAGGGGGTGTTACTGGGTTTGCCTTTGGGCTGTGGCTGCGTAAGTTCTCCTCTTTGCCTTGCGATTGGTGACGAGTGTGAAGCCGTCACCTTCGTCTTCGCAAAGAGCAGACATTACGAAGTCCTTCATAGTCTGGACCTCGGTTTTTACGCTAGCTATTATCTCCTCCTTGAGTTCGCCGATGTAGCTAGGTGGGCCATCAGACCCAGGGGTACCATCGCAAGAGGTGCGGGTGAGACTTGGCAATTTGGAGACAGCTATGCGTATTTCGTCCGAGGCCAGAGCTATCAGCTTCTTGTTTGTGACTGTTACACTTTTTCCTTCATTCACGGCGGGTTTTTATTGTTTCCGCAAGCCTGCAGATCACCGCGATGCATGATTCAATGCTAGTAGCCTGCGAGGATGTAAGGGGTAATGCTGGAGTTTCTTTTTGGAAGTTGACATTTTTAGTCTAAATCAAGTTTTATTTCCTATTTTGGGCTGGAAGATGAAGGCTTAGATCAGCGAAATTTTGCCACAGGCTCGAGGGTGCTATTTAGAATCAAATCAGCAAAAACCCGGATTTCGAAAAATTGGCCCAGAGTTCTTCCCTTTTCTATAGTATAGTTTAAAAATGAACCACGGGTGGGTGGGTGGGGGTCGATTTTGACGTTTTAGTGGAGCTATCGCGACGGGAGAGGTGTCGTTTAGACGCGTCTCGGCGAGAGCTACAAAACTGTATATAATTTATAGGTGAGTTTAGTACAAATTTAAAAAGTTAATATTCAAAAAACTGATTTTTTAAGCAAAAATTTAAACAAAAGTGATGCAGAACTACGATCAAACAGCCAGAACTGCCGAATCCAAGAGACGCCAGGCGTACCGGACGACAGCCCCGACAGGTAAGTAAAGTTTTTGTACTAATTAGTAGCACTAATAAAATAATAAAAATGAAAAAGTGTAATTTTATTAAATTAATTTTTATGCAAACTAGATATGTGTTAAAATGGTAGTTATATGTAACTTAGATGCGTTTAAATGCTTTTAGGGTGTAGACAGAACTAATATAAGACGAATCACAAAGAAAACCGCATGAATTTACGATATTTTTCAAAAAAGTATCCGCGATGTATGGAGATGTTGTACGCCTAAGGTAAACTTTATGTATGTACC